>QXTE01000084.1:2605058-2961900 GCA_003942145.1 Platysternon megacephalum
GGACCAGCCACAGACCAAGGGGAGCAGGAGCACAGGCGCCCGAGGCCGAGCTGTGGGGAAGCGCTTACCTTGCCCAATGCACGGGCGTCGGGGTCCTCTTTCTTCCTCCACCGGACCGCCGCCCGAGGCTCTTTTGTTCTCCGTGCCCCCCGCTGTGGCTGACCGTGGAGGCTGAGCCAGGAGGCAGCCTCCCGTTTCCTCCTGAAGCCCTGCTGTTGCGGCCGTCGCCGGGCTCGGGCCACGTGAGTCCTAAGTGGAGCTGCAGAGCTCTGCCCAGCCGCCGGCGCCCCCGCCGGCAATGATAATAATTGCATGGAGCTGCCGCACGTGTCAGCGCACCGCCGGCAGCCCAGTACAGGAACGCTGTTGTAAAAAAAAAAAAAAAAAAAAAAAAAGTAAAAAAAAAATGGCGGCGCCGCTTTTTGGCGCCCCCAAATCGTGGCGCCCTAGGCAACCGCCTAGTCTGCCTAATGGTTGCACCGGCCCTGCTTGGAGGGAAGAGCACATTTTGCAGGAAGGAAGACTTTGGAGGAGGCACCAGGATGAGATCAGATTAGTCAGTCTACGTGCACATGGATAAACTTCCAAACTGCATTTGCACCATTTTTGTCAATAGTCGCTTTAATAAACAGCCAGTTAAATAAGAATTGAGTTCCCTCATGTTATTACCCAGCATGCAGTACATGAAACAATCCACATCAAGGTTTATATCCATAAGCACACCCAGGACAGTCCTACAGAACACATATAAGGAAAAATAAGACTGACACTAGCTTTCTGTTTCTTGTAGACATCCAAAATGCTGCTGTCAGATGTAACCACACCAATCCAGTCACTGACAATGATTAAGAACTGCAAACACAGGCTCCAGGTGGTAAATCTACTTCAGCAACAGAACAGGCCACTACAGAGGGAACTGGTTTGAGAACAAATGGGTGTATGATTAGTTGTTGTGGGTTAGCAATAGTAATTACTGACAGATGTAAAATAAGCAGATGATCCATTCATCTGTTGATGGTGCACCTAAACTCTATTTCTGTATTTTACTAGTGAGTAAACTGGCTGTAGTTGTTTTTGGTTTATATTATATTTATAGTTCATTCTGCAACCAAGGAAGAAAGAAAATGAAAGTTGCCACTGGATCCTGTCCCCTACCATGTGACAGGTGTATTAGTCTTTTTCAAACCTAACCAGTTCCATGTGAGTAGGGACAGAAAATACACATGACTGTAACCTTCTGGACACCCAGAGCTCTGAGCCACTGTGTTGCCTCTCTGCTTCAGCAAGAGTGAGTTTTGCTGACATTTAGACTGTCAGCTCCCTGCCACACCAGTCTGTCTTTCTCACTAACAAACTCCTCAAGGTTCTCCCAGCCCAAACCTTGCCTAGCAGGTAACAATCAGTAAACTCCAGCCCCTGAGCTCCTTGGAGATCTTTCTCTCCAATGCACAGACCCTATCACTGTATATTCAAAGAAGATACTGAGTTTGCTGCTCTTTTAAAGAATCAGTACATTTCAGTTTATTAACTTAACTTAGGTAAACAGACCCCTCCCTTCAAACACAGTGCTAAGTTGATTTATAGTAAAACAAGTTTATTAACAAAAGGACATAGGTTTAAATGATAACAAGTAGAAGGAATGAGGATAGAAATGGTTACAAACAAGTAAATGTAAAAATACACATTTTAATGGCTAAGACCTAACTTAACAAGCTACAGTCTTTGTTCAAGGTAGTTTCCTCATCAATCTTCCTTTCCCAGCAACTGCCGGTTAACTTTTAGCCAGGATTGCCACAGAGTCCAAGATGCTGTTTATGAGAAGGATAATCCAAAGTATTTCTGTGGGTCCTTATATCTCAAAATTAGCCTTTGTTTCCAGGTTCAAATTGATCCCCCAGGGGTTTAGTCTCCTGTATCCTTGTGGGGGCAGGGCGGGGCGATTCCATCTCGATTAAAGTGCCCGTTGGTATGTTCCAATGTGATGCTTCCTCTGCAATTTTACAATGTAAATGGTCTCTTCCTGCAACTTCTGATGCAAATGAATAACCTACTGAATTTGGCTACGCCTGGTTTGAGGTGTTGGCTTCTTTTCTTTGCCTTGAGAAAAACCTGTTTATCAACACCCCCCCCGGTGTGCCTGGTTTAAATACATGTTAGTCACAGTCTTTAAAACATGCTATCAGTGAGTATGCATAAGTCCACACACAGCACTGTCACATACATTTCACAATGATGCTGTGGACCAGTGTGTTAGTTTTCATATGATCTCTCAAAAGAAATATATTTTGTACAAATACCATTGCAGTAGTGCATTCGGTCTGAACACAGGGGTGCCTAGCGTTGCAATGACTTAGTGTCTTGTTGGTCATTCCCACTATAAATCAGCAGAACATCAACAGTTACTTATGCTCAATATCAGATTAAAGAGCCAGGACATGATTCTTTGGTAATCTGAGGGAATCAGGAACGGAAGACATTCAAACACATATGTACAAAAAGGGGAATTGAAATGGGCAGTGTTTTGCATATTCTCTATTAAGTTAGATCTGCAAAAAAACCCTGGATTGCCTCCTAAATTGAACATGCTGTGATGCTGGAGGTTGGATGGCTCTCATCTTTGCTCTCTAGGTAGTCACAGATCTTGCTGAAACTATTGGTGCATGCTAGAACAATTGAATACCCCTTTGTTTAGTGACAGTGGAAATAACAGAAGCTGCAACCCAAAGACTGGGCTGAATGCAAATGCAGAGACTGGTATTAGTCAGGGTGTCTGGGGTTGGGGGTTGCCAGAAGCAGCCAGAAAGCAAGCAGAAAAACAGAACAGAGAAATAATTCAGCTTCTCTCCAGCTCATAATTTGCCTTCTCGCTACTACTTGAGCTGCAGAGCTCCTGGCTAGCCATGCGGCCACTGCTATTTCATGACCTTACCTGGCCAGGAGGAAGGAGATATGCAGTGTGCGAGAATGTTCATGGAAGTTCTAGTCACAGTCTTAGAAGGTCTATCACAATAACATGGTTTTCAGATCACAGTAACAAGCACCTTTTTCTATAGCTATCAAGTTCATACTGACCCTTCCCACTTCAGGATTGCTCTTTTATAGTAAATTCTTTCCTGGAGGAGGAGAGCGGAAGGAATGGTTTGGTCCTTAAATTTGGCGGAGACAGATGTTTATCTAATGTAGTTATTTTGTGACTGTTTGCTGTTTTTGCATCCTCCTCCTTTCCAGCTGATAGCAAAAATCTAAGGTAAAAGATGATAGAAGTTAAAAAGCCTTTCTTATTCCTGAGAAGATGATATATTATGTCATAATAAATTATTCCCCCCGATCCTCAAACATTCCTAAAACTTAGAAAGCAATACAGACTCAGGTTCAAAGAACAATTACATTAACATGTATTTTCCTTTTTTTTATAAGAGAAATACATAATTCATGAAACAGTTGCCAAAATAGTGCCCTGCATTTTTCCTGATATATTTTTTGCTGGAACATCATAGTCTGCTGTTGCCCCAGGAGCCAGTTAATGTGTGTTTATATCTGGAGCTTAAGTAATAGGTGTGAGAAAAGTTTCTAGGTGTTCAGAAGGATATGCTAAAACTTCAGATTCTGTGAAAATATAAATGTGATTTCATTTTATAAAATGAGTACTCTAGAGGAATGCAGGTAAAGAGAACCAAAATTTTTGCTGGTGAATCAATTCATATACTCTACTTTAGCACAAGTAAATGCTATAATAAATTACATGCAACTACAGGACCTGTCTCCTAGCACAAACTCCCCCAAACCATTTTCTTCTATGTAGAACTAGCATTCTTCACCCTTTCTCACCAACTTGACCCAATTGCATGTTTATCAAAAAATTCAATCGATCAAAATCCAAAAGTAGCTCCTGCCCTTGCCTCATAGGATATAGGATTATTATTTCCTCCCTAGGTGTTGCCAGGTTCCAGTGCCAGAAAAGTAAAATTATCTTCCACTGAGCATTAATCACAGAACACACACATAAGTGCATCACGTTTCTCAAATAATGTATGACCAGCACATTTTAATATCCTGCATAAGCACCTGCATGTATATAAAGTTTTTCACCATATGACAGACACAAATACCATTGATGAAGACATGAGATCAGATCCTCAGCTGGTGTAAATTTTCATAGTTCCTTGAGTGACAAAGAGGGTGAGATAATGTCTTTTATTGAACCAACTTCTCTTAGTGAAAGAGACAAGTTTTCAATCGATTTAAACATTTTATTAAAGTTAATGTTAAAATTATATAATACACAGGTTGAGAAAAGAGTGTGTGTACATCTGGGTATACACAGAGCTCTTCTTCAAACTTGGGAACGGTATTCAGGGCATCACAGATAATGCAAGATGGAACACATTATCATAAGTAGTTAACACATATTGTAGAGACAATTCAAGGTGAAGTGGCCTGTTAACATCTCTACAGTGAGAGGACAAAAAAGGGAGGTTAGTGGGTTACAGATTACTGTACTATACCTTAAATCCAATCTCTTTATTATGACCATGATTTTTAGTATCTAGCAAAGTTATCAATTTAAGCTCCCAGGCTCGTCATTTGAAGGTGTTGTGCAGGTTTCCCTTGATGACAAGGACTGAGAGGTCAGATATGGAGTGAACATTTTGTGAAAAGTGTTCACCCATGGGGTATAGGGTGTTTTTGTCTTATATCGTTTTTCTGTGAGTTCATTTTAGAGCATGCTGATTGTCTGGTTTCACCCACATAGTTATTATTGGGGGATTTAGTGCACTGGATGAGGTACACCACATGTTGTAATAAGCATGTGTAGGACCCATAGATCTTGAAAGATGTGTTATAGGGGGCATTGATCATTGTAGTAGTTGCAATTGGTTTTGTATCTATTGTTATGGCAGGGTCTGGTACCCCTTTGAGTTGGTGGGTGCTGATCTGTGGGGAGCTTGCTTGGTTAGGTTGGGGGGTTGTTTGAAGGCCAGAAAAAGGGGTTCAGGAAAGAGTTCTCTCAGGATGTGTTCCCCATCAAGTATGGGTTGTAGATGTTTAGTGATATGCCTTCTCCATATAGGTACTTATAAACGGTAACCTCCTCCTCCCCAAAAAAGTGTGTCAAGAGGATTTGAGATAGGGGTTTCAGGAGAGACAGCATGACCTTTCTTCTTCCTTCCAGTAGGCACTGGTGCTGGGTGGGGGTGGGGGTCAGAAGAGGGGGCTGAGAGGCTTCCAAATGATCAGACACATATCTACCAGGTGCTGATATAAAAAATACAGCACCCTGAGCAGCTTCAGGAATGACATCCTCATATCACTGCATCCTCCCTTCTCACCCTACTCTTCCATATCTGCCTCTTGGGAGTCAATTCAAACTTTGCACTGGCAGTCATCTAGTACCTTTTCCAAGCTCTGAATATTTCATAGGTCTAATCATTCAGCATGACAGGTTTTGAATGACTAATGTCTGCTATACAGTGGACATCCTTCATCTGTGTATCTCCTCTCTCCATTTCTTCTCCCTCTCTTTTTTTAAGGGGGGCAGTGGCAGACATTGATCTATCTGATTTTCTTCCTTTTACAGTGCTAGCTGCCGTTCTAATTTCTGCCTCTCTCCCTGCTTGTTCTCCTCCATGGCCAATGGCATGTTTAATTCTCAGCTTGCTCTTCAACCTCTGGTTTATTGGATCCCTAAAACCCCTTCAGCCCTTATATGAGGACACTCTGATCCTTGTGCGATTGATCCTTGTCTCTCATGATGGCTGTTTTGTTCAAGTCCCAGGGCCTCAAATTCCCAGTGGATCCAATTCCTGGAGAGAGTAGGAAGTATGGGTAATAGTGGCACTGGTCACCAGGGACTGCTGGTGCTAGCAGTCCCTGGTGACTCTCCTTGCTCCAGATAGGACCGAACCCACATTAACAGTGATACACAGATATTACTTAGTGGTGGTAGCCATGACAAATGCACAACAGACCCTGGAAGTTAGTATTGTAGGAATTCCCTCTATTAGATGCACATGGGCATGTCACTCTTAGTTGGGCCATCCAAGAATGACACATGCAAGGATCACAAAACAAGGAACTTTACTTGATCTAGCTGTAACAATGTGAGTTCAATAAAGAGACAATTTACAGAATTTATTAATAGCCAGACATAAACAAAATGAACAGATTCAAATAACAGTTGGTTACAGAGGAGCCTGAATCCCTGTAGGCCCCATGTACCTCTGTAGAAACCACTTTAAGGGCTTATCTGCACAGTCTCTTGGTGCATAGTAAGCCAGGGGGTAAATGTACACTACTGTAGCCTGCCATGCACTAACTGGTCATATGGACCATGCTACCACACACTAAAAGTTCTGTATTGTGCTTTGACGTTCTCCTGTTTCAAAGCATAGTTCATATATGTACATATACACCAAATAACCTATAGTTCAGATTTACATCCAGCTTGGGTGCATTAACAGACCACGTAGATAAGCCCGGAAGCACAGTCCTTGAAGTCTTCCGAAGCAGGAGCAGCAACAGTGGCATAGGAATCAGCAAACAGAGCCGAAAACTGAGGAGTTTGAGGGGGACTTTGGTGGAGAGAGTGAGTTCTGTTCTGGTTTGGTTTTGGTGTTTGTTCTTTTAGGTTTTTTTTGTTTTGTTTTGTTTTTTTCTTTTCTTTGTTGGGAGCATAGGTGGGAAGGCTGTGACAGATACAGAGGTAGCAATGGTAGTGACCCAAGGAATGGAGGGGACAATGAAGATGACAATATGTGGAAGCTACAGGATGTACATTATCCTGGAGCAGGTACCCAAAAAAGAGCTTCCTTTTTATGAAGTGCCACCTGATCGAGCTGATGGAAGAGAAGATTTGAGGTTTGGAGATGCAATTGGAAACAATGGTTGAATTTTGGAGGGAATTGGAGCAGATGATGGAAGGAAGGCAAGACGAGGATGAAGGGAAAAGTCAAGACTTGCAGATGCAAGCTGGACTGGAGAACTATGAGAGTAGACTGCTAGGTGAGGAAAGTGGCCAGTGGAAGCATGTGACTATGAGAACCAGGCAGAGGAAAAGACCAGCTGATGAAGGAGAAATAGATCTCATGAACAGGTGTGCTGAATTGGAAAATGAAGAAGGGGCACCTCAGGCAGTAACAGAAGGTGAGAGGGTAAGGAAGAAGAGAAGAGCAGCTAGTCCTTGAAGAAAAGGGAAAGGGTCAATGGAGATAGCTGGAGTTCAGAGGCCCAGAAGGATACAAGATGACTCACACAAGATTGCCAGGGAGAGCAAAAGACAAGAGGTCTTGCAGCCATAAAGAACAGGAGGTAGGCCATACAATCACACTGACACCAGGAAGAGACAGGTCTACGTGATTGGTGACTCCCTACTAAGAAGAACAGACATGCCTGTCATCAGACCTGATATGGGGAACAGAAGAGTGTGCTGTCTCCCGGGAGCTAAGATATTGGATATGGACCTGAGGCTGAAGAGGATCCTAATGGGAGCAGAAAAGAATCCACTCATTGTCCTTCATGTGGGAACAAATGATACTGCTAGATTCTCGCTGGAATGTATCAAGGGAGACTATGCCAGGATGGGGAAGACTCGTGAAGAAATGGAGGATCAGGTGATCTTCAGTAGGATTCGACCTATCACTAGAGGAGGAGAATGAAGGCGAGACAAGATTATGATGATCAACAGATGGCTCCGGCAGTGGTGATATAACGAGGGCTTTCAGATGTTTGACCACTGAGAGGCATTCATGGACAGAGGACTGTTCTCATGGGATGGACTCTACCTGAGTAGGGAGGGAAAGAGACTTCTGGGATGGAGGTTGGCACAACTGATTAAATAGCAAGGATTTTTAATGAATTTGTAAACTTGGAGGTCATACCCTAATACAGTACCTATTTTTTTTAAAAGGGGTGTGTGTGGAGTGATCCAGGAAACTTTAGGCCTGTTAGTTTGATCTCAATTATATGCAAGGCCTTGGAACAAATTTTGAAAGAGAAAGCAGCAAAGGACAAAGAGGTAAATAGTAATTGGGATAAAATACAACATGATTTTACAGAAGGTAGATTATGCCAGACCAACCTGATCTCCTTCTTTGAGAAGATAACTGAGTTTTTAGACAAAGGAAATGAAATAGTTCTAATCTACCTGGATTTCAGTAAGGTATTTGATACAGTTCCATATGGGAAATTATTAATTAAATTGGAGAAGATGGGGATTAATATGAGAATTGAAAGGTTGATAAGGAACTGGTTAAGGGGATACTACAACAGGTCATACTGAAAGGTGAACTGTCAGGCTGGGGGAGGTACTAGTGGTCTTGGGACCAATCTTATTTAACATTTTTATTACTGACCTTAGCACAAAAATTGGGAGTGTGCTAATAAAATGTACAGATGACACAAAGTTGGGAGGAGGACCAGAATATCATACAAGAAGATCTGGATGATCTTGAAAACTGGAATAATGGAAATAGGATGAAATTTAATAGTACAAAGTTCAAGATCATGCACCTAGGGACTCTCAACAATAATGTTTGCTATAACCTGGGGATGTATCAGTTGGAAGCAACAGAGGAGGAGAAAGAACTGGGTGATCGCAGGATGACTATAAGCCGCCAATGTGATGCGGCCATGAAAAAGTCTAATGCAATCCTAGGATGTTTCAGGTGAGGTATTTCCGGTCGAGACTGGGACGTGTTATTACCACTATACAAGGCACTGGTGAGACCTCATCTGGAGTACTGTGTGCAAATTTTGTCTCCCATGTTTAAGAAAGATGAATTCAAACTGGAACAGGTGCAGAGATGGGATGCTAAGACGATCTGAGGAAAAGAAAACATATCTTATGAGATTTAAAGAGCTTGGCTTGTTTAGTCTAACCAAAAGAAGGCTGAGGGGAGATATGATTGCCCTCTATAAATACATCAGAGAGATAAATACCAGGGAGAGGAAGGAGTTATTTAAGTTAAGCTCCAATGTGGACACATGAACAGCTGGATGTAAACTGGCCATCAATAAGTTTAAACTTGAAATTAGATGAAAGATTCTAACCATCAAAGGAGTGAAGTTCTGGAACAGGCTTCCAGGGGGAGCAGTGGGGACAAAAAAACCTGACTGGCTTTAAGACTGAGCTTGATAAATTTATGGATGTTTATGGTATAATGAGACTGCCTACAGTGATAGCCTATCTGCAACTGCTAGTAGCAGATATCTCCAACGGCCAGTGAGGGGACACTAGTTGGGGAGAGCTCTGAGTTACTACAGAGAATTCTTTCTCAGATGTCTAACTGCTGGGTCTTGTCCACACGCTCAGTGTCTACCTGATCACCATATTTCATGTTCATGGGGACAGGAAGGAATTTTTCCCTGGGTTAGATTGGCAGAGAGCCTGGGCGGGTTTCGCCTTCCTCTGCAGCATGGGGCATGGGTCATTTGCAGGTTTAAACCAGTGTAAATGGAGGATTGTCTGCAACTTGAAGTATTTAAATCATGATCTGATGACTTCAGTAACTCAGTCAGAAGCTAGGGGTCTATTACAGGAGTGGGTGGGTGAGGTTCTGTGGCCTGCAATGTGCAGGAGGTCAGACTAGATGATCATGATGGTCCCTTCTGGCCTTAGAATCTATGAGGCTCTTTCCTACCTCATCCTCATCTCTATTCAGGGCTCTTCCTCTCCAAGTGAGAGAGTTCTTACCCAAGCCTCCTTGGGCCTGACTTCAGGACCCTCCCCACTCTCTCAAGGCCAGATAGCTGCTGCTGCTTCTCCCTCGTACAACTAGGACAAAGGCCTGGAAGGGATCTCCTGGGTCATTGAATCCAATCTCCTGTGATTCAGGCAAATCCCATAATATAGTCCCATTCATAAATATATCAAGCTCCATCAACCTATTTAGGTTGTCTCCTGTGATTTCCTGTAGCGTTCTCATCACTATTTCCACCACTGCAATGAGACTAGATTGGTTGGGGAAAGGTACTCAGGTGTCTATCAAAGTGTCAGTATCTCAGCAGTCCTAAAACTGCAGCAGCTCAGCCCCCTGCTGGAGAGACAGTAATGGAACTTTTAAGCTACACTGTAGATCTTGGATAACGGTTGGTTGCATTGCAGTACCAACTTCTGCCACTATGGGGCTCCTGTGAGGCTGAGTCTATTTATGAGCTGTGGGCAACAAGGAAGGCAAGAATCTGAAGGTCTAATTCAGATTAACAACCCAAAATCAGGGTCTGCAGCTTGCTAACTGCAGGCAAAAGGAGTAGGCACTTCAAAAGGCTGATATAGACCTACATCCAGCCAGAATCACTCGGTTACTTCCTCTTCCCCCACTTCAGACTGACAGGTCAGTGGGAGTGAGGGTTATACTGCCAGGTGAGGGGGTACTTGAAGCCCATAATGGTGGAAGGAGGTGTCTACTGAAGGATAGGTGAATTGGCAAGGAGTCTCAGTACTGTAATTATTTCAAATCCATATGCAGAAATGAATTCTGAATTTGGGTTTTCCTGGAAAACATCATAATAACAAAATCATTTGGAATTTTTTTCTCAATTAATTAAATCTTTGTCCAGACTTATTACAGAATCATTTTTTAACTTGACTCTTCTAAAGATGAGATGTTTACAGAGTATAACAATAAGTAATAAGTTTGCCACCTATCATATGGAGCTATGGAGATGTTGCTATGGAGAAGAGACCAGGAGAAGAGTTGCAGGAAGGGGACCAGGAGAAGTTGCAGGAAGAGACCAGGAGAAGAGATGAGATCTAGGGAGAGTTGCTTTTGTGGTGGTGATGGTGAGAATGGAATGAATGGAAAAAGGAAGAAGTAGCTGCATTGAGCAAGGAGAAGCTATCTCCTGGTTTGCTCCCAGCATATTTGCATAGTACTAGAAGGCAGCATGCCTAAAAGAGGAGGTGGCAAGGAACTGGCAGCTGCTGTTGGGAAGATGAAAAAAATGGGCAAAAGAGTTGGACAGGAAGTTAGAGTGCGTAGGTATGGGAGACTGGATGAATGTATGTGGATTGGTGGTGCAGAGAGTAGGAACACAAGTCAGGAATGCATGGGGCGGTTAGGACATAAAGGAAAAAAAGATCTGTAAATTGATGGAGAAAGATACACAGAGAAGGAATGTGAAAATGATCTGATTCTGTACCCATTGAACTCACTAGGAATTTAGCCATCACCTTCAACTGCTACAGGATTAGGTTAAAAAAAAGAAAAAAGGAAGAAGAGAAAACAAGAAAAGGAAAAGGACAGCATAGAATATTGAGAATAAATCAGGAGGTGAGCATAGAATAGAAAGAAGAAATAAGATTAGACCTTGTCCCCAGAATACCTTCTTTATGTCCTATACAGGACCTGTGTCCCAGCTATATTGGAGATGTCAAGAACAGATGGGAATACCTGACACCTATAGTTTTTTCCACTTAGTCTGGACAATAGCTTCCCATGACAGTAGGCACTTTGTTTTTGTGTGTGTGTTTTTTTTAAGAAAACAGCACAGCAGCTAAAAATAAATTCAATTCTGCTCATCACCTACTTTTGAAAACTGAAGTATTTTGTTTAAAAAGTAGGTTGTGAAGCATGTTCAACTTTTTATTGTATTGAAAGTTTCTCAACTAGCCTAAGCAACTATCCATCTGAGAGGGTGGGGACTGGAAACATTCAGCAGACCCAGCCCTTTAAGTGTTCTAAGAAAATAACAACTTCCTTGGCACCTTTCTTCAGTGTTTCTATAACACCTTCCTTTAAAGCCTTTCATGAATGCCTAATCTTATTTTCACCCTTTGGCTCTATGTGACCTAGATTTCTTATTAATGGCAGATCAGCCCTTCTGCAAACCATTTCATTACTGATTCTGGGGTATTCAATTGTAAATTTTTCTGCACTATCTATATACTGGTAGAAGGGAATAGAAAAGTATTACATCCATGAAGACAGAGGAGCTGCTATTCCACAGCACAAGAGTCAACCACTAGTCAGTAAGTATTACATATCTCCTTCTCTGCTTTAACCAGATAGGATGTGAGTGTTACACCCCATCTCGCCCCCTGTTTCAAAGTCTGTCTCTTGAGCTCAATATGTAGCAATTTGTGATTTTAGCTCTGGAAGTCCCCAGTTCAGTTTCTGGTATTAGCCAAGATGGCGCCACCACACAAGTTCTGAAATATGTTCTTTTGAGGTATGATAAAGTAGACTAATTTACTACAAACTATAAAAATTGAGATGTTCTCAACCCATACAACTACAGAGACTGTATTAGCATCACCATCAACAAGCTAACTTGCAGCATCCTCAAAAAAGCCCTAACAAAATTAATGAAAATTCAATCAACACTCATATCATTTCATATCACCTTTTTGCCAGAAGCTGGAAATGAGTGACAGGGGATGGATCACTTGATGATTACCTGTTCTGTTCATTCCCGCTGGGGCACCTGGCATTGGCCACTGCCGGAAGACAGGATGCTGGGCTATATGGATTGCTGGTCTGACCCAGTATATTCTTATGTAACAATCCATTGGCTTATGTTTACTACATAAACACAAACTTATTATCAAATGCAAAATAGAGGAAGATATTTTTTCTGATTTATATCTCTGAGAAAACATTTTGGTACAATCTATCTCCTAGCATTGAACCTTAGCCCATACTGTATGCTGTTACCACCACTAAAAAGTCTACTGGCATGTCATTTACTAACACTTGACACATCAGAATTTGAGAGAACTTCCTTGAGTAAGGTGAATTTGTTTCTTAATGTGTAATATTATCCTGCATTGTTTAGCTTAAACAGTTAAACTTTTTTTTTAAGAAATATAATTTTTATGTATATAGAATCATAGAATCATAGAATATCAGGGTTGGAAGGGACCTCACGGGGTCATCTAGTCCAACCCCCTGCTCAAAGCAGGACCTAATCCCAACTAAATCATCACAGCCAGGGCTTTGTCAAGCCTAACCTTAAAAACCTCTAAGGAAGGAGATTCCACCACCTCCCTAGGTAACCCATTCCAGTGCTTCACCACCCTCCTAGTGAAAAAGTTTTTCCTAATATCCAATCTAAACCTCCCCCACTGCAACTTGAGACCATTACTCCTTGTTCTGTCATCTGGTACCACTGTGAACAGTCTAGATCCATCCTCTTTGGAACCCCCTTTCAGGTAGTTGAAAGCAGCTATCAAATCCCCCCTCATTCTTCTCTTCTGCAGACTAAACAATCCCAGTTCCCTCAGCCTCTCCTCATAACTCATGTGCTCCAGCCCCCTAATCATTTTTGTTGCCCTCCGCTGGACTCTTTCCAATTTTTCCACATCCTTCTTGTAGTGTGGGGCCCAAAACTGGACACAGTACTCCAGGTGAGGCCTCACCAATGTCGAATAGAGGGGAACGATCACGTCCCTCGATCTGCTGGCAATGCCCCTACTTATACAGCCCAAAATGCCGTTAGCCTTCTTGGCAACAAGGGCACACTGTTGACTCATATCCAGCTTCTCGTCCACCGTAACCCCTAGGTCCTTTTCTGCAGAACTGCTGCCTAGCCACTCGGTCCCTAGTCTGTAACAGTGCATGGGATTCTTCCGTCCTAAGTGCAGGACTCTGCACTTGTCCTTGTTGAACCTCATCAGGTTTCTTTTGGCCCAATCCTCTAATTTGTCTAGGTCCCTCTGTATCCTATCCCTACCCTCCAGCATATCTACCACTCCTCCCAGTTTAGTGTCATCTGCAAATTTGCTGAGAGTGCAGTCCACGCCATCCTCCAGATCATTAATGAAGATATTGAACAAAACCGGCCCCAGGACCGACCCTTGGGGCACTCCGCTTGAAACCGGCTGCCAACTAGACATGGAGCCGTTGATCACTACCCGTTGAGCCCGATGATCTAGCCAGCTTTCTATCCACCTTATAGTCCATTCATCCAGCCCATACTTCTTTAACTTGCCGGCAAGATTAAATATGAAATTATTTGGAATCTGTAGAAAATACTGAGTCACACTGGCTAAGCCTAAAGCATAAAACCAATAAAGAAGTGTTTACTTTGGAGACATTTATCTTCTACACCCCTCACGAGATAGAGACATTGAAAAATAAATTCTGTCCTTTTTATTTAGAAGGAGAAAAGAGATTTAAGTGTGAGCTCATTTTTAAATTATGCTCATGCAACCGGTGGCTTTCAGCTTCTTAATGCAGTTAATGCAGAATGAGGAAGTCAGAACATCAAAGGAACATAATTAAGGAGCATGTTTTATGTTTCATCTTACTGTGGTCATCTATCTAAGCAAAATGTTAAGATTAAAGTGGCCAAAAGTACTATTTGCATAAATCTATTTAAGATGTTTTAAAAAGAATGTTGAGTATATCCTTAGATCCTCAAAGCTGAGGATGACTATATTTTTATATATGTGGAAAAGATTAACTATGCTACAATCCTCTCAAGGTCAGATTCTGAATCATTGACTTCTTGTGTGCATAAATAAAATGATGGTTAAAAATGTATTAATCAATATTTATATTATCTTAGCTGCTTTGATTTCAAAGTATATCAGACACAGAAAAAGAGAAATGGCAATGGGAAAATTCAAGTTAACAATGAAACACAGTTGCTGATGATGGTAAGGAATAATTGATGCTGGCTAGTGTGTCGGAGACAAAAATATTATTTTTAACTGCTGAAGTGAACCCTTGTTCACTATGTTGATTTATAACAACTGAGGATCTGGCCCTCAAAGAGCAAGGCCTGGTCTACACCTAAGCTTAGCTTGACCTACCTACATTGCTCAGGCCTGTGAAAAATTTCACACCTTGTGTGATGTAGTTAGGTCAACCTAATCCCCACTGTTGACACAGCTAAATCAATGCAAGAATTTTTCCATCGAAATTACTACCACCTCTTGAGATGGATGTGCTACAGTGACAGACAAACCCCTTCTGTTGCAGTAGTGTCAACATTACAGCACTATAGCAGTGTTGTTGCTGCAGTAGCACTTGTAGTGTAGACATATACCAAGCTACTTCTGTTATGGTGTGGTTTTCTAAAGGTCTTCAAACTTCGAAATATCTTGTGCCCTTCGGCAACTCATCATGGCTCCATACACAGGCTGCAAACGTATATTATTTTTATACTCTGCAAATATTTCACACTGTATTTACTGCAATACAGAATGGTCAGAGTAGCACCAGGAAACAAATATTTATGGCTTGTAGCCAAGCTTAAACTGACTCTGTAATAAGTCTGAAGCGTTCATTGGTAGAAAACGCTGAAATGGTTTTGTGGTTATTTGGTATTTCAAGAAAAAAAAATGGTTTTCAAAAGTAGTGCTGACGGAGCCATTGTAAAACTCAAAATGTTCCAGGTGGGAGAGCTGAGCCAACAGACTGCTCAAAGCTAAATTAATGTTCTCAGTGAGATCATGGTTTTATTGATTTTGAGGTATGTGAGATGATAGGGCAGACTTCAATTCTCTGTGTGTGTTTATTTATAGGCAGAAGCATCAGCCATCTTCACATGCTCTGCTTACACCCTACTTACACAAGAGACTGTTCTATGAGCTCTGTGTTTCTGCAGAGGACATCTGAGCTATGGAAAGAGAACTATTGTTGGTAGATGAGGTGGTGAGAAGGGAGGCTAAGAATCACTGGGGAAAAGAATGGTGGAGAGTTACCTCTACAAGGTAGAGGAAAAGCAGTGGGGGAATAGGGCAAAGTGAGAGAGTTAAAGTAATGGCTGAATGAGAGAGAATTAAGGGAAATATAAGAGGCTGGTAATATTAGGGAAAAGAAAAGATGGAAAGAAAGATAAGGCAATAATTGAAGACTGGGAGGAAATAGAATAGGAGAAAATATGCAATGAGTTAAAAAGGTTGTTACTTTCTCTCTCCCACTCATACACCACTGTTCTCTCTGTAGATTGTAGTATGCAGTGTTGTTGTAGCCATGGTAGTCCCAGGATATTAGAGAGACAAGGTATGTGAAGTTATATCTTTTACTGGACCAACTTCTGTTGGTGTGAGAGACAAGCTTTTGAGCCTCAAGGAGGAAGAAGAAGAAGAAGAAGCAGAAGAGCTCTGTGTGGCTCAAAAGCTTGTCTCCCTCACCAACAAAAGTTGGTCCAATAAAAGATATTTCCTCACTCATGTTTTTAGATTGTATGCAGTCTAAATAGACAAGCTGTCAGTTTGGGAGAACACACACATCTGTATGATGTTGTCCAAATTGCATTATTTAGTCTTCATGAGATTCCAAAGGTGTCTGATGCAGGACCAGCCTTGCTACCTTTTAAAGGGGTACAGCTGGTGCCCCCGTCCAGCCTCCTCACAGTGGTGCAGGAGCATATGGACACCTTCCACTCTTCTCCCTACCTCTTGTGTGGGTTGTTGGGCCATGGAAGAATATGAGTGGGGCTGTTGGATCCACAGCTGTACAAGCCCTTGCCTTCTGTGGAGGAGGTGCACAATGGATGGGTCACAACCACAGCCAGAGGATGAAAAGGTTACTTGTTTTGTCCACTCTGGAAACATAAGCTTCTGTGTTTAGTTCATGATTGAGCCAATAAGCTTTACATTGTATTTTATTTTCCACATGGTCTTTATCTTTGGATTCTGAATGTATACTTCTAGCTTCGTGTTTTAACATTCCTCAGTCACCACATCCTATTATTTTCTCAATTGGCTGAATTCTGTATTAATTTCCAGTCTACTGTTATTAGTAGACTGTTCCATCACTTATTGATTCCTTTTTTGGCTAGCATTCTTAATTCCACTCAGTAAAATCTCACATACCTCACTTTTGAATCTGTGTTCCTATTTTATAATGATACAAGGTTTAATTATAGGTGTGGCTGGTAGCACTGCCTATTATAAAGGTTTCCCGACACTTCCCATTATGAGACCCTATTTTCAGTTGCTTAAACTTTGCTAAACTTTAACCATTCGGGCTGAAGTTTTCCAAGATGGGTGTCTGCCTGAGGCTTAATTTATTTTATTTTTTGTGTGGAAAATTTCAACCAAAATGATGTAGCTGTTTCTGAAAATGAGAGTAGCAAACATTATTTTACCCATGTTAAATTTTCCTTTGGCAACCTTTCCTTTGAGAAGCTCTAGTTCTAATTTGGGTTAAATGCCTTTCTCGGCATCACATAAGAACTATGTGGCAGAGGCAGGGGTAGAATCCAATTCCTCAGGGCAGCATTCAACTGCCTTAAGCATGAGACCATCCTTTCTCTTCTTGCAATCCACTGACTCCTTCACTGCACACCTTTCAGTTTCTGCAGTCTCCTTTACCAAACAACCTTGATACATTCCCAGAGCAGGTCCATTCTGTGTACTGAAAGTGACTGGGGTGCTGTGAAAAAAATAGTATGTGATCACGTAATTAAAGATGGTATCATAATGTGTACACACAAGGGGGCCGAATTAAGGTTGCACAGGCAACCTTAATTCTGGAATTTCCTTATTTTTGTGTGCTTGACTTTGCAATAATGTTCTTTTAAACATAAGTATTGTTGCATGTATGTATAAGTAAATACATGAGCTTCATTTTTATACTATCATTTTTTGATCCCTATGAGTTAACCATGAACTCTGAATTTTTAGATCTATTATCCAGAACCAAGAATGGAGTGGGGAGCTTGGGGGTTTTCAAAAGGCTAATCTACAGCAACTTGTAAATTCCATCTGCAGCATGACAAGTCATTTACACCTAGAACCAATACACATGCCTATCTACTTGTGATACTTGTATGGCCCCAAACATTAGAGTAACTTAGCATTTCATAATCATTACTGTATTTATTCTGTGCAAGTTCCAGAGGGGGAAACTGAGGCACAAAGAGACTAAGTGAGTTATTTAAGATCAGGGAGCAGGGGATTGAACATAGGTTTCTGAGTCTAAGACTAGCACTCTAAACACTGGACTTTCCTTCCTTCTAACTCTGTGTACATGACATACTTTTTCAGTGCTCCCCCAAAATAATAGCATCTGTATGAAACAGTTTGCTCAGGAAACCAAAGCTTTAAAACCTGATACTGCACAATAATATTAAAGAAGGTTATCACATTATTTCACCAGGCATCCTGGCTTGTGCAACTTCCGATTCTACACTGCTTTGCACTTGTTCCTGTTGATTAGTATTAACCTATCTCAAGGTTTGGTGCTTACTGACATACACGTAACTCTCGCCCCAGTTTGAATATTCTGTCTGAATCATCACATCTTGAATTATCTGATTTCAAAACCCTTGCAAAATAAACACTCCCTTTAATTTAATTCCAGCTGCACTTGACCTCACTCTCTCACATTAAAAGAGTGTTTCTGTCAAATGTCAATTCTATTTATTAGATTGCTGCACTTCTCTTTGGTCAATATGAAGACTTCTCAAGCTATCTCCATAGCAACATAAATATTTATAGCAGGATGTCTAGGGTGCAATAAACATCTTCAGCAAATAGTACTTTTGGCTGGGGAATTCTGTTTGAATAGTAATTAGCAGAGCTGAGCAAATCATTTGCAATCAATAAAGAAGCCATCAATTTCACATTTTTTTTCTGGTGCTTAAATGATCACAAGGTCATGATATTCATTATTTTTATCATGGCGATGATGTAGAATTATTTGCAATTTTCGTGAATATCCATTATACAGATAGCTTGAATATTTAATATTGAAACTTTTACCAACACAGGTGAATATTAAGGAAAGTCATGTCAATTAACTACTGGAAGGTATTGAGATACTACAGCGAGGTGAGTGATATAAGAACCTGCTTAGAATAGAACAGAATAGTTACAAAAGTCACAGGATATTGTTTCCTGATTTGAAGACTTCTGTAACAAGGAAAAACAGAATATATTTCAAATTTTGAATTGTATGTTTAAATTTGCAAAATTATATTTCAAAATAACAAAAATTGTCATATGAAGGCTCACGTACTCATGGCAAAGAAACATGAAAGGATTGACAAAAAAACAGCCACATCCAAATTTGTTTTGGAATTTGAAGGAAATTGTGGGAAGCCTTTTCCTTTGTTCTTTCAGTTATTGTCATAGATCATTCAAATTAATTCTACTGAGATACAGAAAGCTTGAATTTCATTTAGGCTTCCCCATGAAAGGCTAATGATTCTTGAGAAGATGTTCAAACAGTACAATTAGTATTTAGGTGCCAAATTCATTGGGGATAGGTGCCTAAATGCCATTTATGCCTTTGAAAGTTACCCCTAAAAGTTCAATTCCTCTATAAAACTATAGTAAAATTAACTCCTAGATCAGCTGATGTTCATAATGGATCTAATCCTTCTCCTATTGAGGTCAAATGCAAAACTCCCATTGATTTCAAAGGTGCCAGGATCCAGCTTGTTGCGCATACCCTCTGTATAATCAGATACCTTTGCTTTAAAAATATTAGTTTGGGACCTGTTGATAAATTGTATAGTCAATTGTTTCACCACACTTTGGTTCATTATGAAATATATATAAGAGATCAAATAATCAATGTCAGTCAGCTTTATTGCTCTAAGCCAATAATAATATAAGTACAGGAAAACTGTTCTATACGATAAGTCTCTGGGAAACCATCTTGTAAAGCAATGTTTCATTCACCGTATGCAGAAGGTGTGCTTCCAAAGTTACACATTTAGCATTCAGTATTTATAGGACGATTTTACAGGTTACACATCACTAAGATCCAGCCCATCAGTTTGTCCAAGTTCCCAGACTTGTGGTTCTGTTCCTTCTTTATCTTTGTTTTGCATACTAGCATTCTAGGAACTGGTCCATGAAAGTATTTCCCTATCTTGTACTAAAACATAGAAGGAATGTATCTTGATTTAGACAAGTTTCCTATCTGCTTATGCCAAAGGCTTACTACAGCAAATGCAAGGTGTTAGTATAAGTGAACAGGATTATGTTAAAGGCCAGTTTAGGCTACATCACTGTTATAATATTTGTGCTTAATGTTATTGGTGCTTAGTACATACATACATTATATACAAACACACACTAGCCAGAATATATATAGTCACTAGGCCCCTGGTTGACACTGTAGCCCAGTGGGCTAGGTTACCTCTATTATATTCTCTGCTTTGCATTATATTTTGCTTTATTATATTCAACAGTAATACAAGCAACCTGCAGGCTTCTATCCTGTAAGACTTGGCTTCAGCGGTTAACATGAGGCTTGAGGCCTACAAACTTTGGCATAGATAAATGTAGGTAACCCATAAGTTTTGGGGAGCTGGAAGCAGAATGTAAGGGGGATTTTTGTCCATAATGACATCAGCCACCCATAGAAACATGAACTAGCACCAACTTCTGAAATGTTTTGGATGGAATAGCCAACCTCAAGAGTGCCATGGCAACGAATTGACATATATGATAATGGGGCAAAATCATAAATATATTAACCTATAGAAAAAGGACACCTTAACATTGATAAGGGAAGGAAATACAAAGAAGGAAGAGGAGAGAAACCCCTACTGAATATGCATTAGACATGGTAACATCAGCATAACATATTATAAAAGTGGCATCCCAGGGCAGTAGGAAAGAGAGAGAGATGTAGACCTGGGAGGGGCCAGAATGGGGGCCACTAGTGAAGGTGAGGAAGGTGATGGTGATGAGGAAGATAATGGCTAATATTTCAGGTTGCTCTGCCAAGGATGGTGTGAGTATGGATGTTCAGATGTGCTTTCTGTATTATCTCTTTGCTGAGTTAGAGTGTGTGACACTTTGGTAAATGTGTTAATATATAATTTATTTGTAAGTAAATATAAAAGAACTCCTATAGTGTGAGTGTTGCACCTATGCACATCGGGGTTTCCAACTATACAGTAATTTTAATACTTGATCTTGGGACAAGAACCTGACTACCCTTAAAGTGATAACTGGGAATTTTTATTCATAATCTATAGATCAGGCTACAACACCTCGATGGTTGTCACAGACAAGGCGACACCTTTTCAAAATTAATCTATGAAGTGTTTTAAGCAATGAGAATACTGGCTTTTGAGGCAACAAAATACAAAAAAATTACTCATGTGACACACACAACATAGGACAATATACATGACATATTTGACAAACTTACAATTAAAGATGAATGGTGCCAAATTTGCATTTATAACTATACAAAATAAGGCATTAAGAACTTAAATTTATTAAAGGAATGCATTTTTGAAAAACAAAAACAAGTAAACAAAGGAATTAAATATTTAATTAAGCAAGTTGTTACCTTTCAATTTAAAACTTTTAATAAGAATTGATAAAAATCCCTTTTAAATTGTTTGCCTACTTTGTTGTATTAATTTAATTGGTTTAAGGCAGTTTCCATTTCTTCATATTACTTTTATCTTAAGAATAGTATTGTATAGAAGTAAGAAAAAGCCATGTTTCATAGATTAGTTAGTGGCTAAAGTAAGAGGCAGAATTGGCATTTTTGTTGCTTGGTAACCATATCTTCAAGAAAGTTAAGAGTATCTTCAGTTGTTGCATTCCTGAAGGGTTAAATTATTAATTTACTGGACTTATTTAAAGTGAAGTTTTTACCTTAAGCATTTTGATTATTTGTTTTTTTCAGTTGCTCTGTCTCTTTCTGTGATAGGGGTTTCTGTAATAACAATAACTTTTAACTTTTAAAAGTAAGAGGGCAGAAGTGAGGAGAAAGCAATGTAAGAATGGAGGGAGATATAAGCCAAGAAAGATGAATTTATCTCTGTGAGGGCATTTTAAAGTACAGGCAGCATCAGCGCGTTTAGAGAACTTTGCCAAGTGAGTAATACAAGAGGAAAACAAAAGGTTAGGCAGGGCAGCGCCAACGTCCCTCGTATGGGTGATCTGTGTGACGTTGCGGTGATCACTCACACCTTCCATCTTCTGACGTGCCCAGACGCCATGGTGAGGAACATCGCAGAAAGTGCTATGCAGGATGTCATCAAGAAGCAAATCGCGAGGACCCCCTCCAACCAAGATGTTGCCACCTACCTGAGAGGCTCGCTGGAAGGCGAATTTGGAAGAGACGGGGGAGACTTTGCTTTGCTCTGGACTCATGCCCGCAACGCTACGCAATGACTGGAGAAGCGTATCGGCTGCTGCTGGACGTGGTGCAAGGAATGCCAGGAGCTGGGAGTCCTGGTGCCAGAGGTGAAGAACACAGACCACACACTCCGAAAGCTAGAACCATACTGGAGAGGACCCTGAAGAATGCCATCCGCTGCCAGTATGTGGAAAACCTGAAGCGGAAGCCGGACCAGGGCAAGGCATTCGAGGTGACATGCAAGTGGGACTCCAGCAACCACTTCCTCCCCCGGGGCAGCTTCACCTGATTTGCCGACTGGAGGTTCATCCACAGGGCCCAGCTCAACTGTGTTCTGCTGAATGGAGCTATCCGCCACAAGATTCGGGACAAGCAATGTAGGAAGTGTAGCTATGCTAACGAGACACTACCCCACAGCCTGTGTAGCTGCAAGCTCCATTCCAGAGCCTGGCAGTTGTGACACAACACCATCCAAGATCGCCTTGTCAGAGCCATCCCTCCACTCATAGGGAAGGTTGCCGTGAACTCCACCATCCCCGGAACAGACAGCCAACTGTGAACAGACATCATCATCACCAAGGAGGACTGGAACAAAATCATCATGGTGGATGTCACAGTGCCCTTCGAGAACAGGTCCTTGGCCTTCTGCAACGCCCAAGCTCAAAAGGTGGAGAAATACTCCAATCTGGCCGACACCTTGAGAGCTAAGGGTTACCAGGTTCAGACAGATGCTCTGATCATTGGAGACCTGGGCACATAGGACCCTAGTAATAAGCGAGTGTTGAGAGAATGTGGAATCGGTCAGCGCTATGCTCGGCTGATGTGGCAACTCATGGTTTCGGACGCCATCAGGTGTTTGAGGTACCTCAACATAGAACACATCATCGGACATTGACAATACCAGGAGGGATAAGCTGGAGTGCTGATGAGAAGCACAGTGGGTAAAGTAACTGAAATACTTTCCTCATGGATTGTCTTTTCCAAGTGGACAATCTACCCTAAATGCTCAAGTACTGAGGGACAATCTACACTCATTCCTATATTTGCTTTCTACAACCAACTCTCTATAACTTTTCATGAGTGATGTACCCAAGTATTCGGATTCTAATATCTAAACTGTATTGTAAAATTTATTCACCATAAATTGGGTTATTGCTGATTATGCAATAGATAGATATCTTATGACTTTTTAAACAAACTTTGTATTGTGGATAATCTAAGCCCTCTATCCAGATGTACAGCCACTTTTTCTTAACCTGTGTACTATATATAACATTAGCTTTACTAACATTTTTGGCTTGAGAAGGGGAATGGAGTTCAATGAGTTAGAGCTGGGAGTTGGAAACCAGGACCTCTGATTTTTCTCCCATCTCTGGAAGAAGAGTGGAGATTGCTACCTGTCCCCACCAAACCTGAATTTGTTCCCCAAGTACCTATTGCTTTTGTCTGCACTTTAGATTGATTACAGGAGTGCTCTTTCTTGTAACAGCTAACTGTTTTGGGGAAAATTCATGCACATTTTTAACATTCTTAGCCTGTCTTTTTTTGTCTAATTTTTCTCCCTCTTGCTGGCTGCATGTTGCCTGACACTCTCCTAGTCTTCCCTTAATTTCTTTTAAAGCTTTATTGTTTAGTGCTAAAGAAGTGAAGCAAAGCATTGCAATACTATTTTACTCCTTACCTTTCCTTTTTTTTTCTTTTTACTCCCCCCCCCCCCCATTTCCAGTTTAAACNTACATTCATGACCCTTAGGGTCACAATTTGCAATATTGAGCCTGAATGATGGACCAACCTGACTATTTACAAATTGTACAACAAAGGATTTTAACATCTCCTCTCTGTCACTTTCATTTGCCATAGTGTTAAGTTTGTTATATGGAGTTTGCTGACAGAATTCTTTTCCTCTCTTTTTATTTTTTGTCTGGCATTTAGCTAAGAAAAGTGTTTTGATCTTTATATATACTTTAAATGTGGCTTTTCACCCAGGAATTCCTAAAGTATTAGTGTTTAGTCTGAAGTGCTTTATCATGCACTATCTATAAAATCAGTTATTTATAAAAATCCCCCTACCTTGCCAGGCCTGGTCTGCCCAGCTGAACGAGTGTACTTGAGGGGTATAATGGTCATCAGTCCACTTACTGACCATTATACCCCTCCAAGCCATGAGGTTACCACTCCACACAGATTGGTTTGACTGACATTTTGGCTAGATAATTCCTGACTGGCTCACTAATTGGTATAAATTGTATAGTCAGTTGCTTGATCACACTTTGGTTTATTTGAAATATATTCAAGAGACAAAATAACCTATGTCAGTCAGGTTTATTGCTCTAACCCAATAATAATATAATGGAGGAAAAAGGTTCTATACCATACCAGTCTCTGGGAAGCCAACTCATGCAGCGATGTTCCAATCACCATACACAAAAGAGGTTCTCCCAAAGTTACACGTTTTAGCTGGTATTATTTCTATGATGATTTTACAAGTTACATGTCACTAAGATTCAACCCATCAGTTTGTCCCAATTCCCTAACTTGTGTTCTGTTCCTCCCTTAAATTTATTTTGGATGCTAGCAGTCCAGGAACTGCTCCATGAAGGTACTTCCCTGGTTTGTACTAAGACATTCATTCTGTGTATCTGCTTATGCCATATACTTGCTTCAGCAAATGCCAGGTGTTATGGGATACTTAGCATAAGTGAACAGGATTATGTTATAGGCCAATTTAGGCTATATCATAATATTTGTGGTTAATATGTATATATATATGATATCTCTCTCTATATATATATATAGATATATATATACACACCTCTATCCCGATATAACGCTGTCCTCCGGAGCCAAAAAATCTTACCGCGTTATAGGTGAAACCGCGTTATATCGAACTTGCTTTGATCCGCTGGAGCGCGCAGCCCCGCCCCCCCCCCCGGGGCACTGCTTTACTGCGTTATATCCAAATTTGTGTTATATCGGGTCACGTTATATCGGGGTAGAGGTGTATATATGATCTCTTGCTATATATATATATATAAAATCTCTCTCTACACACATACACACACACATTCCATTGTGTTAACAGAGAGTATGCATCCATCGTTTCATGGATCACCATGAAACATGGATCACTACTTTAAAGGTGCCGAGCCTCAACTTCTCCCAGTGACACTGATGAAAATGAAAAGTATTTTGGACCCCTAAAAACAGGCTTCTTATTATAATTTAAAAAGGTAAAACATTTTATTATTAATTTTTATTATTATTAATTTGTATTATTGCAGTACCTCATCATGGACCAGTACCCTAAGTCATGAACTGGGACCTCATTGTGCTAGGTGCGGTACAAACATGAAACGAAAAGACAGTTTCTGCCCCCAAAACCTTAAGACATGATACAACACAGACTTCTCTTAGGGGAGAGTCTGATGATAGAGAATCTCCAGGTTATAGTCAGGTTATAGTCCAGGTTATAGTCAGGAGCAGAGGACTGAAAAGTATAATGTAAGGGCTGGATCAGAAGATAAACAGTCACATAAAAAAGAATCTGGCACATCAGAAGAAGGCAGGCTAGTAAACAGGGACAAGTTTTTAAAGTGCTTGTACACAAATGCCAGAAGTCTAAATAATAAGATGGGTGAACTAGAGTGCCTTGTGATAAAGGAGGATATAGATATAATAGGCATCACAGAAACCTGGTGGACTGAGAGCAATCAATGGGACACAATCATTCCGGGGTACAAAATATATCGGAAGGACAGAACAGGCCGTGCAGGGGGAGGAGTGGCACTATATGTGAAAGAAAGTGTAGATTCAAATGAAGTAAAAATCTTAAGCGAATCCACATGTTCCATAGAGTCTCTATGGATAGAAATTTCATGCTCTAGTAAAAATATAACATTAGGGATCTATTATCGACCACCTGACCAGGACAGTAATAGTGATGATGAAATGCTAAGGGAAATTAGAGAGGCTATCAAAATTAAGAACCCAATAATAGTGGGGGATTTCAATTATCCCCATATTGACTGGGAACATTTCACTTCAGGACGAAATGCAGAGATAAAATTTCTCGATACTTTAAATGACTGCTTCATGGAGCAGCTGGTACGGGAACCCACAAGGGGAGAGGCAACTCTAGATTTAATCCTGAGTGGAGCGCAGGAGCTGGTCCAAGAGGTAACTATAGCAGGACCGCTTGGAAATAGTGACCATAATACAATAGCATTCAACATCCCTGTGGTGGGAAGAACACCTCAACTGCCCAACACTGTGGCATTTAATTTCAAAAGGGGGAACTATACAAAAATGAGGGGGTTAGTTAGACAAAAGTTAAAAGGTACAGTGACTAAAGTGAAATCCCTGCAAGTTGCATGGGCCCTTTTTAAAGACACCATAATAGAGGCCCAACTTCAATGTATACCCCAAATTAAGAAAAACAGTAAAAGAACTAAAAAAGAGCCACCGTGGCTTAACAACCATGTAAAAGAAGCAGTGAGAGATAAAAAGACTTCCTTTAAAAAGTGGAAGTCAAATCCTAGTGAGGCAAATAGAAAGGAGCACAAACACTGCCAACTTAAGTGCAAGAGTGTAATAAGAAAAGCCAAAGAGGAGTTTGAAGAACGGCTAGCCAAAAACTCCAAAGGTAATAACAAAATGTTTTTTAAGTACATCAGAAGCAGGAAGCCTGCTAAACAACCAGTGGGGCCCCTTGATGATCAAAATACAAAAGGAGCGCTTAAAGATGATAAAGTCATTGCGGAGAAACTAAATGGATTCTTTGCTTCAGTCTTCACGGCTGAGGATGTTAGGGAGATTCCCCAACCTGAGCTGGCTTTTGTAGGTGACAAATCTGAGGAACTGTCACAGATTGAAGTGTCACTAGAGGAGGTTTTGGAATTAATTGATAAACTCAACATTAACAAGTCACCGGGACCAGATGGCATTCACCCAAGAGTTCTGAAAGAACTCAAATGTGAAGTTGCGGAACTATTAACTAAGGTTTGTAACCTGTCCTTTAAATCGGCTTCGGTACCCAATGACTGGAAGTTAGCTAATGTAACGCCAATATTTAAAAAGGGCTCTAGGGGTGATCCCGGCAATTACAGACCGGTAAGTCTAACGTCGGTACCGGGCAAATTAGTTGAAACAATAGTAAAGAATAAAATTGTCAGACACATAGAAAAACATAAACTCTTGAGCAAGAGTCAACATGGTTTCTGTAAAGGGAAATCGTGTCTTACTAATCTATTAGAGTTCTTTGAAGGGGTCAACAAACATGTGGACAAGGGGGATCCGGTGGACATAGTGTACTTAGATTTCCAGAAAGCCTTTGACAAGGTCCCTCACCAAAGGCTCCTACGTAAATTAAGCTGTCATGGGATAAAAGGGAAGGTCCTTTCATGGATTGAGAACTGGTTAAAGGACAGGGAACAAAGGGTAGGAATTAATGGTAAATTCTCAGAATGGAGAGAGGTAACTAGTGGTGTTCCCCAAGGGTCAGTCCTAGGACCAATCCTATTCAATTTATTCATAAATGATCTGGAGAAAGGGGTAAACAGTGAGGTGGCAAAGTTTGCAGATGATACTAAACTACTCAAGATAGTTAAGACCAAAGCAGATTGTGAAGAACTTCAAAAAGATCTCACAAAACTAAGTGATTGGGCAACAAAATGGCAAATGAAATTTAATGTGGATAAATGTAAAGTAATGCACATTGGAAAAAATAACCCCAACTATACATACAACATGATGGGGGCTAATTTAGCTACAACGAGTCAGGAAAAAGATCTTGGCGTCATTGTGGATAGTTCTCTAAAGATGTCCACGCAGTGTGCAGAGGCGGTCAAAAAAGCAAACAGGATGTTAGGAATCATTAAAAAGGGGATAGAGAATAAGACAGAGAATATATTATTGCCCTTATATAAATCCATGGTACGCCCACATCTCGAATACTGTGTACAGATGTGGTCTCCTCACCTCAAAAAGGATATTCTAGCACTAGAAAAGGTTCAGAAAAGGGCAACTAAAATGATTAGGGGTTTAGAGAGGGTCCCATACGAGGAGAGATTAGAGAGGCTGGGACTCTTCGGCTTGGAAAAGAGAAGACTAAGGGGGGACATGATAGAGGTATATAAAATCATGAGTGATGTTGAGAAAGTGGATAAGGAAAAGTTATTTACTTATTCCCATAATACAAGAACTAGGGGTCACCAAATGAAATTAATAGGCAGCAGGTTTAAAACAAATAAAAGGAAGTTCTTCTTCACGCAGCGCACAGTCAACTTGTGGAACTCCTTACCTGAGGAGGTTGTGAAGGCTAGGACTATAACAATGTTTAAAAGGGGACTGGATAAATTCATGGTGGCTAAGTCCATAAATGGCTATTAGCCAGGATGGGTAAGAATGGTGTCCCTAGCCTCTGTTCGTCAGAGGATGGAGATGGATGGCAGGAGAGAGATCACTTGATCATTGCCTGTTAGGTTCACTCCCTCTGGGGCACCTGGTATTGGCCACTGTCGGTAGACAGATACTGGGCTAGATGGACCTTAGGCCGTACCGGGTCAGACCATTCTTATGTTATGTTCTTATGATACAACAGATGGACAGAGACAGACGGGGTAGTACAAGGAAACAACAAAACAATATTGGTCAGTGTGATTGGCCGTGGTGTCAGCACACCAGCAGCCTAATGATTGTCAATGTTTTTGTAGGCTTCAGAGCAAAGTTGAGTATTAAGAAGGATTTTGAAGGAGGATAATGAATTAGTTTTACAGGTGTTCACAGGGAGCTTGTCCCAAGCATGAGAGGTAGCATGGGAGAAAAGTGCTTGTTTGACAATTTAACAGGTGGGTGATGGAGGCCAAATCACTGGCCAATTTCAGGTGAGAGCTGACTTTTCGCTAGTGAATGAGAGATAATAGGTAGGGTGGGGATAGGTTCTGAAAGGCCTTGAAAATGAGGACACGTAGCTTGTCTATTGTAACAAACACAAGAGGGAGCCAGTGAAGGGATGCAAATAAAGGGGTGAGTGTGACAAAATGGTGGGGTAGGAAAATGATCTTTGCAGCAGCATTCTGACTGGATATCAGTGGAACAAGATTACATCTGTCAAGGCCAAAGTAAAGGATGTTGCAGTAATTGAGATAGGAGATAAGAGATTGGATGAGTGTTTTAACTGTGTAGATGGGTAGGAAATGCCATGTCACAAATGAACTCACACAAAAATATGATAAGACAAAAAAACCACCCTATCACTTATGGGCAAACACTTTTCACAAAGCGATCAAGCCATAACATACCTCTTGTTCTTCATCCTGAAAGGAAACCTGGACAACACCTTCAAAAGACAGGTCTAGGGACATAATTACTAACTCTGATGGACACTAAAAACATGGACAAGAGAGGCACTGGTTTTATGGCTTATTATAACTATTTGTAACACCCCCCACTGCCTGCTAATCTTCAGTTGCCCGCTTCATTTTACATTGTCTCCTACAGCAGTGTTCCTCAACCTTTTTTTGATACCAGGGACCAGCTTGCTGCCTTCCTAAACTGTGTCAGGGAGATCTCAGGGACTGGCACCAGTCCACAGACAGGTTGTTGAGAAACACGGTGCTACAGCATATCTGAATCCCTTATACTTAACAATCTTTCCCACCTTGAATTTAGCTCAGACACTCTGCTTTCTCCATACCTTAAGAAGAGCTCTGTGAAGCTCAACAGCTTATCCCTTCCACCAATAAAAGTTGGTCCCATAAAAGATATTACCTCACCTACCTTGTCTCTATCATATCTCATAGGTGTTATGCAAAAGGAATCTGCAAGAACTGGACATACCCTGGATGTGAGGACCTAGAGAGAGGTCAAGATCAAACATGATGTCCAGGTTATGGGCTTGAGTGACAGAAAGATGATGTCCATGGTGATCAGGAAAGGAGGTAGTGGGGAAATATTAGGGGGTAAGAATAAGAATTCTGTTTTGCCATATTGAGCTTGAGCTGACACCTAGACATCCATGAGGAGATGTCAGAAACACAGGCTGAGATATTAGTTTAGACAGGAGACAAGTCTGGAGTAAAAAGATAGCTCTGAAAGTTATCAACATAGAGATGATAGGTAAATTTGTGTTTGTGGATGAGATTACCAAGAGATAAAGTGAGGTGGGAGAAGAGAAGGGGACCAAGGACAGAGCTCTGTGAACTCCCCACAGAAAGCTGGAGAGGGGATGAGGAGGATCTTACAAAGGACACACTGGAAGAGCAATTAGACAGGTAGAAGGAGAACCAGGATGGGAGAGGACAGAGTCAAAGAAGCCAAGGTAGGAAAAGATTTCAAGAAGAAGAACATGATCAGCTGTGTCGAAAGCAGCTGACAGGTCAAAGAGAGTGAGGATGAAGTACTGTTTGAAGATTTGGCTAAGGAGAAGTCATTGTAGACCTTGATGAGAGTGGTTTCAACTGAGTGCAAGAGGTGAAAGCCATATTGGAGAGGGTCTAGGATAGAACTGGAGGAGAAGAACTCCAGACAGCAATCGTAAACATAGTGTATTCAATGAGCTTAGAAATGGCAGGGAAATGGAGTGGTAGTTGGAGAAACAGGATCAAAGATCTGTTGTGGGTTTTTTGTTTTGTTGTTGTTGTTGAAGATGGCTGAGACTAAAACATGCTTATATTGTTAAGGGAAGAGCCAGAGGAGAGTGAGAGATTAAGGAGTAGAATAAGGGAGGGAATGAATGTGGGCATGATCAGGAGATGGGATGGGATGAATTCACTGGAGCAAGTGGAGGGGTTAGAGGAGAAGATCAGAAGAGAATTTTTTGCATATGTGACCCCTGGAGAATGAGGACAGGGTTGTAGGAGGAAAGGAAGGTGAGCTGGGGGGAGGGAGAAGGAGAAGATCACATCATATTCTTACAATTTTCTCTTAAAAGAAATCGTTAAAATCCTGTGTAGAGAAAGAAGTGGAGGCAGAAGGAAGGGAGGGGTTGAGGAGTGAGTCAAAGGTGACAAAAACGTGGCTGGGTTTGTGAGCAGCCAGTTCAATTAAGTTGGAGAAGTACAGTTCTTTAGCAAGGAAGATGGCAGAACTGAAAGAGGAAAGAATGGGCTGGTCATGGGATTTTCAGCAAAGACGATCCACAGTATAAGAGAAGGAGCATAGGAGGTGTATGTTGGGGGTGAGTCTGGGCTGGAGGCTGGCAGGATGGATCTTTCAATCAGAGAGAGGGAGAAAAAAAAAGAGGCAGGAGGAGAGGAGAGTGAGGAATAGAGAGAATCAACAACCATGTCAATGCAAGAAAGGGAATTTGAGGGCTGAGAGCAGATCAGATGTCATCAACACTCATGGACTGGAAGTCACAGAAAGGCAACATCCCCACTTCAAAGTTAAATAACCCATAATCTGCTTATTCAAAAAACAACAAAAAACAAAAAGCCATCTATCTCTATGCTGAATCTAAGTCCACAAACAGAAAATATATATTTAAAAACATATTTGTATTTGTCACTCTCATGTATTTGATGAGCATGTTTGAAGCTCCCTAAAATACCTTTTCCAGGCAGCCCATTTGACTCATGTTGCAGAAGAAAAAAGCACCCTCGGTGCAATTGTGTTTGTGTACCAAGTTTAAATCTGCATCTCTATTTTTAAGTCATGTTATAATAGCAGAGGTAAATCATCATTGGAAAACTGGCAGACCTGTGACTAGAGTGAATAATGTTACTGAGAGCGAGAGTGACACTAGTGACTTGGCTGAGTTAGAAAAAGCATTATAGAAGCTGGGCCAAATTCAGAGGTAAGTTGAGTCTAAATATGACAGAGTGTGACCACTGCGGCACCTCCTACTGGCCGTCCCAGGGATCTGCTCTGCTAGCCAGTGCACCTTCTTCCGGTGATGTCTCGCCGCCATCACTTCTGCTCCTGGACCCGTATCGTTCCAAGGACCACGACATCCTCTTCGGGACACAGCCCTCCAGATGTGCCACACTCTGTGCTCCTCCCTTCTGAAGGAACTGCAGTCCCCTGTGCAGCCACTTCCCTCATTGGCAACTGCAGCTGATTGGCCACTTCCTCAGTGGCACGGGGCAGAGAGGAATCTGGCCCACCCACTACTCCAGGGCCCTGCCCAGGGACCCTGTAGATGGCCACCACTTGCTGTGTCCCCTCTGACTACTCAGTAGATTTCCCTGGGCCACTTCCCTGCAGCCCTTGCCTCAGGGTCTCAGCCTGCAGAACCCTGCAGCCCACCAGGAGCTGTCTTTAGCTCCCTGGACCTCTGCCTGCAGCACTACTCTGTCCAGGATGCTTGCTGCCTTCAGCCTGCAAGGCAGCCAGTCCTCAAGCTGCAGGGAGTGACTGAAGACTACCTCCCTGCAGCCCTTCTTATATGGGCCTGTCCAGCCCTAATTGGCTGCTCCTCTCAGATTGGCTTCTCTGATTGGCTGCCTCCTGTGTAGCCTCTCTAGGGCTCTATTAACCCCTAAGAGCTCAGTGTGGAGCAGGAGCCCCATCACACTAAGGGACAAATTCTCATCCTTGTTATCCACTTATATTACTGGGCTTACATCAGGGATACATTTGACCCAAAGTAATCTAAGTCTAGAGGTAGTCTAAACTACTGTAATTTATATCTTCTCAATGTGCATGTCACACCATTACAGATTTCCTATATGCTGTAACTTAGTGTCCCTTCAATGTACTCAGATTAACTTCCCTTATCAAGAACAATTTAGACCACCACCATCCACAAACTTTCTTTCTTACATATCGTCTTTGAATCTAGCCCACTGAATATGAGCTGGTTTGACTCACAGCTGAGGGGTTCAAAGAGAGGAGTATAACAACAAATGCAAAGAACAGGAAGGCTTAACCAGGTATAAATTAAAAGAGGACACCTTCTATTTTAATTTATACCTTCTACTGGCTTATCAGTGTGTAAATTACTCCAAGTAGATGAATGAAACTCACTGCATAACCATACATGAGTATAAAATGGTCTAGGGCTGAGGGAAGGAAAAGAAATAAAATGGTGGGGCCCTCCATAAACTGAAAGTACTTGATTCTGAAAATTGTCAATACACATTTTCACAAAACAACAAACAAAAATGTGCTCCTTTTCAAAATCTGTGGAACAAGAAATACAATTTTCAGCATTTTTCCAAAGTAGTTTTCTATTTTCCAGCCAGTTTAAGTATAGGATAAGATCCTTCATGGGCAGGAGAATGAAGAGGAGTATGGAGCAATGATTTGCTCTGTGACTAATACACACCCATTAAATGACACTGCTCAATAAACAACTATTAACAATCAAGAAAAAACAAACAACATAGTTACAAACAACAAGTTATGCCAGATAAACACAGTCACTTTGAATAGGCAACTAGCCAGTCATGGGATCCTCACAGGTGGACCCTTGCACCAACTCAAAGTCACACAGGAGTTAATGGCAAAATCAGTGGAGAAAGGGAATGTAATAGATGTAATATATGTGGAATTTAATTAAATATTTCATAGAGTGTTTCATGAAACTTAGTTGAAAATAAATTCAGATTGGTTGTCAGACTGATTAAAAACATCATAAGATTCTTAAATACGTGTAATGATAAACAGCAATATCTTGATCAGAGGGAAGTGTCTATTTGGGTGCCTCAGGATCTAGCAATGTAAGAACTCATCTTATTCAATCCTACAATATTAGAATAATTTTCTATGTAACTGAGACTCAGATAGGTTCAAATATGCCATTGCTGATATGTATTTAGAACATTAACTGTTTCAATAAAGGTTCTTTGTCTTTGAATATACTCTGTTTACTGTTTATTTGGCCAAGAGGGATGGAGAGTGGGTTGATTTGATAAGGAACATTGTGCTACTAAACCTCCAAATCAGAAAGAGAAAAAGAACAGTCTGCATAGCAACAGCAATAGTAACCACAGTGAGCTAGATCTTCAGCTAGTGTAAATTAGCACTACACTGAAGTCAAAGGAACTATATCAATTTTCAGCAGCTGCAGATCTGGCCCTTTAAGTCTACCCAGCATATTTTAACCACATTGATATTGGTTCTTCTTACAGTCAATACTAATAGAATAACTTGTTTTTAATTCTACACTTCCATCACAGCCAACAATAAATCAATGTAATAGCTGCAAATCCTAGAGTCCCATAAAACAGTTGTACTCAGAACAGCATTCCTCATTTTTCCATCAGTACTAGCAGAAGCCAAGAAAATACAGGCTTTTTAAAAAGAAATCTGTATATAATTGTTTGGCTAGTTTTAATTTCCAGGAAATGTGTATATTCATACTAGTCTATTAATGTTGCCTGAAGCTTTGCTGCAAATGAGATTGCCACCTTGCTCAGTATTTCACTGAAGCTTCTTTCAAGGTTACAAAGTAGCACAGCCTGGCCCTGCACTTAATCTTTAACTTTGTGCCATATTTTTCTTTCTATGTACTGTTTAGCAACAGTGTTGACTTTCTCTACCTCTCCTTCTTAGTTGGAGCCTGGAAAATAGCTGTAAAATTCAAACCATAATAGTCTTTTTCTGGAAATTCTTTTATACTAAATTTAAACTTAAATCCTCTGACTTATTTGATGCATTTCCAATTAGGAGAAGGAAGGAGGAAGCCAGGGAAACTGAAATATGACGAAGTGAACATCACAAAGCATTAACAGCTTGTCACTTCCTTTGAGAAAGTATGGAGCTATTCTGAAGTTCTGAGCTGTAACCTCATTGGGGTCCTTCCTATATGTAGTCCAATGTCTTATACAGCAAGACATTATATAAAAACAGAATTATTCCAACATCCATAGCCTAACTTTTTTAGGACTTTAGATCATCACTTTGTGATCTACCCTAAGCGGGGATAATGCATCGTTGCACCTGTTTGCCCCTGCTCCAGGGAGAAAGTAAATGGCAAAAAGTCCTGAGAGAGAGGATACTCCACTGGTTAGGCTGCTAACCAAGGACTTCATAGACCTGGGTTCACTTATTTGCTCTACCACAGACTTCCTGTGTGACCTTAGGCAAGTCACTTAGCCACTTCGTACCTCAGTTTGCCATCTGTACAATGGGGGTAAGAGCTACTTTGTGTTGAAAATTTTTTTTTTCAATTAAAGTTTTCATGAAAATGTCCCCACCTCAGGGTTTTTTTCAACCAGATCTCCCGATGACCTTTTCAGAAGAGGCAAGGCTTAGTAGGCCTACCCCTGGGACATGAAAAGCAACCAGATAATGATATTGACAACTCACTGCCCACACTGCTGTTAAACGAGAAAATTAGGCTCCCTGGCTTGCCATTAGTGTCCTGACTCGATATGAGAGCAGCTTGTGAAGATAGATGAGTGAGGAACAGGTGGGAGCAACTGTTTGTTTCTTCAGAACTCCATTCTCTGTCCCTATGAACACTCTCTTCATCTAGACTTGCACTGTAGCTTCTTCAGCGGGGAGGAGGCCAGATTTCTCTACTCCCCACTGTTTAATAGCAGTCTGCTCAGACAGACACTCCTCTGTGTCTGAATGCAAATTAACAGGGTACTGACAGAAGCAAATACTGAGGGCAGGGGCAGCTCCAGGCACCAGTGCAGCAAGTGCGTGCCTGGGGCGGCAAGCCACGGGGGGCGGCCTGCCAGTTGCTGTGAGGGCAGCCGTCAGGCTGCCTTTAGCAGCATACCTGCGGGAGGTCCGCCAGCCCTGCATCTTCGGCGGTATTTCGGCGGCAGGGATGCTGAAGGTGCGGCACCGGCAGACATCCTGCAGGCATGCTGCCAAAAGCCACCTGACTGCCGTGCTTGGGGTGGCAAAAACCATAGAGCCTCCCCTGACTGAGGGGACCTGAATCCTAACATGCTGCAGTTCATCTGTATCCCCACTTGTGAATTTCAAGTATCTTTATCAGTCAAGGGTAGGTACTTTGGCATATGTCTTGTTTTAAGAACAATTCTTTGAATAACTTTTATTACAAAGAATGCCACATGGGCACGACTCATGCTTTTTTGATTTCTTGATTTGTTTTACATTACTGAAGTATATAACACTGACAGTTAAATACTTGTCCTATTCAAATCAATGGAAGTCTGGGCATTGATCTCAATGGGCAAGGATTTCTCTGTTGGCATCTAGTTTCATTACCAGAGTCTGAATATTATGAAAGTCACAGGACTGGTAATGTAGCTTTTATGTATTTTTTTGGTTCAATATAATAGTATTATGTCTTTTAGCCTAACTAATGGCCCTGACTTTCCATGGTGAAGTCTATGGAGTCACACCAGCATAAATCTAGACATGCAAATATTTTACTATCTATGACATTTCGGTATTTCCAGATGGCAAAGGACACTAGCTTTAGAGAAATATATAGTAGTTCATATCAACCCAGAAGATAAATAATACCTTAATGACCCAGTTTCCCTTTACAAAATTTGAAAATAAGCTTGGAGGCTACAGTTAAAGACATGTACAATTAATTTTGGGGGGTGAAACCCTGGCTTCATTGTAGTCAATGGCAAAACTCCCATTATGACCACAATCTCATCCTTAATCTTGTAAAATTATAAAGCTATGTACAAGTTTTATGGGATAAATATTAGTTTAATTTTTATAATTGCACTAATTTTTATAATAGTAGAACACTTAGTTCACAGATAGCTGGGGTATAAATCTATCCCGCACTAGCCTGATGTGCACTAAGGATGTGACAGGTTGGCATAACAGGTGGGCTCAGTGGTATCTCAGCACATCAGGTGGCATCCTAAGGGGGGCAGTTTGGGCACCCTTCTTACCTGTCTTGCTGAGTCAGGCTATTAAGCCTCCTCCAACACACACAGGCAGGGCCACACCCAACTGCAGAACGAAACAGACACTGAGATCAGTTCTGCGAAGACTCAGCTTACAGGTCTTCCCCAGCACTCAGGTGTCCACCTCCCTTAGAGTGCAGACCCAAAGGTATATTATGAAATCTGCCTCCTCCGTCAATGTGGAGGAAGGTATGCACAATTTCTTCCCCCCCAGTTAGAAATTACAGATAGTGGGTTTAATAATAAACAAAACAAAATTTATTAACTATAAAAGGCAGATTTTAAGTGGAAAAAAGGGTAACGAACAGAACAAAGCAGATTACTAAGCAAATGAAACCAAACACGCAAACTAAGCTAGTTTCACTAAGGAAATTGTTTACAAATAGTAATTTCTCACCTGAGATATTGTTGCAGGCAGATTACAGAAAGTCTTGAAAGGCAGCTGCACTGGTTTTCCTCCTGAGACCTCAGGTATTATTACTCACAAGTTAGACGCCCTTCCAGCTTGGGTTCAACCTCTCTCCCCTCAGATCAGTTTTTGCTTCCAAGTGTTTTTTCAGTGTGTCTTTGGGCAAGGAGGTAGAGGAGAACCATGATGATGTCACTCCCCTGCCTTATATAGCTCTTGTTAAGGTGGGAACCCTTTGTCTTCCAGTGTCAAACCACTGGCATTCCAAAAAGGGGAGGAGGGGTATCCAGTACCAGGTGACTTGGACCCATGTCTCTGCATGGCTGTGGCAGCCATTACTCGTAGGCTGTCTCCAGCGTCCACAGGAAGACTAAGCTCTTTCACAGTCCATTGTCTCTGCTAATGGCCCATTAGCCCTGTCTGTTTTTTCCATTGTTGTACCTGAAGAGCTGGTTGGGTGTGACACTCAAAGTAACATATTTGAAATACAGATACATAGTTAATATTCCTTACTTCAGATACGATACAGACATACAAACTGGATAACCCCATTCAGTAAATCATAATCTTTCCAATGATCTCACATAAGTCATCTTGAATAAAGTATATCTCAGTTATGTCATGCCAGGGGACTCTCAGAGCCCAGGTCAACTGACTCAGGCTCCCAGGGCTTACGCTGTGGGGCTAAACAGTAGACTTTCCAGCTCGGGCTCGAGCCCTGGTTCTTAAACCCCATAAGGGTGGAGTGCCTCAGAGCCTGGGCTACAGGCTGAGACTGAACAATCACACAGCTACTTTTAGCCCTGCAGTGCAAGCCTGAGTCAGTTGACCTGGGCTCCTGGACTCGATGAGGCATTGAGGTACACAGGTATTTTTTGCTGTGTACACGAACCCTAAGAGTCCATGTGGACCCTGCTGTCATGCACTAAAACTTCTCAAGTTCACTTTAATCTACTTCTCTGTCCAAGTAGGGTAGATCAGAGTTCACAAGGGAACTTTTAGTGCGCAGCATCAGGGTCTGCACAGACACTTAGTGCATGGCAGGCCAGTGCTGTGTGGAGTTACACCTAAGCTTGTCATGAAGTAAGTGTTCATGCAGACAGGCCCGCTGACAGCAATTCTGAGCCCCAGGGCCAGGACCATCCCTGGGGAGGGGGCAGGGCCCAGGACGGAAATGATGATTCATCACTTCTGGGACACCGTTACTTCTGGGACCGACCGCGCCGGCCTGTGGGGTCCCCTAAAACGCGAGGCCCGGAGCAGTTGTGCACGCCTAGGAGACCTGAAGCCCACCCGGGCCAGGGCCCGGGGCTCCCAGCGGCTGCCGCCGCTACCACCCGGGCAATTCCTCTCTCCCACACAAAAGGCTGGAGTAACAAACATTGCACTGTTGTACAACAAAATGATGCCTCCCTTCTCCTTCTATTTTGGAAAATAAAAGCAATAATATTGTTTCAAGTCATTATTTTCAAGTCTGTCAATGTTTTCACTAGTATCCTGATCCAGCAAAGCATTTGAGTTAATGAGACTATCCATATACATGCATATCGGATTTACTGGATCAGGGCTAAGGGATAAACACTGGTAACTTGGTCTACTTGGCATTCCCAAAGGGGTTAAGGAAGCACCATCCCTTTTTCATACTCCCAGATGTTAATACTACACCAGATGTGAAGGAGAGTTGTCTAAGGTAGGGGGAAGGCTCCCCATCCCCCTTCTCCAAATATGCAAAGCTATTTTCTGCTGATAAAGTGATAATCCCTCTGAACCCCTACACAGCTGCTTTTCCTTCTTTAGAGTTCACTCCTGAGAACTCAGAGACATATTTCTTTTACCACAGGTTACAATACTAACAGCTTTTTGAAGTGAGAGCACTTAAGTTTCTGACTCCAGGGCAGATGCATTAAGTTGAACCAATCAGGGAATGAACTTGGGACCCTCATTCTTAGGACACTGCCTTTTCATATGATCAAGAGTAGCATATAAGTAGAATCATAGAATATCAGGGTTGGAAGGGACCTCAGGAGGTCATCTAGTCCAACCCCCTGCTCAAAGCAGGACCTAATCCCAACTAAATCATCCCAGCCAGGGCTTTGTCAAGCCTGACCTTAAAAACCTCTAAGGAAGGAGATTCCACCACCTCCCTAGGTAACCCATTCCAGTGCTTCACCACCCTCCTAGTGAAAAAGTTTTTCCTAATATCCAATCTAAACCTCCCCCACTGCAACTTGAGACCATTACTCCTTGTTCTGTCATCTGGTACCACTGAGAACAGTCTAGATCCATCCTCTTTGGAACCCCCTTTCAGGTAGTTGAAAGCAGCTATCAAATCCCCCCTCATTCTTCTCTTCTGCAGACTAAACAATCCCAGTTCCCTCAGCCTCTCCTCATAACTCATGTGCTCCAGCCCCCTAATCATTTTTGTTGCCCTCCGCTGGACTCTTTCCAATTTTTCCACATCCTTCTTGTAGTGTGGGGCCCAAAACTGGACACAGTACTCCAGGTGAGGCCTCACCAATGTCGAATAGAGGGGAACGATCACGTCCCTCGATCTGCTGGCAATGCCCCTACTTATACAGCCCAAAATGCCGTTAGCCTTCTTGGCAACAAGGGCACACTGTTGACTCATATCCAGCTTCTCGTCCACCGTAACCCCTAGGTCCTTTTCTGCAGAACTGCTGCCTAGCCACTCGGTCCCTAGTCTGTAACAGTGCATGGGATTCTTCCGTCCTAAGTGCAGGACTCTGCACTTGTCCTTGTTGAACCTCATCAGGTTTCTTTTGGCCCAATCCTCTAATTTGTCTAGGTCCCTCTGTATCCTATCCCTACCCTCCAGCGTATCTACCACTCCTCCCAGTTTAGTGTCATCTGCAAATTTGCTGAGAGTGCAGTCCACGCCATCCTCCAGATCATTAATGAAGATATTGAACAAAACCGGCCCCAGGACCGACCCTTGGGGCACTCCGCTTGAAACCGGCTGCCAACTAGACATGGAGCCGTTGATCACTACCCGTTGAGCCCGACGATCTAGCCAGCTTTCTATCCACCTTATAGTCCATTCATCCAGCCCATACTTCTTTAACTTGCCGGCAAGAATACTGTGGGAGACCGTATCAAAAGCTTTGCTAAAGTCAAGGAATAACATCCACTGCTTTCCCCTCATCCACAGACCCAGTTATCTCCTCATAGAAGGCAATATAAGTAACATTTTCTGAGCCCATTTCTTGGCCTGAGGTCCGATAATTAGGGACACTAGGATGAGACTGGTACTCAGGTGGGGTGGGCTTCACTGCCCCATCCCTTTGCTTATTCATAGGGAAGAACAGGGGACCCACCTTTATGGCAGATTTTCGCCCTATTCTCTGGTGGTTGTGTTCTCTGTATAGCCTTGCTTGTATGTACAAATCAACTGTTTCTGCAGCTGCATCTACAGATTCAAGCATTTTCTCTTATAAGGTAGTTCTCACTTCTTCAGTGCACATCTCAAAGAACTACTCTTAAGCTATTAAAACCACCAACTGGATTGTCATGGGTGTCTGCCCCTTTGCTCTCAATCCACTTTTTCAAAAAATCCACCCCATTTTATGCACAGTATCTCCCATGACCTAACATATCAAGCTTTTTAATGTTCTTGAATTTGAGGAGATATGCCTCTGCATAATTTGAAACCTTTTTAACACAGAAAATTTAAAAAACCTCATATTTCATGGCTTCATTTACATCCATATCATTAAATACTTGTAATGCTTTACTGGTCAGCTTGGAGAGCAAAACAGTCATTCTCTGGCCCGCAGGGATGTTCTGTACACAGAAGATCCTTTTCAAGGTGGTCAAATACTCATCAGTGCAATCAGTTTCCTTGTAACTAGGACACAATTTGTCCCAGCCATGTGATTCTTGGAGAGGATTGCTTGCTGCTTGAGGGTTTTGTATCCACATCTCCAGCATCTTGTATTCATGTTCCCTGGCCGTATGCTTTCACTCTTCCAGCTCTAGGGCTCTCCAGTGGGCTGCTATTTCTGCTGCCTCTTTCTGCTTCTCAGCTTCCATGGCTGCTCTCGCTCTGTTTCTTGTTCTTTGGCTCTGTCTGCAGCTTCCTACCCACGGTGCTTTTGCTCCTTTTCCGATTTAGTCAGTTCCATCCTGGCGAGCTCCAACTTCATGGCTGTTTTGCTGCGGGCTGCATCAGGGTGGTTTTCTACAGGTTCACCCCATTTGCCCTCAGGCCCTTTTGTTGAATTAGTCTGATCTTTTAGCCATTTATCCTACTTGCTCATTTTATAGTGTCTTTTATTCTGTTTTCCTTACCTGAAATAAACAATCAGAAAACAATAAACTATAACAATTTCTTTCCCTGTTCCCACCTTCTCAATTGTGATTATAAAGTAGTATACAAATGTTTGGAGAGCGATCATTTACTAACGAGCAAATTGGGTGTATTATCCCACCAGCTATGTCACTGTGATGGTTCTCAGTGTATCCAAGACTGTGAGTCACCTTGTTACCAACAAGGAAGAGTCTTGCTAATGCTTAGCTGGGTGTCAGCTCTCTAACACCACCAGCCTTTGATTAAAAAAAATCAAATGCAAAACTACAAAAGGGTAATAACTGGCTAGGTGGTAGTACTGCTGAAAAAGATCTGGGGGTCATAGTGGATCACAAATTGAATATGAGTCAACCATGTGATGCAATTGTCAAAAAATGCTAATATCATTCTTGGGTATATTAACAGGAGTGTTGTATGTAAGACATGGGGTGGGGGTAATTGTCCTACTCTAATCAGCACTGGTGAGACCTCAGCTAGAGTACTGTGTCCAATTCTGGGTGCCACACTTTAGGAAATATAGGGACAAGTTGGACAGAATCTAGAGAAGAGCAACAAAAATGATCAAGGGTTTAGAAAACTTGACCTCTGGGGAAAGGTTAAAAAAAAACAAAAAACACATTTAGTCCAGAGAAAAGAGGAGTGAGGGGGGACCCGATAAGTCTTCAAATATGTTAAGGGCTGTTAAAAAGAGGGCTGTGATCAATTGTTCTCCAGATACATGAAAGGTTGGAGAAGAAGTAATGAGCTTAATCTGCAGCAAGGGAGTGTAGCGGAGCAGACTCACCCCTGTGGCGCCTCCTGCTGGTCGTCCAAGGGAATTAGCTCTTCCAGCGTTCTGGGGCACCCCCTGCAGGCTGGTGATCCGGCTTGCCACTGGCCCGTGTCCCTCCCAGGACCCCGGTGCCCCTTTCTCTGGGTCTCCCCCTCCCAGGGGAACCCCCACCCACTATTCCCACCTTGCCTCAGTCATAGGCTACTGCCAGTCTCCAACTAGCCCCCGCTCCCTGTGGCAGACTGCAGTGTCAGCCACTCATCATAGGCAAGGTTGGGTTTGGACCTGCTGCCTTTGTCTACTCGTGGGCTGCCCTCTGCAAACCACAGTACCTGTTGGCCTTTGCTAGGCCGCAGCCTGGGGCTTTCCAGGCTAGAGCTCCCCGGCTCCTCTGCCTTTCCCCAGCCCTGCTCCACTCAGGTACCCTGTCCTTAGCTCCTTGCAGCCAGGCCCTTCTCTCTCTGAAGGTAGAGAGAGACTTCTGAGCTCCTGGCTTCCAGCCTCTTATAAAGGCCAGCTGAGGCCTGATTGGGGCGTGGCCCAGCTGCAGCTGCTTCCCCAATCAGCCTAGCAGCTTTTCCCCTTGCCACAGCCCTGTCCCAGGGCTGTCTTAAGCCCTTCAGGGCAGGAGCGGGGGACCACCCCCGCTACAGGGAGATTTAGGTTAGATATTAGGAAAAAGTGTCTAACAATAAGTATAGTTAAGCACTGGAATAGGCTCCCAAGGAAGCTTGGGGAATCATTGTAATTGCAGGTTCTTAAGAACAGATTGCACAAACACCTGTTAGGGATGGTCTAAGTATATTAGTCCTGTATCAGCACAGGGGGCTGGACTTGGTGACCTTTGAAGGTCCCTTTCAGCCTTACATTTCTATGATTCTATATCTAGATTACATTGCTCTAGTGGAGTTGGGAGAAAATTTTGCTGAAAACCCAAAGTTTTCCATGCAAAAAATAAATATTTTCCAACCAGCTCTTGTCTGAGTTGTACTGGAGATAAAATGAGAAAGTCCTAGGGAGGCAAGTCAGGAGATGAGTTGATGGTTTGCGTCTGAGACCCTGGATGTTGATATCTCCCAGAAAATACAGCAGGTGATCTCCACAGAGAGACACAAAGGTTTATGTATGTCCCAAAATTAGAAATGTAAAAGACCTATGTAGCCATCTAATCTAAGTCCCCACCATGGGTGGCGGGTATCAAAGGTTGACCCTCGCAAAACGTCCCTGCATGGCCGCGCCCATGCTCCACCCTCAGACACCCTCCTTCTTCCCGCCATGCTCTGCTGCAGCTGTTCCTTCACCCATGGCCGGGGCCCCGGGCGGGGGCTAGTGGGGGCCAGCTTGCGACCAGGGACTCCAGGCGGCTGAAGCCAGTGCTTGTGCCACCCGCCCACCTGGCACTCAGGGGCTGACAGCGCTGGGGTCCGTGCTGCCCGCTCGATGCTCTGGGGCTGGGCGGGGCGCCACGCTGCCCACCCAATGCAATCCGGGGCTGGAGGCAATTTGGCGGCCCAGGGTTGGTGGGGCGGGGGGAGGCCTCTGAGCTCCAGTGAGAGAAGGGGGGCTGGAGGGGCAGGCCCTGGGCAGAAGTGGTAGGGCCAGGGTCGGGGCTATCCTCCCTGAGCCTGTGGTTCACCCACCACCCATGTTCCCCACCAATATGTTTTCTAAATTATGGGCTGCACTCCTACTGCTAACGTGCAGGTGGGCAAGGTAGAGGAGAGGAAATAAGGAGTTCTGCTGCTTAGGGGACACTTATAATTCCCCCTTATGCTCCCAACAGAGTACACAACTACCCTGAGGTGTTAGGAATACATATCAACTCTGGAAATCCAAAAGGTCTGTATAGGGTTCACTGTGGAGTTTGTTCGTCTCACTGTTTTCTGCACTTTTCATTGGTCAGATTAAGAATATCAATTATTTAACAGTACATCCTCTTTGCAAAATAATAATGGCATCTCTTACCTTTAGCTTTTAAAGCTTTAGATAGTAAATGAACATTATTTTATTAGTGGCTTTTTTAGAGAGAGAAAAAATATGCATTAAAACTGGCCCTTTCCAAGTGTTCAAGTTAATTATTTAGGCACAAAAAAGCTTTGACTCCATGTCATCTTTCAGGGCTGGTATAGGTTTTGTTGGTCCTGCCTCAATACAGGGTCTGGACTTGATGACTTCTCAAGGTCTCTTCCAACCCAACATTTCTATGATTGTATTCACATATGTATATTTTTTTTGGAGGGGAAATGCCATCGTTTCTCCATGAAAACCTTGTATTTTCTCAAATGTGAAAGTAATTAAAGTGTACAGTTTATGTATGAAAAACATGTTTGCCATATAAAGAGTGCCAATCACCTTCCATCCTTTCACTTTAGAAGAAACAAGCAATAGAGAACTTTATTTTGGTTGGACGTTTTGTTATACTTGCATGTCCACATGTGAAGTTGATTTAGTTTGGTGAGAGAAATAATGGAGTAGCTTCAACCAAATCTCAAGAGAAATCTAGCAGTTCCAGTATTGCTGAAAGATCAGGGTAAGCTTACAATATGTTGGGAGCAGCTATTTATTTAAAGAATGCAGTGATATTACAAATCTAGAGACAAGTACTGTATATCCATATTGAGTACTAAGCGGCAGATTGATTGCTCCCTTCGGGATGCTTTTTTAAAAAAGGAGCAATCATATGAAAAGGGAATTGCCAGGAGATTTATATCATGCATTTGAATCTCCAGATAAAGGGAGATATATAGCATGCCAAGACTCTATAACCATCTGTAACAGACCATGCAGGATCAGAATGAAAGCTCATCAGAGAAGGGGACAGATAGGATTTGGTGAACTATTGAGATTAACACTATTCTGTAGGACCTCGTGCATATTGTCATTCATATCGCCTGTTTAATTTAACTATCATGCCTTATGAGTAGAACTGGGCAAAACAGACAAAAGACAAAACATTTTTTTCCCATCAAAAATGCCATTTCTTCTAAACCAAAATGTTTTGTATTTGGACGAAAGTTTCATCAGGAAGGTTTCTCAGGTCCAGGGTGGAATTTTTTTTTTTGGGGCGGAGGGGGGGAGGAAGGGTGTGGCAGGAAAGGAAAGGGAAGAGGGATACCAGAGTTCAGTATAGCCAATTGCCTCGTGGTTAGGGGTAGTGCCTTGGACATGGAAGACCCACATTCAAGTCCCTGTTTTGAATCACATGTCTTGAACCACTGGATTCTAGATTCTCTCTCTCTCTGGCCCAGTGAATATTTAATTATTTATACAAAGTAGAACAGATCCAAGAGAGTGGGTGGAGAGAGAACCCAGTGATTAGGGAACTCACCTAGAATATGGAAGACATAGGTTCAAGTTCCTGATCTCAATCAGGCAGAGCAGAAACTTAAATTTGGGTCTCTCGAATCCCAAGAGAGCAACCTAACCAGTAAGTAGCTATTGGTTTTCTGGATAGATGTTTGTCACAAACCCAGGTTTCCCATACTCAGGTAACTATTGTTACCACCAAGCTTCACACTTGGACACATTATCTCATGTCATCCCTCTAGCTGCTTCCAATCTGATCAGTAGCTTACATTGTTTTCAGCCAGGTCGCAACTTTAGCCACTGTTGCAGTGACGGGATTCTGCAACAAAACGCTAAGAACCTCTGGACACTGTGAAAAATTGTTCCACAGCCATTAGTTCTCAAATATCCTTGCCGGCGAAGGGTCTTTCCTCCCATACCCACTTAAGGAGATATCCCCACACCTGGTCTGTTTTCCTTAAAAACTCCTCCCTTCTGTTTACAGATCCCTCCTGATTTCTTTCTATAGGTTTCAGGGGTTAAATTGTTTTTGGCATACACCACCTCCTTAAATTTGCCCTAGCTGTTTGCATCCTCTCTTGTTGTATGGATAAATAATTTGGTCATGTGACTTCCTATTATTGCCATCAAAATTCCCATCTTTTTCTCTTGCAGCACCCCCTTCGTTGCACAGACTTTTTCAAACAATTGGAAGAATGCTTTCATATCCTTCCTCTCAGTATGTTTAAAGTAATGTTTGGGTTCCCTCTACTTCCAGCCTCTGTTACAGGCTCATTGTGCATCTCTTTCACCTCATGCACTCTTTTCCTTCTCCTATTTCTTGCTTGCTCCATCTGTCTTTCTTCTTCTCTTCCACATCCATTTTGAGTTGATGATCTGCAAATAGCAATTGCTCTCTCTCCAACTCCCTTGCCTGCCTCTTTTCCTCCAATTCCTCTTTCTGGTCAGAGTATTTTCAGTGTCTGCTCTGCTGGTACCTCATCACCATGAGGGAGTCAGGGGCTTCTGCACTATCTCCCTGCCCTACCTGCGTAACATTCCCCCCTAGAGGAATGTTATGATGCTTGTTGCTTGTGGTTATGATGCTTGTTATGATGTTTGCTGTTGATGGTTATGATGCTTGTTGCTCATGGTTATCCAGTGTTATTTCCCTCTCTTATTCACAAATAACAACCAATCAGTTCATGTACTTTTGTTTATTTTTTGTTTTGTTTTGTTTTGTTTTGCATGTAACAAGGTATCTTAGGCTGAGATGGATTTTGGTTTTCTGCAGATGTATCCCATGCAACCACTAAATTGTCATGATCCCAGGGTTCTGACTCATAGACTTTAAGGGCAGAAGAAATCATCATGATCATCTAGTCTGAGCTCCTGCACATTGCAGGCAACAGAACCTCACTGACTCACTCCTATAGTAGACCCAAAGCCTCTGGCTGAATTACTGAGGTCTTCAGATCTTGATTTAAAGACTTCAAATTATAGCAAATTCACCATTTTACTCTAGTTCAAACCAACAAAGGACCTGTGCTACATGCTGCAGAGGAAGGTGGGAAAAAATCACCATGGTCTCTGGCAACCTGACCTGGGAAATATTCCTTCCCAACACTAAACATGGCTATCAGTTATAGCCTGAATATGTGGGCAAGATCCATCATCTAGGCACCTTGGAAAGAATTCTTTGTAGTAATTCAGAACCATTCCCATCTAGTGTCCCATCTCTGGCTGTTGCCATTCCATGGCTACTCCTAGCGACCAAAATGGCATCAGATGTTGCATCACTGTCCCAGGTCCAATCACAGGTTTTACTTCCTTACAACCCCATATATAAAATAACAGTAACTAAACACATTACACATACTCCATGGTGTCTTTCACAAAAAGGTTTCATTTTCATTCCAAAGCACAATGAAAAGAAATTTCAAAATCTCAACATTTTTTGCAAAATAAAATTTAATTTTTGTTTTCTGGTCAGCCATACTTATGAATTCTACCTGGTAATAATATGAGGTGGCTATTGCAGTTGTCTTAGAAAGGCCTTAATTGTTTTAGCACATCATAGGATACTCCATTAAACCATGTCGGAGGTAAAAAAAAAAAAAAGAAAAATGAAAAAAGAAAAAAGTTTCCCATGATTTGAAAACACAAGTACAGAACCATTTACTTTATATTAGTATACCAAGATTCTCTCCCTCCCCATTATCATGACAATTGGCAGGAGTCTGAGTTGAAATTGACTTAACTTTAGTCTTGCTTTTATGGGAATAGTCTGGCCATACCCCAAAATTTTAATACAGCTGCATAAAATGCCCCTCCCCCCCAAGTTTATTGAAATCATACAATCTACCTCTAAGTACCCACTCTGTTCTTATCAGGCACTCTTATCAGACACAAACTCACCATGTGCAGGCTGAGCAATGAAAAAGTCTTTCTTTTGTTGCCTTTTGTGTATCATCGTCAAAGCAAAAGAAAAGAAACACAAGTGGAAACATGAGATTGGCCTTCATATTTTGATTCTCTCCCGAATGGTTTTATATGATGTTTTGGAAAGCAAACACACATAAAATATGGAAGATCCAGTATTAAGATGATCATTAACCCCAAACTTGAGCAACTGTGTCTGTCTCCAATCCCGTGCAACATGGAGGGGCACAAACCCATAGAAACCATACGGAAAAGGGACATGAATCAACAAAAGAGGTTAAAGGGGAAATATTCTGCCCTGCCTTCCACTGGCAGCCCTTCCAGACACATGATGTACAGCACGTGAACCAAGCAAAAGAAATCAAACAAAGCTGTGAGATCTTCTAATGCATCAATTCAAGCCAATTTCCCAAAGTATATTTATTAGTGTTTTGATAAATTGAACTTTATCAAACCTCATGAGTTGTAGTAGTTGGAAGGTGTGTACCTCTTGTAGATCTGGGGGAAAATGGCAGGCCTAAGCTTAGCTGGGAGGCAGAGGGGCCATTGGAGCCGGGCCATCGATAATTATGAGGGAAAACAAATGAAAAAAACAGGGATGGGAGCACAGTCAAAGGTTAATAATAAGGGTTCTAGAGGTAAATACCAAGTAGAAAACCTTAGACAGCACCCACTGCTCCTCAGTGGCATCTAGGGAGTCAGTGGATGCTGCCTAGAGGAACACTGCCCAAAGGCGTGACTGTAAAGGAACAGAAATAGTCACAGAGCACCCATTCATCCAGCTTCCTCCTCCTGGTAAGATGGATTGCCCTCTTGGCCAGCACCAGGAGGAGGTTGACGAGGTGGTCCTGCGACTGTGGGGTGTGCCAGGATCAGGAGGTGCAGGAAGAACCTCAGTAAGAAGCTCTGGAGGAGCTGGAAGAGGGGCTGCAACCTAACACACTCTACATAGATGTGGGCCAGGGTTTCCCTCTCACTAAAAAAGGGTCAAGTGTCGGGGGGAGTTCATGAACTGTGCCAGGTACATGCCCATTATCATGGCTTTTTGAAGGAGCCACCAACTAATATCCCTGGCAGGCTGTGAGACCAGAATGAAGTACAGACAAGCCCACTGGTGTTCCTCACTCTCCTCAGGTGCCATTTGGAGTCAGGGTGGGACACAAGGACAAGGAAGTGGCTGGTATGAAGCATGAGTGTGTACGGATATTTCCTGGGCATGGTTCGGAGGTGGACTGACTGGATGGTGCTCATGCAACAGATTGAGTGTTGGAGGCAGCTGGGGAGGCTTGTGGGACAAGGTTCAGAGATCCAGGGATGAGAGGTGGATGGGGAGCACCCTACCTCAGAACCAGATCAAGGAAAGCAAAAGAAGAAGGAGGCAAAGGCTGCCTTCACCTCTTCAAGCACCTGACTGGGACATGCAGCATGGACAGCCCCATGCTCTGGCTAAATGGTACAGGGTCCACCTAGTCCCTCTGATTGTGATCCAGGAGGTCTCTTACTTTGGTCGTACCAGCTAGAAACAACCTCAGGTGCACCAAGGGGGACTCTGCCACCTACATATGTAGATGGGGGTTGTGTAGCAGGGGCTCTGCAAGGAAATCCTCCCCTTCTGCAGCCACTATGGGCGTGGTCCCCAAAACCAGCTTTCAGGTCTTGATGAGGTCTGTACAAAGGACTGGCAGTTTAGAGTGGTCTCGGGCAAGACCTTACAGGTGGAGATAAAAGAACTGCCAGTCACATTGGAGCCCTCAGATATGGTGGAGGAAAGTATGTGCCAGCACGCACCATGCCAGACTCTTTACACTGGAAAGTGTGCAGTGAATGAAGCAGGAGACTGCAGGAAGGAAAAGGATGGTTTCCTGAATAAGAAAGTTGATTGCTGCTCTAAAGAACTGGATTCTATCCAAGCCTCAGCCAAAGAGTTCCTATTATGCTGGGCAAGTGACTTAAACCCAACTTTTCACAGGTAGTCACTATTTGAGTTTTCCTTATTTTCTGGGTGCCAGTCTTGAAACCCTGGGGCCTGATTTGCAGAAGTGCTGAGCACTCACAGCTGCAATTGAAGTCAATGAGATCTGTGCTTTAAACTCATAAAGTGCTATATGATGCTAAGTACTCTGAAAAATCAGGACCTATATGTCTCAGATTGGACACCCAAAATTAATGGATACTTTTGACCTTAATCTTTCCGTGCCTCAGTTTCCCCTTTTGTAAAATGGGGATGATAATATCCCGTTCACCTCACGGGAGAGGTGTTGTGAAAATGAATGTGTTATTATTTGTGAAGCAATGAGCTGCTACATTGATAAGAACCAATAAAAGTCCATTGGAAATTAATAAAACGAGAGTAAGGTTTGAATAGTGTGCTCTATAAAGAAAACAAAATATTGACTAGCTGCTCACTAAGTGAGCACTATCCAGCCTGTGCACTGAATGAGGTGGGAGTCCCATTGAAAAAATAGTCTGTGATCATGTATCACCATAGATACCCGCAGTAGGGTTGAATTAAGGTTGCACAAGCTACCTTAATACTAGGCTTTCCTAACTTTTGAGTGCTCAACTTTGCAACCTTAATAATGTTCCTTTAACATAAGGGTTTTTTGTGAGTAATTATACTTATATTACAGTTGTGTTCACAGGCTCCAGTCAGAATGAAGACCCCATTGTTCTATTTGCTATTCAAACACATTTGAAATATGATCCCGGCCCCCAAAAGCTTACAGTGACACATGGAAAGGTCAGATGAGAGAAATACAACAAATACATAGTTTGTTTTTCTTTTCCTCAGGATGTGTAGTTTTGGAGCTAGGCAGTGCTTAATTTGGAATGAAAGAGGTGCCAGGGCTCAAGCAATTTTTTTACGTTCATAACTGATGCAGCAAGCCCAGAGGTGCTGGGGCTATCCAAGCCTAGAGGTGACAGGGCTCAGCCCTGGCACAAATTAAATGCTGAAGGTAGGTTTCCTGTGAATACCCAGCAACCAGCCAACTATCATTTCAGGACATGAACTTTGCCTTTGCCACGTGTCTTTGGTCTCACAGTTCAGAGGAATAATATGGCCAAACAATTGCACTAAGTTACAGCATTGTCTTACCGTCCACACATGTATATGCATATGAGGAATGAGAATTTGGTGGGCTTAGTGATTTTGAATAACATTTCAAGAATTTCTAACAGTTATAGTAAATGGGGCAGTTAATTGCTAACTCTAGTAAAACACATTAAAATAAAAATCAGTAAAATATTACATGCTACGGTTCTTGGGGGGTGGGAATCTATTTATCTATATTTTAATTTGTTTCCATTTAATTTCTCTTTTTTTCTTTCCCAACTGAAATATTTATTTTCTCCTGTTTAATCCTCATTCTACATTGCTTTCCCTTTCACTGCAGTTTTTGCATCTAATTAAGATTTCACATCTCTTAATTTCTTTCCTGGATTTGAGTAATTTAGTCCTATTAGCACTTCAAAAATCAGAGTGAGAACTCTGAGCAGATTGCTTAATTGCATAAGTAGTTAATTTACTAGTACAGAGAAACTCATACATAGTAAGTAGTCTTTAACCTTTTAAAATTTCTTATAAAGATTATAGTATGAACATATTACAAATCTTTTTATACTAATTGTTCTTTGCTCTCTTATGAGATGAATCGGAAGGAGTTAAAATAATTTATTTTTGTACTTACTTTCTTCAAAGGCTTGTGTATAACGAATACAGCACGGTTCCCCTAAGGCTGTATCTCTTCATCTAATACACTCTGAAATCATAGCTATCTATCACAGTCTTAGCTTGACAAAGAGAGATCCTCTAGAAGGATGTTCATAGTCAATTCAGAAGCTTGGCAGTATCTGTTTTACACCTCCTGGGAAGAGCCCTGTCAAATGTCTAACCTAAATCTGTATAACAAATTACAGATTGTGTTTTCTCTTCTTTGTTAGACTTTTACTTTTGTAGCTGACTGATTTTAATTTTACAAGGAGATTGTGATAAGGGCCTTGGCATCCAAATGTGAGATGTCTATGCATCAGTCTTTCAAAGGAATAATGTATGGGAACAGCTGCACAAGTAAAAAGTGTGCGGTGACTTTAAAGTCATAAAATGGCTTAGTACCCAATCCTGTCAATGAATCCACATACTCACCTGTGTGGAGTCCTGTTGCTTATGGGATCATGACCTTTGTCCTTCTCTCGATTCTAAGCTGATGTAAATTGGCTTAGCTCCACTCAGGCCCAAATTTTAAATGTGTTTAGGCATTGCTCTGCTCAGCATTTCTAGGTCTCATTGATTTACACGGCAAAATTCCATTTTCAAAAGTGACTTAGGCCCAGATCCTTAAAGGTTTTTTGGTGTTGCTCTATTCAGCATTGCAGCACACTACTCCTCTGAGACCTGACACGTAGTGGAATCCTCAACACTGAGCTAGGCAGCCAGGATCCCATACCATACATGGAGAGAGTGGGGACTTGTCCAAGGTAGACAGGAGTGAAATGCTGGGGAGAATGGTGGGGAGAGGAGGAGGGCTTAGGTTCCTAAGCGGTTGTCCTGGTGTGCCTAGCTTACTGAAAGGAGATAGGTGCATCCCTATCCTCAGCCACAAACCCTCTCCTGGAGTTAGGTAGCCCAAGGCCTAGCAGCTGAAACCATGTATCTCGGTATCTCTGTTTTCTGCTTATGCTCAATACCTCTCTCATACTTTCCCTGTGCTCATGGTTGTCTTTTGTGTAGGTACTGCACTGCCCTCTGCCCCCAACCCCATTTATTGGTGGTATCCATGATTGGCCCTCCTGCTTCAGGGTCTAACAGTTAATATGGTCAAATGCAAACTTGGCAATAAATTCTTGGAATGTACTAGAGACAACTTTTAGTTTCTGACAGTGGAGGAAGTAACCAGAGGGATGGCCAATCAGACTTGATTCTGACCAACAGGGAGGAACTGGGAGTGAATCTAAAGGTGGAAGGCAATTTGGGTGAGAGTGACCATGAAAGGATAGATTTCATGATTCTAAGCAAAGGAAGGGGTGAGAGCAACAGAATAAGGATAATGGACTTTTAAAAAAGAGCACCTGGTAGTAAGGTCCCATGGGAAGAAAACCTAAGGGAGAAAGGAGTTCAGGAGAGCTGGGAGTTTCTCAAAGAGACAATATTAAAGTCACCATTGCAAAATATCCCAGTGCGAATGAAAGATAGGAAGGATAGTAAAAGACCAATATCAATCCATCAGAAACTATGTAATGACCTGAAAATCAAAAAGGAATCCTAAAAAAATGGAAACATAGACTAATTGCTAAGAAGGCATGCAAAAGAATAGCACAAGCATGCATGGATAAAAATCAGAAAGGCTAAGGCACAAAATGAATTACAAGTAGCAAGGGACGTGAAAGATGAGATTCTTTAAATATATTAGCAGCAAGAGATAGATGAAAGAAAGTATTGATCCTGTGCTTAGTGGGGAAGAAGAGCTAATACATCAGGAAGACTGAAGTGTTTCAGGCCCATTTTGGTTAATGGTGACCATATACTCAGCACAATTAATATTAATAACCGGGGGAAGGAACACAAGCCAAAATAGGGAAAGGATAGGTAAAATAATACTTAGATAAACTAGATGCATTCAAGTCAGCAGGGCCTGATGAAAATTATTCTAGGGCACTTCAGAGATTAGCTGAAGCAATATCGGAACAGTTAGCAATTATCTTTGAGAATTCATGGAGGATGGGTGAGATCCCAGAAGACTGGAGAAGGGCAAATATAATACCTATCTTTAAAAAGGGGAGCAAAGAGGACCCAGTGAATTATAGACCAGAAAGTCTAACTTTGATACCTGGAAAGATACTGGAACAAATTATGAAACAATCTAATTGTAACCACCTATAGGATAATAGGATTACAAGGAATAGTCAGAATGGATTTGTCAAGAACAAGTAATGACAAACCAACCTAATTTCCTTATTTTATAGGATTATTGGCCTATTGGATAGGAGGAAGTACTAGACATGATATATCTTGATTTTAGTTAGGCTTTTGACACAGTCCTGCATGACATTCTTATAAGCAAACCTGCAAAATGTGATCTAGATGAAATTACTATAAAGTGGGTGCACAACTTGTTGAAAGACTGTACTCAAAGAATAGTTATTAATGATTCCCCATCAAATAAGGATGGTGTATCTAGTCCAACAGGAGTCTGTCCTGGATTGGGTAGTATTCAATGTTTTCATTAATGTCTCGGATTATTGAGTGGAAAGTATGCTAATAAAATCTGCAGCTGACACCCAAGATGGGAGGGGTTGCTAGTACTTTGGAGGACAAGATTAGAATTCAAAATGACCGTGACAAATTGCAGAATTCAACAGGATGAAATTCAAAAAAGACAAGTGCAAAGTACTTCACTTAGTAAGGAAAAATCAAATGCACAACTACAAAATGGGGAATAACAAGATAGGTGGTAGTACTTCTGAAAAGGGTCTGCGGGTTACAGCGGATCACAAATTGAATATGAGTCAACAATATATGCAGCTGCAAAAAAAGGCTAATAGCACTCTGGGTGTATTAACAGGAGTGTCATATGTAAGACTCAGGAGGTGACTGTCCTGATCTACTTGGCACTGGTGAGGCCCCAGCTGGGGTACTGTGTCCAATTCTGAGTGCCACACCTTAGGAAAGGTGTGCATAAATTGGAGAGATTCTAGAGGAGAGCAACAAAATGATAAAATATTTTTAAAAACCTGACCTGTGAGGAAAAGTTTAAAGAACTGGGCATGTTTAGTCTTGAGAAAAGAAGACTGAGGTGGGACCTTATAACAGTTCTCAAATATGTTTAGTGGTGTTGTAAAGAGGATTGTGATCAGTTTTTTGTGTCTACTGGAGGTTGGAGCTGAAGTAATGGGCTTAATCTGCAGCAAGGGAGATATTTAGAAATATTTAGATATTAAGAAAAACTTTCTAGCTATAAGTGTAGTTAAGCTCTGGAACAGGTTTCCAAAGGAGGTTATGGAATTCCCATCACTGGAGATTTTTAAGAATAGGTTGGACAAACATCTGTCAGGGATGGTCTAGGTTTACTTGGTCGTGCCTCAGCACAGGGGGGTGGACTTGATGATTTCTTGAGGGCCCTTCCAGTCCTACATTTCTGTTATTCTATGATTCTATCTCTCCATTCATTGTATAGGTAACCTTGGCGCCTAACTCAGGCTTTGTGGATTACAGTGTTGTTCCTGTGATTTTCTATGCATCTAAAAGTTGGGTGTTATGACACTCAGTGTCACACTGCCTAACTCCCGTTGTGTATCTGGCTATAAGTACATTTGAGAATCTGGGCCTTAGAAGCCTACATTCCATTGACTTTCAATGAGTCTTTGTCACTGGTCCTGCCCCATTTAAGTCAATGGGTGCAGGATCAATCCCTTTATTCCTTATGCATTTTGTAAATGCATGAGTCACACACCAGCTAGCCTGGGAAGAGAGAATGTCAGACAGGCTTGATGTCAACATTGCTTTGTGGATAAACTCCTAGGAACAACCATAAAGGCATGCAAATTAGGTCTTGCCTTCTACTGAAACTAAAATATTCACTTAATATTTCTAGATGTATCAGTTCCAGAAGGAAACCCAAAATTGCTGCTAAACTCTAATTTCCAAGGAGGCAGTAATTTTAGATGTCTGTATAGCTACTTCAGAGGCTCTTTTTATATAATTTCTACTAGATTCTTTAGCTATTTTTATAAAAAAGGCAAGTGATCCCATATACAGTACTTCTGTAAAATATTAAATAAACATTTAGGATGATTGATTCACAAATAGTTTTCAGAGAACATTTCCAGATAAATAAAACATAGAAAACAATGCAAAATTATTGTATTTTAGATATATGATAGATCTTTGAAATATGCATAATTTTACTGACTGTTTCCTTGAAAAAAATATTTTTAAAGTAACAATGAAAATGGTATTAGAATTGCATCAGAGTTACTTATATATTTCAAAAATACATCCCTCCCTCCCTGGGGGAATGCAGACAGGTGAGGGGAACTTTGAAAACAAGGGAAACTTAACTCAAAATGAGCTACAACATATAGTGTAGGGCAATCGCTTTGCTGACACTGTAATTTGAGGTCTTTTTTCAATATAAAGGAACTGCAGTAAAGAAAACGGGAGATCAGGCTCATACGTCCAGCTGAATGATTTAGCAAAAACGTGGTCTGCTTGCACAAGCTTTATTTTCCATGTGTGCCATATTTCAGAGAACCAACAGGGGAGGAAGACTTCTCTATAATGAGTATCTCTGCTCCTGTGGAGCTCTTTGCCTGACTCTGTTGGATCAAAAATGAACCTTACAGCAACAGAGGAGCATTATTTTCAATGTTTAGAATTAATCCAGCTCAGAGCTGGATTAGCAGGTCTGCAGAATCTTTGGACAGACCACCAGAGCACAGTGAACAATGTATATAATGGAACTCTCTGAAATTATTTCTGGTCCAGATATATTCTCTTGTCCCTTCAAACTCACAAACTACAAAATAGAGGGCATGATGCCTGCTGGCAAGTTAGCAAGGCCTTTGCCAAAAGTCACAGATGCCAAATAATGAGGAAGTTACATGAACATCTTGCTTTTGCATGTAGAATTACCTTTTTTCAGAGATTATTTATCCCTGCCAGCTCTGTAAAATTGCCAGGTCACATGCTGCTATAACTGAATATGCCATTAACCCTTTTAAATAGGTCAAATAAAAATAACTAAATCACAAATAAAATAGTCCAATGACAGTTCTGCCCTGTTTCTCTCTTTTCAGTCTTTTGGAGCTCAGCATTTCAGATTCCCTTCCCAAAATGTTACTATTTGTTCAGCACTATGGGTGTGCATGACACTTCACAAGTAAACTAGAAATGGCAGGCTTATGCCATGAGGAGCTTAAAGAAAATCTAAGTGCCATATCTTCACGTCTGCCTCCACATGCAGAGGACACTTGGATTTAGTGAAATCCTGGCACAAAGGACCTGCAAACAGAGTATCACCTGTGAACCATCCATTCTCTCCTTCCCTCAATCCCACATAATCCTTCTGGGGGTTGGAGAGGTTTGCCGTGGTTAGAGCTAGCGAGACAGCTGCAGATACTGTATCACATCCATCTCTTTTATAGGTAAATGAATGTTGTCAGCATTAACTGACCTGCTTTTTCCCTCTACAGTTTGGAACCCTTTGTTGAAAAGGAGGGACTGTGGGAAACCAGCTTTTAGGATGCCCCTTACTGCATGCATCCTGAAGGAGTCATGTTGGCAAAGAGCCAGAGAGGGCCAAAAAAAGGGCCAATGCTAAAGCACAGGACTTGTACTGCTCCTGATCCAACCTCTTTCATCTGTGATTCATGGGTTTCGGAAACCAACCTTAGCCCTGCATACTGAAGAATTCCAGGGAAAATCTGAAAGTCCAATGCAGGAAACACTTCATAGTGCTTTATAACAATTTACACGCCCTTTGCCCAGACATAAATAACTATACAAAGTGCAAGGTAGTGAAGAACAGAAATATCATGAGTTATGCTTATATATCTTGTTAGCTCCTCATTTTGAGGTGGTTGTTTCTATTGTTTTTAATGATAGAAATAATTGAGTGTCGGGTACATACTTTAAAGATTATTTTGACAGCATACTTCTCCATACCTTTATGTTCATTTCTCCATTCCTATGCACCTATGTTTTCACCCACGAAAGCTCATGCTGCAAAACGTCTGTTAGTCTATAAGGTGCCACAGGATTCTTTGCTGCTTCTACAGATCCAGACTAACACGGCTACCCCTCTGATATGTTTTCAAATGTTAGGTTAATTTCATGCATGAACCTCTAGATTTTTTTTTTTCAAATTTTTGAATAAATATTAAATGCTTAACAGTTGTTATTTTTTAAGTAACTTATTGCAGTATTTAATGTTTCTTTGTGTGCTTCTGTCTGCCTATTGAAATCACATTACCACAAACCATTTAATTCATAAGTAGGTTTTAATACTAGTTTGTGCAGCTGATTGTTTGAAAGGGCAAAAATAGCAAAACGTTTAGGAATCCACCATGATTGCTAGATATTAGTGTCTGTTGTTGAAGGCAGTGGAGGAAAAATAGGATGACAAAACATAATTGTCATCAAAGGCGATGTATACACTGTGGTCCATTTCCATGTTTGTTTGTTTTTCTAGCACTGGAGAATTCCCAGTCTGTGGTGTGCTCAGGTGTATATAGAAACCACAGTGGTTCTTGAGTTACCTTCCCACCCCCTGCCAGCACAGAGGACATTATCAGGAAAAGAGGGCGTGTCTGGGGCTTTTTTGCAAACAGATGATCTCTAATTCATGCCAGGAATCAGAATAGCTCTTGGTGGCTTCAGGATCACAGAGACATAAAAGCACCTTAAAACCACCTTTGCAACTCCTGCTCTAGACTTGAGTTGAGGGTTCCTCAGTCAGGCAGAAGAATCTGGCCCTTTAGATGGAAGTTCATTTTAATATAGGAAAGTTCTGTATGCCAGCAGGTTTGATGAGAGCTCCCTTTTTAAGTCAATTTGGTATTCCAACTGAACCTGTCTACGTAAGGCTTCTCAGATGCTTTAGAACAGGTAGTTTATCGTCGCCAGGAAGATCACTGCTTAACACTGAAAATAATAGAATTCTATACTTACTGCAGGTCCAGCTAGTTTTCTTTGTTTTCCTTACACTTATAAACCACAAAATATTGACAAGTTAAGAAATCTTCTGCTATAAGACAAAGATGCTGAATCACGAAAAACATACTGACAATCTTTTTTATATGCAAAACAATTTCTTTATTCTTTTTGTGTCTTTTTATTGGATAAAGGATATGTATCTTTTTATAGTAATGTTTCCTGATTTTTAGCATCATATTAATTATTATTCCCCAATTGCATTGTACAGTAGGATCATGTTTTACCCACTCCCATGGAAATCTAATTCCTTGTGTTGTGGTTCCATTTCTGATCTTACTTCGTGCTCTTTCTTGCCAGATTTCTGAGAGCATAAATGTGATAAATCATACTGTATTGCTATATTTTTCTAAGTCTAAAGTCTTTATTTGCCTGAAGGTCTTTTGGAACTGTTCTATTTTAGACAATCCAACTAAAAGCCTCAAGACTAAAGGTAGTAGAACTTTCAACAGACGGTGGAGAGGCATTTTGAAATTTAAAGGTTGCATGGCACCGGGCTTGTGTCTTGTAATAGATGGTCTTGAAACAGCAGAACAGAAAGAAATGGTATAGTGTGGTAGTGAGTAAATTGCAATATCACATTTAAGTGGGGTTATTTTGTTTTTCTTTAGTGCTTAGCTAGCTAGTGTTTCTCCTAGAGTGGAAGATAGACATGATGAAACAACACTGAGCAATCCCAGATTACCTTTTTAGTTTGTTTTTTTGGCTTAGATGCAAAGACACTTGAGCCCTCTACAATTATGTACACAAAATAAGTAAACTAAGCCAAAGCAAAAATTATTAATTTGATATTTCCCCCCCCTGGTTGTTAAACTGGCTGCCGAAGAAGATTCCGTGGAATCTAGTAAAAGAAGTGTCTTATCAAGAAGAAATAATAGCAGAAGTCTATTATTGGATCTGGTCCTATTTGAGCCAAATTTCTTTCACATCTATAGGCTCCGCAGAGGCACTCTTCTGTTAGAATGTAGGGGATTTGAGAGTGATTCTATAGTCCAGTAGTTACGGCACCCACCAAGGCAGTAGGAGCTACAGGCTCTAGTCCCCCCCCCCCCCCCCCCCCCCCCCCCCCCCCCCCCCCCCCCCCCCCCCCCCCCCNTGGAACAGCATCAACAGGAAAGATTGAGAGATGCTTCTAGCAGAATATCCCATAGCTTAGTGGTTAGAGCACTTGGCTGTAAGGTAGGAAACCCCAGTTGAAATCTTTTCTTAGCTGTCTGACTGAGTGGGGAATTGAACAGTGTCAAGTATCAGGGAGTAGCCGTGTTAGTCTGTATCCACAAAAGCAACAAGGAGTCCGGTGGCACCTTAAAGACTAACAGATTTATTTGGGCATAAGCTTTTGTGGGTAAAAAAAACACTTAATATTTCTAGATGACACCTCCTCATCTATTATTGGGAGGGGACTACATCCACCCTGATTGAATTGGCCCTGTCAACACTGGTTCTCCACTTGTGAGGTATTCCCTTCTGTTAGCCAAACAGGGCTCGTTTCCCCCTGGAGCTTACCTAATTACACCAAGGAGGCACGGAGAGACAAGAAGATGGGTACCAGCAGCTTTATTACTCGGTCGGCCGATCGGGTGTTCTCATCGGCTCATGCCAGAGGAGAGACACACCCTACATGGCCGGACTGGTTCTTTTTATAGTCAGTAACAAACAAACAGCTTTGCGTCATTAGGTTGGCCCATAGATATGGGATACACATACAATAAGGGAGTACACATGAAACATTTGTTGCAGATACATGTATCACTTTGAAGGGACAAACAAGATACAACTGTTGCTCCCTCGCATTGACTATCTTGCAGATACATGGGAAAATAGCAGCATTATGCTTACAAGCTAAATGAGCCAGCCAAGCTGATAGGGAATAGCTGACATGGTTCTATGCATGTCTTTTAGTTCTATTAAGTTTATTCAGCATTTTCCTAACAAGTCTCCCCCCTTAAAAGCATTTTAAGAGCCTTATAATCCCCGCTCTGAAGCTTCTATTCTTACTGGCGCGTATAACATCATCATCTGTTGAAATGTAGCCTGGGCAGCCAGCCTTCGAATCAGTGAAACTGAGCAGGGGGCGAAGTATGCTAGGGTTAATAGGGTGATAACAAAAAATACAAAGAGGAGAAACCCTTTTCGGATCCATCCTAACTGTGGCAACCAGGCGGTAAACCAATCTGTGTCCCATCCACCCCAAGTCTGTACTGGGACATGGGCTATCTTTCTCATTTCCGTGGTTAATCGTTTTACTGCCTGTCCATTATCATCTATTTGTAGGCAGCAGTTGGACTCATTTAGTTTTGCACAAAGTCCTCCTTCCTCTGCCAACAAGTAATCAAGGGCTATATGGTGTTGCAGTATTGCATTCCTCATTTGAGTCGATTGATCAGCCAATAGGTCTAGTGCTGCGGCCGTTTGATTGGTTAATACTTCCAAGACAGCCTGCAGCCTAATAATGCGGTTTAGATTATATATTGGTTCTCTGGCCCCTGCCACAAGTTCACTAGGGTTCCAGGTGGCTGGTCCATAATATTTGATGATTCTTTCAGGGGGCCAGTCCTGATCTCTCCAAGTTTGGGAGCTCCCGGCCGCTAAAGTGGAGTCCACAAACCGCTTTTCTCTAATTAGATCATATTCTTTGACCCTCAAAGTCTTTCCTTGGAGTTGGGGCAATAGGAAAAAGAGGGGCCTAATATATCCCACATAGCATATTCCGGACCAATTTGGAGGCAACCTATGATAAGCGTAGGATCCACAGATCCAGTAGTGGCCTTTTAGGGCCCAAGTCCCATTGGCAAAGGGGCCATCCCAGGTTTTGGGATCCAGTGGGTTTTCATAGTATAAGTGATTACCTGTTCCTAAGGGCCCTCCCAATACAATGGACGAGAAGCCTTCAGGATTACAATATTCACATCTCCATGCCCCAGCCCCTGCTTTCCAAACACAATTACAGGATCAGTTTGGCTGATTGGTACTTAACCAGAACTTTCTAAAATGGGTCGGGTCCTATTCTGGTGTTGCCATGCCCCTGATATTTAGAACAGTCCCAAGGGGCACAGTCGGGATGATCGCAATCAAATCCTAAGGATAGAGTCCAGTCACATTTGCTTTCCCCTACAGACACCCCCTCTTGTCTTGTCCGGTTAAGGCAAAAGCTGCCTATTCCGGAAGAGTAGAGTCGCCAGGGACTATTGTCCTCAGCCCATCTCTCTGTCCCATTATGTACTGTGCTTAAATTACTGACCCACCATTTGGGCTCGACTGGTTGGGCTACCCAAGGCCATTCATTTAATTCTCTTGGACCGCCACACACCCAACAATTAGTAAGGTTAAAGGCATTTGCTATTAACTCTCCGAGTTGCAAAAACCCGTTTTCCCAACCATATGAATACTGGGCTACATATAACAAAAACACAAGGAAGAGTTTCATTATTTCGTCCTCTTAAACAGTCCCTTCAATCCCTCTAGTCCTTGATACTCCCAGATGGAGTCTTCACCTGTGTCGCCTCGGGCTTCCGGAGCCGGGGCGAGCAGAGGGCTGATGTCCTCTTCTGCTTCACCTGTGTCACCTCGGGCTTCCGGAGCCGGGGCAAGCAGAGGGCTGATGTCCTCTTCTGCTGCTTCAGTTTCCAGGTTAGGGCTCAGGAACCGCTTTACCCGTGTGTGGTGTGTCCATTTGTCGCTTCCAAGAATTTTAACCGCGGCCTGGCTGATGAGCGAAACAGTATGCGGGCCGTCCCACCGTGCTGTGAGGGGATCACGCTTCCACTTTTTGACCAGGACTTGGTCACCTATCTGGAATGAATGCACGGGGTGATCCAAGGGAAGAGTCTGGAAAGGCGCCGAGTAGCGATGTAGCTGTAACAAAACAGATTGCAGCGCAGAAACCTGCTTCCATAAGGAGTCATTTCCCACCTCCCAGTTTACATCTCCTCGGAACCCCGGGATGAGTATTCGGGGGGGGAACCCGAAAACTAGTTCGAAGGGTGAAAGCTTGAGTCCCTTGCGTGGGGCCCTCCGAATGCGGGTGAGGGCGAGGGGCAGGGCATCAGGCCATTTTAACCCGGACTCTATGCCCAACTTAGTAAGGGTCTCTTTAAGAGTCCTATTCATTCTCTCCACCTGACCCGAGCTCTGCGGCCTCCAAGGTGTATGCAACTTCCATTGGATACTGAGGGCCTGTGATACCTGTTGAACTACTTGGGAAATAAAATGGCTTCTGGGAATCTGGAAGGGCTAAAACGGGAGGCTGAACCAAGGCCTTTTTAAGCTCTTGAAATGCTTTTTCCTTTTCCTTAGTCCATGTCCACTGGAGCAGACCTTCCTGTGTGAGGGAATCATACAGTGGCCTGGCTTTCCCGCCATAGTCAGGGATCCAAAGTCGGCAAAAACCAGTTAGCCCCAGGAAGGCTTTCAATTCCCTGGGATTTTGGGGCTGGAGGCTATCAAGTATAGCCTGGATTCTGTTTTTACCCAAACTACGACTCCCCTGTCGAAGATGATACCCGAGAAAGGTAACCTGCTGTTTAACCAATTGGGCTTTTTCCCTGGCATGAGTCCAGGTAGGCAGTCCTTGGCACTTCACAGCGGTGTTGGTGGTTAACAGGACTTGGAAAGGGCCTTTCCAGTGTGGAGCCAAAGCAGTCTTTCGTTGATGGACTTTACATAGACTCAGTCTCCTTGTTTCAATGAATGGCTGGGCTGCTAGGGTCTTTGGTTAGCACTTTTATCTGTGAGAAAAGAAACCTAGCACATTTCATTAATGCCTGGCAGTGTTTTGCAGATCTCATAGTTGCTTGGGCACATTCAGGCCCCCCCTTTTCTTGGTTGTCAGCCAAGTCTTAGCTGTGAACAATGTCCTTGGATGGGGCCAGCATCTTATCTTTGGACTGAGCTTGCTAGCTATATTTTTCCTCAGTTAACTCATTCTGTTCCTTTTCCTTCTTAGCTTCCTTTAACCTACAAAGGAACCTTCTACTCTTCACTCATACACCTTTTCCCAACAATGAACACATACACATCGCCATTATACAGTTCTTTAGTCTTATTATTCAATGTATGCCATATATACCCTTCCAGTAAAATAACTTTATTACAGAGCTTTGGGGGCAACGAGCCAGGACAAGCACACCCACTTTTGAGGAGTCCACTCGGTACAACCTCTGGTGTCCAATAGCTTTCCTCCCTCCCCAGCCCTCTGGCTAGAAATCTGAGGTAGCCAGAAGGATCCCATGTGCAATATGGGGAGTGGGTTAACCTTTCATGTCCTTGCTTCCAAAGACTGTTGGTATGCAAATTTTAACAACAATTTTTCAATTAAAAATCTGGCCAATGAAGTTTCTTTTCTTACTTAAGCAAATATGTTAAACTTTAGTATATCACATTTTCCTGATATTATCCAATACACTTTGTATTTTAAGTTGAATAAAACAAGTATCTGCTTTTTGATTTAACCCTTCTATTTAGTTTTAAACTAGACTGTCTTATAAAAATATTAAAACACAACAATTCTGGCCATGAGACAAGCACCACAAGACAGGACATAGAACACAGAACATAATTCCTATTGTGCCAGTAAATGCATGGTATGTTGAATGCTGTTCAGCTGGCATTAGTTTTCTCTGATTATCTGAAAGACAAAAGAACAGAGGTCTACCCCCTCTGGGCAGTCAGTCTTAAAATATTTCCTTGATATACAAATACTTTTGTTGATTTCAGGCAAAACAGAGGAATTACCCCATATTTTCTTGTATTTGTTTCATAGGCAGCCCAGGTTTCAGAGGCTTTTACCTTATCAGTGAGTAATTTGCATTAACACAGATGCTTTCTGGTTTGCTTCTGGATCCAAAGCTATCCACAGCTTAAAGACTCTTACTTAAAAAGGGACACAATTAACTTTTAACTCCTGTTTTCAAACACACAGCGATCTGAAAAAGACACTACGTATAGTACCCCTTAGAGCCTAATAGGAGTTTAATTAAATAGCATGGTAGGTTTGCATTTCTTTATCCCTGCTACAATATATACTGCACATGTTCTGGGAAAATGCACATCCTCTCCACAATTCAATTTCCACAACACTGGCCACATCAATTTCTACACAAGGAAGGTGTAACTGTTTCTTTTGTGCTTACAAAATCTCCTTGCATCCCTAGTAAAGTGACAGCTCGACCACACAGAGCACTGTCCTTCTCTCTCTTTGCCAGATCTTTTATCTGCTATTTTGTTACTCAAAAACAAATTCAACTCTTTTATTCTCCTGGTTTTATCTACCCTGCTGCAGCCACAACCTTTGGTTTTATTTAAAACATTTTAAATTTTGTCAAGCATTAAGTCACCTTAAGGATTAAATGCTAAATACCATATTCAACAACACTAGTTTCCTGTGTCTGGCAAAAGTATTCTCGGTTTTGCAACTTTAAAACCATACCAATTTATCTCAAATTTATAAACACAGATTCTACACAGCAGGAGTGTTCTTTAGCAAATTCGACTAACTTATTCATAGTCGAATGATTAACTTAAATAACCTCTTGCCTGGATTACTTGCAGACATTCCTACCAAGTTTCACTGCTTGATTCCCTCTAGCAACTACAGAGTTAACTTCTCACTCTCTTTCCTTAAATCACTTGCTTGTCTCCCAAAACAACACCCAATCAACTCAGATTTTACCATTTCAATTATTGTCCTGGGGATTTGAAATCCCCAGGCTTATACTCACTTACTCCTTTCCTTCCACTATGCCCTCAAAGTTTCCAACCAGTTTTCCAAATACTCTATCTGTTGCCTGCCCGCTTGGGCCCGATCCTGCATTTCTCGCTGAACCGTCCCTTCCATGGGCTCCGGCTTGTTCCACTATCAATTTAGCTAGGAGGGTGGGCTTCTCAACTAGCCCCCACCCTTCCTGGTCTCTTCCCTTAAACATTCTTACTCACAAGGCTACCCGAGTCCTCCCTCGTGAGGCTTGCCACCTGGACAAAAACGCATGGCCCATTGGCGTTTAACTATTCAATTTTTCTCTTGTGGCAAACTGCCACACTGTTGTTACGGCGTATGCTGAGCACAATGGTTACATATTGACAAGTCCCTGAAGGACCGGTACTTGCTTAGCCAGTGCTTCCTTTTCTGTCTGGAAGTCCTGTCTCAAGGCTTGCAACTTGCCCTGGGCGTAGGTTTGAGTTGCTGCCTGGTTCATGATTTATGCTTTTACTTGCTCAATTCTAGTTATCAAGTACACATCGTTTTTTCTCCAACTTGAGTTACAATTTTATGTACAGCCTGCACAGTTTTCATTAGTTAAATTATTCATTGGACATTGCGCATTCCCTTAACAATACAATAACAAAACCTTCATAGTACTATATCAACATTTAACATTTACCATACCTTTCTGTGCACAGACAACCAAAAGGGGCCAAATTCACACCACGGAGGCGTTGTCCTCTAACCTTAAGAGGCAACGCTCTTACCATCCGGAGTGGCCACGTCCGCTTTACACCTCGGGGGCGCTGTCCTCTACCCTAAGAGGCAACGCTCTTACCACCCGGAGTGGCTGCGTCCAGCTCGCGGACTCCCCTGCCAAATTCACACCTCGGAGGCGTTGTCCTCTACCCTAAGAGGCAACGCTCTTACCATCCGAGAGTGACTACGTCCAGCTCGTGGACTCCTTCTGGTACCGTCTTATCTCCGTATCATGTGGAGTTCTCTATAGAGGGAGCGCAGCCGTCCCGGCCGATTGCGGCGACCCAGAGCCCGAGCAAACTGCTCGAGGTGGCCACTCTCTAGAGTCGTCCTCGGCCGCCGGTCAGCGCCCCCTACAGGGAGAGAAGTCCCGGCGGAGTCGCCAAATTTGTTAGCCAAACAGGGCTCGTTTCCCCCTGGAGCTTACCTAATTACACCAAGGAGGCACGGAGAGACAAGAAGATGGGTACCAGCAGCTTTATTACTCGGTCGGCCGATCGGGTGTTCTCATCGGCTCATGCCAGAGGAGAGACACACCCTGCATGGCCGGACTGGTTCTTTTTATAGTCAGTAACAAACAAACAGCTTTGCGTCATTAGGTTGGCCCATAGATATGGGATACACATACAATAAGGGAGTACACATGAAACATTTGTTGCAGATACATGTATCACTTTGAAGGGACAAACAAGATACAACTGTTGCTCCCTCGCATTGACTATCTTGCAGATACATGGGAAAATAGCAGCATTATGCTTACAAGCTAAATGAGCCAGCCAAGCTGATAGGGAATAGCTGACATGGTTCTATGCATGTCTTTTAGTTCTATTAAATTTATTTAGCATTTTCCTAACACTTCTCTTCATGTGCCATTATATAATGCCTGCATCTGTAACTTTCACTCCATGCATCTGAAGAAGTGAAGATTTTTACCCACGAAAGTTTATGCCCAAATAAATCTGTTAGTCTTTAAGGTGCCGCCGGACTCCTTGTTGTTTTTGGGGAATTGAACCTTATTATCCCACCTCCCAGGCAAGTGCTCTAACTACCGGGATAAAATGCATACACTCTGCACCTCCTCTGGCCTATCTTTGTAGGACTAGGCCAAATATACTGTTTACTGAAGGGCAAATCCTGAGATGTTTTCTCAGGCAATGCTCCCATCTTCGCCAAGAACTGAGTCAAATCTGACTTAGGATTTGGCCCTCCATTTCATTTGTATATAACTGAGGGTAGCAAACCCTGTATAAAATGTATAAACCATGTATAAAATGTAAAAACAAAAGCACAAACAAAACGGATCTGAGGAATCTGAACTGTGTAACTCAATATTCCTCTGAATGGATGTGTAATGGTTTCTAAAATAAAGATAGTTTAGAGCCCTTGTATCAATCACTGCAGAAGGCTCATTATTTAAGACCTGCTTCACAATGAGAAGGTCAAATGTGCAGTCAATCAGCCTTCTCCCTACAAATGATCCTTGTGGTTTGAAAGGTGATATCTGAGCCATAGTAGGCACTACTGAAAACTGAAGTTGTATTGATGGGATAGCGAGGTGTAACAAAACCATACCAATAAAGAATCAAGTAACATTTTCAAATAGAACGAAGCCTAGAAAACATTTATAGAAACCTGAAATGAAAAATAATTCATTTACATCTTACAAAGTACGCTTTTATTATATCCATTTTTCGAAAGATCAGCTTCATTTTATGCATAATGTGTTTGTGCTAGTTACTTTGGCACAGAGGTATTAATTCACTTCTTCAGTGCATACTGCAGTCAGTGGGCTAAGCACTGGCCTTATTTCCATGGTGAGAAGACTATCACTCATTAATGTGTTACTCTTCTCCTGGGAAGGTGGGGTAAATGGCTTTTTGTGCCTGGGTGAACCATGATGACAATTTCAAAAGACCACATAAACTGAATTAAAACCACTATACACAACCCAAGGGCCTGATTCTGCTCTTATTTTCATGGATGTAAATTTAGAAAAGTCCAGTGAGAATGAGGAGAGCAGAACTGGAATTTGAAAATCAGTCTGGGAACTCAAAGAAGAGTGGGACAGTATCAGGGTATTTTTTGTTTAAAATCTAAAAGTTTGGAGGATTCTGGAATAGTATCTCATCTCAGTGGTCTCATCTACACTAGGAAAATACATCCTTTCTTAACTGAAATTAGCTCCACTGAGCTATCTTAATTTGAAAACCCACTTAGTACTAAGATAGACACAGTCTGACATCTCAATTTAAACAGGGTGGATGGTGTCTTAGGATGGCTTTAACCTGACTTACTAAAATAGCTAGATGAAACTAACTTGACCAAAAAACCCTCAACTTTCTTTCCACCCCTCTACTCTAGACAAGACCAGTATAGGTGGCATAAAAACATATATAATCCTGAAAATGATGGGAGCTTCTGGGTACTCAGAATTTTTTTTTTAAATCAGACCACTGGTCTAAGTACCTAAATAGGGAATTAGAAGCCTAGCCCTAGGCAACAATGTTTTAAACATCTTGGCTTTACTGTCCTGCAAGTAGATCTTACAAAAAATACACAAAGGGGGGCTATTGTGTCAGATTATTTTGTGTATTTAAAAAAGCAACAGGCCAATACTCCAAGTTACTCTGCTAAATGACCAAAAAAAAAAAGCTAGAAAGCAAGCAATAGATGAAACTTGAAACCAAATGTTGAAGCATTTTAAATATATTTTCCTTGCTGTAATGGAATATTGGCCCTTTAAGGTAGTCTGAGAGGTCAGTTATCCCATTTCAGGTGTCCAGAATAACAACAGCAGTTACTTGGAAAGAGGAAGGTGGTCTCAGGGAATAGTCAAGGTTTGGGGCTATCCTAGGCCATTGCTCCTTTAAAGGCCTTTGCCAAGGAGCCTTGGAGAGTGGTCAGAGCCAAGCTCCTGCCTCTCCCAGCCAATGTAGACAGGTTTTTGTGACTATTAAAGCCACCTGGAGTGTTCAGATGACTCCAAAGGAGGCTCCAAAGCCAGCTGGGGGGAACTGCTGAAGCTAGCTGGTGGTGGAAAGAAATCAAGCAGCACACACCACCTGGAGGAGGGCTTTGCAACCTCTAGACCTGAGTGGTGAGTTATGAGCCTGGGTGGCCAGGACTTAAACCACAATCCTAGGATGGAGGACTGTAAGACCCCAGACTTGAGTGGTGATAAACAGGACAGGACTGAAAGCAGAACACACAGACCCCAGGAAATAGGGCTGTGAAACCTCTCAACCTGAAGGGGTGGGAAAGTCTATAGACCTAGAAGGTTAGGACTGGGAACATGGGTCCTGAAAAGGTGAGTCGTGTAACCCCTGAAACTAGAAGTGATTAATATGAATATATTAGAAACCCATCACAAGAGAGGGACATATTGTTTTAAAGACACTAGGTGTGTATGAATTATTTTTGGGGGACTTGGAGGGAAGCTGAGGAAGCGTGCTGATAGGGTCACCTGAGACTAAGAAGGGGCACCCTGGGATGGTATCTGCCAACTCTTGCAAATAGGTTATTTTAATACCACAATACAAAAAAGCTTTGCAAGTATTGGTAGAAGGCTAGTGAAAGGAGTGAATCTGTGTATGTATTTAAAATATGTATTTATATTAACATAAGACCTAGATAGCTAAAACAAAGAAACTGAAAAAGCAGACTGCTGAAAGGACTACCACACTGATACAATTACTGTGCCTTGAGAAAGGGTTAATCACATGTGAAATTTAATCTACAAAGCCCTCAAGTATTAAAAAGGGACAAAACAATACAAACAGAAAGCCAGTAAACAAAACATTTCAGAATCGGAAGAATGAGAATAAGAGCCTTAGAGAACTAAAAATCTAAGCTCAGTATTAGAACAAAAAATGTACTGTACAGTCTCTTTTGTTGTTTGTTTTTTGGAGGGGAGGGAGGAAATCAATACACTCAGTTTAATAGTCCCCATCTGTGCTAAAAGAAGCTTGGCAAGGGGAAAAAAGCACACTTAAAACTGAAATTCTTTGAGGCAGCTCACTGGTCTGTACCATTGGTGTTTGAGTTATCTTGCCATGGAAAAGTACTGGCTGGTGGGTAGTGGCCTAAAGTAGAGACTCTCTTTCTCAGGTAGCTTATCCAAAGCCTGTGGCCAAAACAAAACCTAACTTTTTTTTTTAATACCTAGAGACTGATATGGTTCAGTGTTGATTTGTTAGGAAAAGCTTGGATTATTTTCCATGCAAGTGCTAGCAACAGAGGCTAAACTTGCCTGAAACCAGTCTAATGTTTGTATCTATATCTATAGTAATCGGGTTTTTTTTCTGTTCATTTTTTCACCCAGTCATAGTTCATCAGTTCTCCTTCAGTATTCCCATCCTTTTAGGCTTGTGCCCTAAACCATGTTGCATCTGACTCTCTGTGGTACCCAAATAACCTCTGGAACCTATTCACATCTAAATTACTTGAGAGATGTGCATGCCATAATCATTATATGCCACATGTATTAAAACAGGGATCGGCAACGTTTGGCACACAGCCCGCCAGGGTAAGCCCCCTGGCAGGCCGGGCCGGTTTGTTTACTTGCCGCGTCCACAGGTTCGGCCAATCGCAGCTCCCATTGGCTGCAGTTCGCTGCTCCAGGCCAATGGGGGCTGCGGGAAGCGGTGCAGGATGAGGGATGTGCTGGCCATGGCTTCCTGCAGCCCCCATTGGCCTGGAGCGATGAACTGCGGCCAGTAGGAGCCATGATCGGCCGAACCTGCAGACACGGCAGGTAAACAAACCGGCTCGGCCCGCCAGGGGGCTTACCCTGGCGGGCTGCGTGCCAAACATTGCCGATCCCTGTATTAAAAGATGTGTAACTAACTGAGGAATGAAGTCCCAAATATTTAGGCCCATTTTCAGGAGAGAAGTTAAATATGTATTTAAATCCAGTTATAGCTGATCTTTACTGTAGATCTTTACCGAGTTAAGCTCCCTTCCTGAATAGGAATGCTTTCCTGAATACGGGCCTTCTAGAGGTGCCAACTTTCTAATTGCTTAAAACCAACACCCTTGCCCTGCCCCTGCCCTACCCCTTCCCAAGGCCCTGCCCCCGTCCCGCCCCTTCTCCAAGGTTGTGCCCCCGCTCACTCCATCCACCCACCCTCTGTCGCTCCTTCTCCCCCGCCCTCACTCACTTTCACTGGGTTGGCGTAGGGGCTTGGGGTGCGGGAGAGGGTAAGGGGTCCAACTGTGGGTGTGGGCTCCAGGGTGGGGCCAGAAATGAGGAGTTCAGGGTGTGAAAGGGAGTTCTGGGCTGGGGCAGGGAGTTGGGGTGAGGGAGCGGGTGCAGGCTCCGGCTAGGATGTGGGCTCCGGGGCAGGGCTCGAGATGAGGGGTTTGGAATGCAGGAGGGGGTGAGGGCTCTGGGAGGGAGATTGGGTGTGGGAGGGGGCACAGGGATGGGATACAGGGTAGGAATGCGGGAGGGGGTGTGGGTTTGGGAGAGGGCTCAGGGTTGGGATAGGGGGTTGGAGTGTGGGAGGGGATGTGGGGTGTGGGTTCTGGGAGGGAGTTAAGGTGAGGGAGGGCATTCCGACCTGGGGCGGGGGGTTGGGATGTGGGCTCCGGCCAGGCGGCACTTACCTCAGGTGGCTCCCAGTCAGTGGTGCAGCTCCTGGAAGCAGACGGCATATGTGGGCTCTGCATGCTGCCCACAGGTGCTGCCCTCGCAGGTCCTATTGGCTGTGGTTCCCAGCCAATAGGAGCTGTGGAGCTAGCACTAAGGGCAGGGGCAGCATGCGGAGTTTCCCTGATCACCCCTGCATCAATGGGCCAGACATGCCGGCCGCTTTTGGGAGCCTGGCAACCCTAGGGCCTTCCCTTCATAGAATCATAGACTATCAGGGTTGGAAGGGACCTCAGGAAGTCATCTAGTCCAACCCCCTAATCTAGTCCAGCCCCCTTATGAAAAAGAGACTTAAAAATATACCCTCTTGTTTCATGTGCTTGAAGACACTTTGTGCCTTCATCCATATTTGGGCCCATATTCTCCTCCCTGACTGCACATTTGCAAGGTGGGAGAAATTCACCCTGTGCAGAAGACCACGTAAGCCCTACGTTGTGAGCTTAAGTAATGCATGGGCCTTGTGCTGATCCATCTGCAAAATGGATGAATTTGATGAATTTGACACAATATAGGTAACTCCCACTGATTTCAGGGAAAGTCACTCAGGGCATATCTACACTGCATTGGGGAGCGAGCCTTCCAGACTCATGTGAGCAGTGATCGTGCTAGTGCTCAAAAGATAGTTGTGCAGACATGGCTTTGATGTTGTGGCTTGGGCTGAAGTTCAGACTTTGAAGCCATGTCTACAAAGCTATCTTTAAAGTGCTTATGCAAGTCTTTGGACCTGGACTGGGAGGCTCGCTTCCTGATGCAGTGTAGACATGCCCCCATATCCTAGGAGAGAAGAACAGGACTCCTGGATAACAGGAAGCTGCTTTGCTATACGGGCAGTTAAAATTTAGGAGAGCAATTGGCCTAAGACTACTTAATTATGAGAGCATAATATATTGCTTCACATTATTTTGTGCAACTGCTATGCAAAAATAGAAAGCACCAAAAAAGCAGGACATTCCAGCTGATTCTTATAAACATATCTGCCACTGAGTCATCGTGTCTCTTAATTTACTCACTATTTACATTTTAGTAATAAAGTAGAACAGAAGTTGTCATCAATATTTAAGAACATATCAAATGGCCCAATCATTCTTTATTAGTTTAAATAGGGGCATTTCCTAGACAAACCACAGCAGTGCAGTTTGCGGTGCTGTTTAATTAACCTCCCAGCCCTGATGAACTGAAAGGGTGAATTAGTGCTTCAAGGGGAACAGCACATAATAAGCCCCTTTAAAACTACTTGAGTAGCACTAATTACATCCTGGTTTCAGTTATGCTAATGAAGCTCTGAGGGGACTTTACAGTTAGGAATCACAAAGAAATCCTGTAACAGTCAGTGCTCGTTATGTAATGTCCACTTGGAAATCCCTCAGCACCCCTTTAGGAAATCTCCAGAGTACTGAACCATTCTCCTGCAATGCTTAGACCACCATGATGCATCATCTTGTTTTAACAGTGATATACAGTTTGGGTCATGGAAAGTAAAGGAACTTGACTTTATAGCTGGAAAAGAACAACAAAATCACAATTAATTTTTTTGGAACTGACACTTTCTCAATCATAATCGTTCTTTAAACTATGAAGCATAAACAAAATACAGGATTATGTGGTATAATGTGCGTGTGGTATGTTAAATCTGGAATTCAAAGGAATTATACTTGGTATACACTGGGGTAATTGAAAACTGAGGCCCTGATTCCTCTTTCATTCTCACAAGCGTAGGAGGAGAATCAGGCCCAGAATTTGACTCAGAGTAGATACTCTCTATTCTTTGAACTTTCGAAGGTAAATCAGCAACTATGGTGGGTTCCATACTCAGACATACTCAGCTATTAACAGGTGCCATTACTTGCTAAGATTTTTTTATTTATTTTAGCAACAGCGACTCTTTCTCATTTCTATGGCCTAATTGAAGTAGACAGTAAGTATGAAAGTTAATTCTAGCCAGGGTGCAGATACAACGGTTGAGTCAAAAAAAGAAAAATCTTAAAATACTTTTGTCTTTCTGTGCTTTATTACAGAGAGTTTCTGTTAAGAACCTTCCCCTCCTCTTTCAGTTTCCTGTTACAGAGTTTAAAAAACAATACACAAATCATCATAGGTTGTGACTGATAGACGGGGATACATAACCTTTTACAAGTTCTAATAAAAAAATCAAGAAATTAGAAGGCTATATTCTATCTGGATCAGCATATTCTAGTGCTAAAAACAGTCCACACATAGAGAAGAGGAAGAGAAGAGAATTGTTTAAAAGGCCTTGTCTACATGGAAACTTAGGATGCAGCGAACTTGTATGTTAATTTTCAGTGCACTAGCGTCTCACTCACTAACTGACCATGTGGCCCATGTTACTGCACATTAAATGTCCATAATCAAAGTGCGTGACCCTGGTTAGCAGCACACTCAGGAATTGTCTACATGATGCATTAGTCTGTACCAGAGGGGTGTGAATTCTAATATGTACCAGCACGTTGTGCACTAACCCTACTGGGGTACACTAAAAGTTCTGTAGTGCATGTTAATATAGTAATGTTTGGAAAGAGGATTGCATCAATGCACCTTAGGGGCCTTCTAGTGCACATGAGTAGGGTCAGTGCACATATGGTTGCCAATTTTCTAATTCCAGTAAACCAAACACCCCTGCCTCCCGCCCCTTCCCTGAGGCTCCACACCTGCCCCACCTCTTCCCAAGACACTGCCCCCTGCTCACTTCATCCCCACTTCCTTCGTCGCTTGCTCTCCCCCACCCCCGCTCACATGCTCATTTTCACTGCAAGGCCCACACAGGCATATTTATTGTTTTGACAGATGTATTGTGCTAAGTTCAGGTTTTATTTGTTACAGGATGCTAGAGCTGGCAGCAAAATAGTCAAAAAGGGTAATTTTAAAAAAAATGAAATTTCACAAAGGTTTTCATGATTCTTTCTCTCCCTCCTTTCCATTTTTCATAACCAGCTCAATTTTTTTATTCACTAAACTTATTGTAATTTTATGTGTGGAATTAGGACCACACATTATCACAGCCGCAATGGGTCCATTAAAGGCCCACTCCTGAAGCCCAAATACAAATCCATAGAGCACAACCACAGAAATGCAAACCTGTCCAGATACCTATATAAATAAATCTGTAGAAACTGACTCCCACACCTACATGCAGATACACACGTATATTCATGTGTACACATCTTTTATGAACTAACACATACTTCCACATTATTTATTATTACAAACGTTGTTTAGTGCCTAGAGACCCCAACTAAGATCAGAACTCCAGGGAGGTAGGTGCTGGACATACACATAAAAAGAGTTTATAATGTAGCTAGACAAAGGTGGGGAGAAATGTATGATACATTGGCTTTTCTGCAATTACTAGTCAACAACATTCACTTTTTAAGAAATAATACTTTTCTTTTAGAGTTCCCTTCTCTTTTAAAAACTTGTTATGAAATGAATACACACATTTTATGTCATAAATGTTTTTGTGCGCAAGCCAGCAAAAGGAATAAAATTTAAAGAGTTAGGCTGCAAATTTTATTCACACATGTATACACACATGCAGCAATACACACACCTCCCTACACAAAGACACAGAGTCTCTTACACACATACTATGCATGCACACACTTGCCTACACAGAGACACCCATCCGGGAAGGGAGGAGGTGGGCTGGAGGGGAAAAGATGGGGGGGGGGGGGCCAGAGGAGAGAAGAGGGGCAGGGAAACAGGCCAAGGACGAGATCAGGGTGGGAGTAAGAGGGGGCAGTGAAGGAGAGAGGAAGGGGTGTGGGGGGTATGTGGGGTGGATGGGGATTCAGGGGGAGGCAAAAGGCTACAGGTGCATGAGGATGGGGGGGCACAGGGGTGTATAGGGACATAATAGGAGTGTAGCAGTGTATGGAGGTGAATGGGATGCAGGTCTGTGGGGGGTGAGGGACATGGGAGTGGTGGCTCTGGGAGGTGGAGAGGATGGGTGGGAGAGGCCTATAAGGGGTACAGGGCTGGGATGGGTAGGTGTGGGGGGCGGGATAGATGGGGGAGCGATGCAACGATGTGGGGGATGGGGGTTCAGGGGGTTGGGACAGGGAGGGATGCAGCGAGGGGGGGGGGGGGGGGGGGGGGGNGGTTGGGGTGGCGAGGGATGCAATGACAGGAGTATGGGGGGTTAGGGGTTGGGACAGGGAGGGATGCAGTGATGGGGATGGGCATACAGCCCCATTCCAAGCACTCGGAGATGGGGATACATACCTTGAACTGGGTGCCGGTGATGGGGTGACAGACAGACGTGCTGTAGCTCGAGCCCAGCCACAGGAAGAGCGTGAGGAGGAGAAGAGGCCTGGCAGCAGTGGAAGAGGCACGCGCCACGACTCCTCTACAGCCGCCTGCTAGGCGCACTAGTTTGTCCCATGCCCTGCCCTGGCCAATGGGAGTTGCACCTATGGGTGTGGGGTGGGGCAGCACACAGACCCCCCTGGCCGCCCCTAAGCTTAGGAGCCAGTGCCGGCTGCTTCCCGGGAGCCGCACGGTACGGTGGCTAGCAGGGAGCCTGCCAGCCCCATTGCCTGGCGCCGCCAACCAGACGTCAACGGCCTGGTCAGTAGTGCTGACCAGAGCAGCCAGGATCCCTGGTCATCCTAAATTCAGAACATACTAGTGTGCACTAGAATTTAGACCCCTCTGGTGCAGACTAATGCATCATGTAGACAAGCCCTGAGAGAGTTAAAATAGTTCAGTAGCTCTCAGTGGTCTGGTTGGTGGCTTCAAGAAATTCTGTTCTGTTCTTTCATTCCCGGCATGCCACTTTTGAAGGAGGATGAAAACAAATTACATCTCCACAGAATACATATTTCACTCTGTACAATTAAGTCATTTGTTAAAATTATGCACTTTAATTACTCAATTACATCGTCACGCCTAGGAAACTTCGGGTGAGATCTTGGCCTCATTGAACTCAATGACAAAATGTTCAGTCAGTAAAAGGGGCCCAGAATTGATCCTTTCTCTCATGACTTTCCAGATTATGCTGAAAAATGCTCCCAGGTGGGAGGCTGCTGCCATGAGGCTTTGAAATTACTAATATTTTTCTACTGCTCTTTGGTGTGGTTTTCCTAGCAAGAGTTTAAACAACATTTGATGTGAATGGGTAGAAATATTGAATTATTATTTGATTAAATATACTACTTTTACTAGAGCATGTTAGTAAAAAAACATGGATGACAAACTTGTTTATTCCTAAGCAAGCAAGTTATCCTCAATACAATCAAAGAGTATGTCTATACTGCAATCTGGAGGTGTGATTGTAGCGTGTGTATACGTACCCAAACTAGTTTGATTAGGCTAGATAGCTAAAAATAGCATGTGATGTGGTTTTGCTGTTGTTTTTAGTGTACTAGCTTGATCAAAGTAGCTCAGGTATGCCTGCATGTGCTTCAATCACACCTCCAAAGAAAATGGAGAATTTAAAAGGCAGGACAAAAAAAGCACTGACACGAAGCAACTAAAATTGATAGTTCAGTCAAATGTAATACACAAATCTGCTGCGTTTTTCCCCTACCCCCATCTTCACTTTCATATGTAGCCTTTTCACTAGTAGACATCATTCAGTAGTCAGGGAAATCAAGAGCATAGAAAGATTCATTTCAACTTTCTAGCCTCTCTTTTTTGACTGACACTGTAGATCTTCAATCACGCTTGGTGTAAGGAGCTGTCAGGACTGCACATCTCATAACTAAAACATCTTTTAGATGGAAATCCTCCATGGATCAGCTATGGTAGACTAGATACATTGAAACTCTTTGGGTTTTTTTAAATAGCTTTTATTTTTAGTGACTTTTTTTTGTTAAAAAGAAAATACAGAAGTTGTTAGAAAAGTACAGTCATAAAACAGTAAAATTTTGTATAATCTGAGTTATAAGGTTGAGTAAATGTTAGGAAACACTAAAGGTTCTATTCTGATACCAGTACTCACTATGATACACCTTTCTGAGTAAGAGTATTCCTAATGGAGTCAATGGAGTTAAGCACTGACTAAATGACTGGAACTGTACAAGACACAACCATCAACAGGATAACTAAAAGCCATCAGAGGCTCATGCTTTATATACAGGAAGACACTTTTATGACCGTGAATGTTTCTAACTGAGTAACTGGTGTATCTAAGTAGTAAGGTAATATTTAGACATTTTTGAATAGTCTAGTGTTGCTTAAAGATGTAGTAGTATGGGAACTTTCTGAATGATAAAATATTCAATAATTGTAACATTCAAAAAGAGTTATCCAAACACATGCATCTGACGAAGTGAGTATTCACCCATGAAAGCTTATGCTCCAAAACGTCTATTAGTCTATAAGGTGCCACAGGACTCTTTGTCGCTTTATACAAACACTGTAATTTCTTGAAGATCCTGGCCAGATCTTATGGCAATTATGCTCAATCTGTTTGATTTTTAAAATAAACAAATATTTTTTCTGATTTCCATGTTTTTTTACATTTTTAGTCCATCTAAGTTGTTTCTCAATATTGTCATTCAACCCATTTAATTTACCCCTGGAATTAAATATTTGTAGTCTGATGGTGAAATACTGGCCCCATTGAAGTTGCTGGATTGGTGCAATGGAGTACATGAATCTCACATTGACACAGAAGAGGTTAAGGAGCAGTTCTGGTTGCTGGATTGGAGTAAACTTCATTGTCAATTTACTATCACAAATGATGACCACATTAGGACAATGAGAATTGGCCAGATGAAATTGCAGTATTTTTTTTCCTATGTAGGACTCTTTCAAGTTGTAATTAGTATTAGGACATTTTCAGGTGGGCTATGTAAAACAACCACCCACTTCACAGTGGAATGAGCATCGACTTTTTAAAACTATTGTCAAAAATTTAAATGTTTCTTTAGATGAAACAAGCTAGCCTGGTTTTCACTGAAACATGGCCTCATCTAAAAATTCAAGAATCTTCCACTTTCCAGAAGCAAAAGTCTGCTGGAATAAACTGGCATAGCTTTATTAATGTTGATAGAACTGAGCCAATTTACAGTAGCTGAGGATTTCAAGATCATTCTCTGTGCTTTTTGTGTGTGCTCTGTATGTTCAAACACTTTTTATTCTGCTCTACCTATCCTTTATGTATGCATAAAGATTCATTAATCTGTTTGCTTCCTTTGGGAATTACTGCATGTTATTTTATGGAAATTTCAAGAGCCTTTAGCAGATGTTGAATTCTACCATCATTCTTAAGCTATTCGTGACAGTTTCAGATAATAGCTATGTGGGAACCTTCCGTCTTGCTGTTCTCTTCCTGTAGCCATGACAAAGGAATCTTCAACAGGCCAGTTAAACTACCTTTCCTGGACCCTTTGCTCTGATAACATGAATCAGGTGGCGCACACCAGCAAATCTGGTCCCTTATTTTAAAAAACAACTGAGTTGTGCTGTTCTTCATTGGATCAATGATTCACTTCACAATGGCAATTGTTATGTCTTCTTTTTCTGCTGGTTTCATGTTGATGTATCATGTATTTATTGTCAGAGCTCAGCATGTAATATGTGAACAATGCTGGCATTCCTCCTCCATCCACTTTCTTTTCCATTAGTTTATAAGTTTGAAAACCCTGTGTTGTTTATTTGTATTTAGCACCTCTTCTGTGCTTTTGTTTTGTTATTCTCCTAATACATCTGTGCCTTCATTCTGCTGCTTTAGTTCACCAATAACTTACCTTCTGCTGCTTGCCATACATTGTATAATTAGTGTATTCCCACTGCTTTTCTTGTTACACTAATCTTTCTGTGTGCTATGGTTTCTCACCTCCTTGCCCATAAGTTAGCTTTTTTTTCTATCCACATCTTTTATGTCTTCACTCTGCTCCTTTTGTTAGTAATTAACTACACACAAGTGTTCCATTGCTTTATTTTGCTCTCACTTCCAGAGGTGAGTTTAATTTGTTTAAATCCTGAGTCTGATTTAAAATTCACCCTCCTCCCTATTTCCATAAATTCCATCACACATCATAACAAAAAAATAAATAAAATAAATACCCATTGGTCTTGGCCACTACATCTACTTTTAATGTCATAATCCTTTTAGTTAACTCTAGGTGGGTTTAAACTGTTATTACATATTTAATTGCACTACATATTTTTAGATGGAGGCACAATGGTAACTGAATTCTCAATAAAAACAACAAGGAGTCCAGTGGCACCTTAAAGAAAGCATAAGCATAAGCTTTCGTGGGTAAGGTGCCACCAGACTCCTTGTTGTTTTTGTGGATACAGACTGACACGGCTACCCCCTGATACTGAATTCTCAATGGTCACACTTTATTTCAGTGGTAGCATCATGAATAGAACTCAAGAGTCTTGATTCTCATCCAGCAGCTTTGTTCAAGTGTATTTTTGGTAACTAAGGCCCCAGTCTTGCACTCAGTTCTCCTCTATCGATGCAGATCCCGAGTGATTTCACTACCATGGCATATGAGTTTATTTGAAATAGAATCTAAAGTGAAAAATCAAAGTAATTAAAAGGGAAAGAGTAACACATGACTAAACTAGATACTGTGCAGAAGCCTAGCAAGCCAGGATAAAGCTTGTGGTTACATACTATAGATTTTTACAGGATTCAAAGCCTTATATTTCACCAGTGCTTGTATGATCCTGTGTGAATCATGTATCTTCCTCCAAAGATAGTTCTGTCTCTGTCTCTGTCTGTCTCTTTCTTCTGTCTCTGTCCTCCTTTCTTGCCCTTGGTTCTCTGTGTATATAGCTCTTGGGATTTGGGCCACAATTTGCAAAGCTGGATGGCTAAATTAGACATTTGAATACATACTCAGGCACCTAAAAATGGCCTGATTTTTTTTTTTAATATAAACGAGACAAACAGGGGAGATGCTGGATGCTCAGCACTTTAAAAAAATCCACTAGACAAAGCTTGTTTAGGTACCTACATATGGACTTAAAAGCCTAACGTTGACATCTACTTTTAAAAATCTTGGTTGGAGAGATTTGGCTCACAGTGTTTAACAGCCATGACTGTTTTGCTTGGAAATCAGTTCACAGACCGTGGTTGTACATTTTATCCTGTGTCAACAAGCAGTGCAACATGATCCACTTTCTCCTCTCTCTATTGATTTCCTTTAAGGAGTAACACATATTCGAGTTCACTACTTAAAATTAATATGACAATATAAAATGTTTTCATTAGCTACCTACCTTATACTTTCTAAGTGTCTCCTTTCATGCCATCCATCTGTAAATTGGTAGTCTCTGTCACTCACATTATAACATGTCTGCTACCGAAGTGAAATAAATCTTACCTAATGGGAAAGAAAGGTGAGCAGTTTTGCTGTGTGGAACAAGCTAAGTTAAATAGCTCTCCTCCAAAATTCAGAACAACCTTCTCTTTGGGGTAGGGTGTGTGTGCTTTCATCTGTGTACAGAATGACTTAGATTAATAGGAAGGGGATCAAATTCAATCTTGGAGTACATTAAGAGGATTTCTGTGTGTCTCAAAAGTATTACCCATTTATAAGGACTAGATCTGGTTTAGTTTGCAAAGCCATACACCCAGATGGAGTCTATATTACCCAGCTCCAGGAATATTTGCTAGTTTGGTAGGGATGGAGGCCTTGTTTTAAGGTGGGATTCTGCATGCATGACATCTCCCCTATTAATAAAAGATTCTTATTTTAGTCCATATTGAATGTTATGATTTAAAACCCACATTCAGAAGAAAGAGAACCCATAAAGCTCCATGAGATTTACCTTGTGCAAATTCTGGCTTATGCTCATGTCATGGAAGAGGACATCTATATACCAGTCAAGCTGTAACCCTACAGACCCTTGGGCCTGCTCTTCTGCATGACTTCCAGGATTCCTATCCTTTCTGACTTGTCTCAGGAACTGTCCTACAATAGTGCCTGTGTCCCTTCATTTGAGAGGGCACACATCATAGAGTAGACATTACTGCCCTAGAAGCAGCATTAAGTCCTTGGAGGTGGGGGACAGCTGGAATACTGCCAGGGGATCATTGACACAGAATTGCAATACAATGTCAGACCACTGGTCCATCTAGTCCAGCATCCTGTCTCTGACAGTGCCCCCTCTGCGACCCTTTTCCAGTCCCTCAAGTGTACCCCTTTTAAGTAGCAGGCTAATGCCTTCTCTGCTCTTCAGAGTGAGATCTCACTATCCAACCACTCTCTGACTGGGTCTCCAGATTACACCTCCCTGGATACCAACAGTGCTACCTAGCAGATACAACTGTTTGTCCCCTGCCAAAGTTCTTGTTTGGAGGCCTGTGGGCGGTTAGAGTATGCAGTGACAAAGAAGAAGTTTCTCCCAAACAAAGTATGATTTATTTGCCCAAATGGTGCACAGTACTTAGAGAAGTAGACTTAAAAATAAGAGACCTATATGCATTTTGTTCATCTACCCTTGGCATTCCCCTCAAGCCCCTAGGAAGATTTGACTTAGCCTGGGTGTCCTCCATTCTCCTTGGGTATGTTACAGTTTACTTGCTGCAAACCCTAAATCTCAAGTGTCACCTTGTCTATGCTTTTGCAGTGTGTCGTATGTGTAGCTTTGTGTCTCAGTTAAAAGCTCCCCACTGCTTCCCCACTGCCAGAGTCTTTCACTGTGTGATCCGTGTCATTGTTTTACCCTTCCTGGGTTCCTTAACAATCCCCCTCCTCCCCATTTACAGCCTCCTTTGATTTGACATTCAGGAAGGTGAGAATACCAAATTGAACAGGGATGATGTCATGAATAATGCAGGCATTTTCCTAGTTTCTCAGTCAGCACCAAATGCATCTGAGGAAATGCAAGAAACCCATTCTAGAATATTATGGAATAATCTGCCCTAGGGGTGATTTGTTCCTAACCTTCTTCAGTTAGAAGTTACTTCAGGCCCTGAAGCATGAGGTTTATAACTCTTCTATACAAAAGTGTGTCTGGTGTGATAGTAGATTAATAGCTAATCCTCTTTTGAATCAAGCCCTTGGCCTGAACAAAATCTAGTGGCAATGAGTTCCACAAGCTAATTTTGGATTGGTGTTATTTTTTTTAAGGTGAGAGAAGTTTCCTTTTATCATCTAAAATTTGATGCCTTTCAAATTTATTGAATGCCCTCTGGTTTTCATATGTGAGATAGGGCAAATAGGACCACCTACTTTATTCATTAATTTGTGCACCTATATCATAATCCCCTTTTATTAATTTCCTCTACAAACTACAGTCCCATTCTTTTCAATCTCTTTTGACATGGAAGCTTTTCCAAATGTATAACATTTTGTCACAGAATATTCTTTTCCTGTGCAGGAAGCCTATAGTATTATACTAATAAATTGTGATTTGGATGAATATAGATTTCACTGTGTGATTCTTTCCACTAAGAAATTTTACCTCATTAGATTCTATGGAATCTTTAAAGTATAATATTATCCTGTCCTCTCCCCAGTTCCACCTCTATGACTAAATCTGTCCTTCCTGTATGGTTTGCCAGTTCTACAGTATCTGATTTGTCATTCCAACGTGTTTCAAAAATGTCTTTTGTGTCAAGGACTCTTTCATTGTGAGACATGCTAGTTCATCTAGATACCAGTTGCACAACTCTTATTCCCCTTGAACAGTACCTTATTACACATACAGTTTTGCTGATTTCAGCTCACTGTGAGCAAGGGTGGAACAACTGAGCCCTTAGCTTTTTTAAAGCTTCTCACACTGGTACATAGATGTTTATAACTTCTGTTGTTGGCTGTCTGACTAACTCTACTTAACTCACTAATGTGACACCCTGTTACATTTCCAGACTTTACATTGGTGATGTCAACCTGCCCCTCCTCCAGTTCATTGTGATTTCTGTCCCATCCTTCATGGGACAGAAATATATTCTCTATTACTAACATCCCTAACACACATCTTTGTCTGATGTCAGTGCTCCTCTGCACCAGTTGACTCAGAGCTCCTATTTAACTAATTCCACCAAACCCTGTTAATTTTTTGTGCTAGCAGTGTGGTTCCACTCTGAATAACGGGTGTGTGTGTGGTGTTGGTGGTTGTGACGAGTTCCCCGGAGTGCAACCTGGAACTAGGGTACCGCTGAGCCCTCTTGCTTTCCAACCTGGGTTCCCTCTCACATTGTAATGCAGCGGCAAGCTACACATCTCTCCAGGTAGTGCACACACAGACATCCATGGGCAGGGACACACCCAGCTGTGTTAAATGAATGCTTTCACTAGCCACTCATGAACTAACAACAGAGAGGCTCCAGCCAATTCTCCACAGCTCCCCAGCTTAGGACCCCAGAGCTGTACCATCCTGCCCTGGTCAGAAGCCTGACCATTTTACGTTTATTACCCAGTCCACACCTCCCTCAATGTGGAAAGGACATGCACCAGCTCTTGTTCCTGAGCAGATTTCCCCAAGCACTTCAAGCAAAATACACTGCTTTAGTTAACATATAGAAACAGGTTTATTAACTACAGAAAGATAGATTTTAAGTGATTTATAAGTAGTAAGCATACAGATCAAAGTTGTTACCTAAGAAATAAAAGTAAAATGGAATCTGTGTTCTATAAACAAGATAGGATTTGAATCAAGCAGTGCTCACCCTGATGGTATAGTTCCTTTATACACAACCTGGGGCCACCTCCCCAGTTCAAGCTTTGTTCTCCAAGTGTGTTTCCAGGTGTTGAATTGGGGGGGGGGGGGCAGAGAGGCCAAATGATGATGTCACTTTCCGCTTTTACAGCTTCTTCCAGCTTTCTGGAAAGATCCTTTGCTATGAAGTGAGTCAAGCAGTTTACATTGCCTATGTGCTATCTCTGAGAAGTCTCCATTGTATTTTGTACCTGGGACAGTCCTTTTGAATGTGTTTTCCTCTTAATGGGCTATCATCAGTGTCTGGCTGCCGCTTTGTTGTTGTACCTGAAAGGCTGGTTGTGGGTGTTTCCAACTTCACAACATAATTCAGTAACATACACATAGCAAAACTGCATAATTGCACATATAATGATAGAACATATAATTCAACAGGATATTAATGTTCAACAGATCAAGATTTTCAAAATGATGCCTCACAAGGCATACTTTGTACAAAGAGTATCATAATCATATCATCATGGTAAATAGGGGAGTGCCAAGATGTTGCTTTGGGTTACAGAGTTGTTGGGTTGGGTTTTTAATCCCTTCTGCAAAAGGCGGTCTCGTTCCCACATACTCACCATGATGGAGCACATAGTGATCATGTGGATGGGTTTCCATGGAATTGGAGGGAGGAGAAAGCATCCTCCTTTGACTCCACTTGCCCAAGGAGTCTAAATATAAAGTGGATTCCACGTACCAATATGTAGTTCACTGGACTGAGGACACAAACGTTCTGGAGTGGATTGAAAATTCACTTGACTGATGTCATGTATTACAATAAAAATCCCCTTTACCGCTACTATACTGAAATACTTCCCTCTGTATTAAAATGAAATGAGTTCTTTTCGTCTCCATTTTCACCTGACCTTTTATTTTAGGAAGTAGAAACAAAACCAGAAATCACCTCCTCCTCATCCCCCGACAAATACAGTATAATATATTTCTAAGGATCCTGCATTCTGATTCTGAGAAATGAAGGCAATGCTGTTTATCCAGCATGCTATGTGTAGAACAGTTTGTTTTAGGTTATCTATGTAATGAGATTCCAGGAATGTCACTCTGTAACTCCGCAGCCTAAAATGTCTGAGTCAGTGGGAAGAGATGGAACCAGTTAGAAGCATGGTTGAGGACTCTTTTTGTTCAGAATGTTACCAGGTTGAATTACCACTGGGATTGTGTACAGTGCACAGCTACAATAAGCAGGGCTGGATTTAGGGGCAGGAGATGCAGGCAACCAGGCTTAGGGTGCTGTTTTTGTTGTTAGCAACAAAAGGGAAAATAGAATGTCTGAATAAAATGTTTCAGGTATTCCTTATGTGGATTTATTTTTCACTAACCTCCTAGAATGTTCTGGACCTTTATAGAATCTTGTGGAACATTCTAGACTTTCTGAGAATTACATTTTTCTTGAACCTCCTAGAATGTTGTCAGCCATGCCCTCATGGGTATATAAGGGGCAGGGTGTCACCACTCAGTTGGTGAAATATAAGAGCAAAGTATAGTGAGAGCCCAGCTGCAATATTGTGAACCTTGTTTTATTGTGTAATTGTGAAAGTGTACTTGTGTTTTAAGACTTGAAGAGCATAAGTAGCAACTAATAAAGGGCATATTTAATTAGATGCCAGAGATATCTATTGAACTCCTATCTATGCAGCCAGGGCCATGGCTCTGGGAGAGGGGCCCTGGATGGGCGTAAAGGTCAAGGCTGGGGCCACAGCTGGGGGTGGGCATGGAACTAGTGGCACAGGGTGGGTGCAGAGCCAATAGCCGGGGCCCCGGGCACAGTGCCAGCAGCTGATGCCAGGAGTGGAGCAGGGTGGCGCTCCCTCCCCGCCCCTGGTGGGGGCTGGCCCAGCCCCCAGCTCTGCCCCCCAAACATTCTTTGGTGCCCCACTGGGGGGAATGCCCTACAGATTGGGAACCTCTGCCTTGGGCAGTAGTGATAGTCCCCGTACGGAAGAAACTGAGGAGCGAAGCGTAAATGATGGAAATCCTATTACTAAGTAATTAGCAGATTTTCCTGAAGATAAGGAATGGAAATGTGAGGAAAGTGATCATCTAGTTTTCCTGGCAGTAAAAGAGATTGATGATGAAGAATGTGGCTCACATGAAAAGGAAAGAAATGATAAAATGAGAATCAACCTTGCATGATGACAAAAATAGCAGTGAGAAAAATTGATTGATTTGTGGTGTGCAATCAGATCTTGCTTTATGGCTGGCGATCCTAAACTCTACTAATACCAATTGTATTGATCATACAATTTTGAATGGGCTGGGTAAAATCGAAGATATGACGTTTCCAGTAAATGAGCAGAAGCGACCCTTCTCAAAGTCGCACTGCAAAAGAGTGCTCAAGAATGGTGAGAAACTAAATCGCCATTGGCTAGTTTACTCAAAATCAACCAACAAAGTATTCTGGTTTTGTTGCCAAATACGTGACAAGAATGCCAAATTGTTGCTTGCGCTTTCTAGGTACAATTACTGGCATAACTTAGCTGATGCTCTGAAGCAGCATGAAAAGTCGCCTGGCCATCTTATGGCCTACTCCAAATGGATGGAGGCTGAGTCCAGGTTCAATCTGAATAAATGCATAGACCCAGAAAACCTGTGCATTATTAATGTAGAAACCCAGCACTGGATGAATGTGCTAGAATATCTGATCTCAATTACCCTCTTCCTTGAAAAGAATAATTTGGCTTTCTGGGGCTCATCAGATAAGTTGTTCACAGAACATAATGGTAACTTCCTTGGTTTGGTAGAGTTCCTTGGGAAACACGATGATGTCATGTGTGTGAGTTTCTATGTTGAGTAGTTCGTAAAGAAGCTATGGACCGTTACAGCAGCAAAACAATTCAAAATGAATTTATTGACCTTATGGCAAGGAAGGTGCTTGATAACATATTGATGTGTACGGGGAGATTTTGGCAAACCAGTAAAGTGCCTGAAACCACTATTGCTTATTGCTAAAAGCAGCCATGTCATCCTGCCGTAAATTGGCCATGCAGCAGGCTTAGCTTAACCAAGGCAGGAGGGGAGGGGTTTTGGGGTGTCACAGAAAGGGCAGCTTGACCCCATGTCCTTCCTGATAGGAATTGTGTTGAAATTGCTGATACATGCATTTTAGAAGAACAGTACGCTTGTCCATGTGCCCTCAGGAATGTGTCTGACAGGGCCTCAAGGCGTGCAAACTCTGAAAAACAACACCTGGTTAATGGATGACCAGAAGGAAACCTCTTGCTTTACCTTTGAAACTGCTTGCTTAACAAGTTTTCTTTAAGTGACATGTCATTGTATTACTAATGTATAAATTATGGGGGAAAGTTTGAATTAGTTGGACTCTTCGAGAGGGTTTCTTCAGGGACTGTCCCTCTGGATGCATCTTGTGGTCCCCACCGGCAGACGGAAGATTTGGCTACCAAAAGGCTGCTGCTGTGCCACTCGAGAGCCACACTCAGCTTCAGTAATTATTGAGGGTTGGGGGTGTTTTACTAACCTGTTGCAGACGTGCATAAGTGCTTGAGACTAAGTAAAGTTTAGCTTTAAGTGAACGCACTCCTGTGTTGCCCTGTTTGTGCAGCCATCGATCGGTCGGATGGCCGTGTCTCTCTTGATTTATTTCCTGACACCGTAAAAGACACTCGCACAGAGTAAAAGTTACCAAGAGCTTTGGGTTGAAAGAACCCCGGGTAACAGAGGCAGCTCAGCAAAATGAAGTACTACACCCTAATAATGAACTGCACTTCCAATATTAGTCACAGTGAAACAATTCTGTTTACAGTAAGATTTGTTGATGACGGGGATGGCTGTATCCAAGTAAAGGAACACTTTATCGGTTTCCGTTCTCTGGACGACTCTACTGGAAAAGGCCTAACAGAACTGTTTATGAATATTTTCAACGAAAATAAAATAAAGCTTCAGGACTGCCGCAGCTAAGGATATGACAATGGCGTGAACATGAAGGGAAGAAAGAGTGGTGTCCAGGCAAGGATCCTTGTGCGGAATCCAGGAGCTTTCTTCATGCCTTGTGGCTGTCATTCCATCACCTTGGTTGTGTCAGACACAGCACCATATTCTTTAGATTCAGTATCTCTCTTCGGAGCACTGCAAATGATATGTTATATTTTCAGCATCAATCATCAAGTGGAAGATCCTCATAGACAATGTTACAAATCTGACCATAAAGCTGCAAAGTGACATTCACCGGGAGAGCTGCATTGACACCGTAAGGCCAGTGAGCTACTAAGTGACTGAGGTTTACGATGTCCTGATGGAACTGGTGCAGTAGAGTAAAGCTGAGGCCGGAATCCAACATGAGTCACAAAGCCTGGCAAACCAGATCACTGACTTCAAATTTCTGGTCTCAATTGTGGTATGTTACAATATCCTGTTCCAAGTAAATCTTGTAAACAACACATTACAAACTCAGTCGATAGAGATCACAACCACTATTACTTTGATGAGAAGCTGCCTTGATTTCGTTGTGGCCTACAGAGACAACGGATTTGAAGGTGTCATTGCTGCTGACAAAAAAAATGGGAAAAAACAAGGAGTTGAGCCTGGCTTCAAGGAAACTCATATTCATTGGAAGAAGAGACCATTTGGATATGAAGCTCAGAAGAAAAATTCAAGAGGGAGTTTTTTGCTCTCTCGTTGACATAGCTCGAGTGTCCATCGAAGAAATGTTTGGACGAATGAAGTACCATGAAAAGACGTGGGATTTTTTATATGACCTTAGTAAGCTGCCAGTGAATAGGAAAACACTCTTGAACAATTGTACGGACTTTCACTGGATGCTGATACAGGGAATATTTGGACGTCAATGACAAAGACCTCTATGTTGAATTGGATAACATCTGTCACATTTTGCCACATGGGAAGCACTCGCCACTCCATGTTCTCCAATTCATTCATGATGCAGAGCTGAAGGATACTTTTCCTAATGTGTGGATAGCCTTGATGATTCTGCTCACACTGCCGGTCACATTCATGAATGGTGAGCACAGCTTTTCGAAGCTCAGGCTCATTAAAACATATCTTCGATTGATGGCTGATGAGAGACAGATATCTCTTGCTATTTTATCACTTGAAAATGCCATTGGCCAGTCTTTGGATCTCTCTGACACTGTGCTTCACTTTGTGAGGGCAAAGGTGAGAAAAGTGACCTTTTGAACTAAAGGGCTATGGCTAACATTCTAAGGCTGTCACCTACTGTAATACTGGTTCACCCAATGTTGGTTCACAGTTCAATTTAATTGATGTTAGTACATTTCAGTTATTCTTAAAATTAAAATGTTTCTATAAGCTTAGAGGAAATTATATTTTTATTTGCTTATCTATGGCTTGAATAAACACAGATTTACAGATCCTAGTGTGCGAATTTATCATCTCATATGATAGGGATAAATCATGTATAGAAATCATGCATCAAAGTTGTGAAATGGGCTACAAATGCAATAAAAATATATTCAAAAGTTTAACAAATGAAGCGTGGGAGCGACAAAGACACTTTTCACCTGGGGCACCATTTGGTCTAGGGCTGACCCTGACAATAACTTATGCATCTACATCATGCAAAGAGTTCTTGACCAGTGTGGCTGGCTGCCTGATACTTGCTCACATGCTCAGGGCCTAACAAATCACTATATGTGGGTTTGGGAAGGAATTTCCCCCCAGATCACTTTGGCAGTGACTTATTATCCCCTTCCACTACAATGTGTGTGTTACTTGCCCCCCAGGTATATTTCATTTAATCATTTCCCAGACATTTCAGAGGCTTCAGGAACTGGTGCACCTCAGTCCATCCAATTATGGGCCACAGGGAGAGAATAGTCTAGTCTCCTGTGGGCTATAATACTGCGGTTTAGTTTTGGTTGTCAGGTTAGTTTGTGGGTACCAGGTGGTGTTGGTAGCCTGTGATGTGCACAAGGTTAGACTGGATTAGGGTGACCATATTTCCTTATGATGAACACGGGACACCTGGTGAAATTACTTGTGTTCAAGTGAGTTCAACGGCAATCAATCAGAACTATGCAGTACAAACGTTCAAATTAACATCAAGTTGACTGAGCCCCTGTTAAAAATAAATACTGCGTAGTTGGATTCTTTTTCTTTACCTTCTTCTCTTTAAGGTTTTAGGGTTCACACCCACACACTCCCATACACCTCTCTCACACGGAAGCAGGGGATGACTGACCGACCCAAGTCTCACTACCCGGCGCTCTCTGACCTCTATGCCTGGCTGGGCCCCCGGCACGGACCCGCCTCTCCTGGTACCTGGCACCGTGTCTTCCTGAGGCAATACATGGGGGAGGGGCACAAGGTCACATGTCCCTCCTCCCCCACCAGATTTCTGCCAGGGTTCACACCACAACGTGGCCAGCAGCAGCCTTTTGGCACTGTGCAGGAGGGAAGGGACGGGAGCTGACTCCAGCCGCGGGGGAGGAGAAGGGATGACCTGGCCCGTGCAGAGCTCATCTATTGCCCTGTGGCTGGAAGCAGCTTGTCCCTTCCTACTTACACAGTGTCAAAAGGCAAATCAGGAAGAAGACAGTGAGAAGGGGAGCATGTAAAGGGCCAATGGGGGGCAGCAGAGGCGACACATAACCGGCTGCCGCCTAGTGCCTGCCCGCACTCATCAGCCACTGCAAGACGCAGCCAGTGCTGGCCAGAAATGGGCCAAGAGAGGCAAGGCCCTGCTGGCCGAAAGCTGGCATGCAGCAGGGGCTGGGCTAACGGACCACCAAGGAGAGCAGCCAGCCCCGCGTGCTGCAGCTTTGCCGCGCCACTAGCCTTGCACACCTACTCCCATCGTCGGCCACTGGATCCCCGCACTCACCTCTGGTGGGTGAAAGTCTAGCGAGCAGGGATCCAGCCAGCAGCAGAACCTGTCAGTACTGATGGCAGGGAGACAGTAAATACGGGACAATTTGCTCTTTTTAAAGAAAAAATTGGGATACCTGCAGGAGGGTTTAAATATGAGACTGTCCCTTTAAAAATGGAATGTCTGATCACCCTGACTGGATGAGCTGGTTGTCCCTTCAGGCCTTAACTCTCTGACTCTATGTGATATCAGAGGTTACTCAACCTATGGCCACCCTTACTCTACAACTAACTTTCATGTAACAATTTCATTGGATGTGTGAGGGAGGCTACATAGATGGTGGATTACTTGGCCCAACAGCTGTCCCCTTGTACACAACTGCCAACCACACAAATCAACACAAAACTCCCAGCACAACTAGCACACACAACCCTAAACACACACAACCCCTCACTGCAGCACACACCTGTCATTCACCACCTGCACAAATCCACGCAGCCCAACATAAAAAAAGAACACAACCAGCACACACAATAACTCCAGACATCACTGAAGCTTGGAATCTGAGACCATGAGAAGCAATGGAAACAACTGCAAGCATGATTGAGAACTCCTGTTTGTTTAGAATATCACACACTTTTAAGAATTACACCCATGAGACAGCATGGGTGGTCAACTGGTAGTTGACTGGTACATTTTTCTATTTTAGCTCATTAGTAGGATTTGCTTTATCTTGATATTTAATATTACCCATTGCTTTATTTCACGTTAACAGGATTAGGGCAACCAGATTACTAGCAATTAACCCAGTTAACAATTAATGAACTGACTATATTCATGAGGTGACTTGATCATTACTCTTTTTTAAAATATCCATGTAACTTAGGTTACTTAAAGCTGCATAAGAAACATGCTGTAGTGTAAATAACTAAAAAGGCCATGCAATCGCTATTAAAAATAAATTAGAAATGCATACATATTTAAGGTTAAATGCTGGCCCCATTGATGTCAGTGGCAACACTCCCCTTGACTTCAATGGAGCCAGGGTTTCACCCCAAATATTTGATGAAAGAGAAAGCGATATAGACATTAATAAATGGTTGACCTTCATATAAAGCTGCAAAGCAGGATAAAGGAGATTAAGGAAACAACCATTATTTGATTTAAACATTTGGGACTTAAGACTGTGGATCTCTAAGGGTGCTGTGTTCATAAGCTTGGAACCTACCTTTGTAAGGAAAACAAGTGCTCCAGATAAGGGCATCAATCCTGCAAGGAACATAAATTCATAGATTCCAAGGCCAGAAGAGACAATTGTGATAATCCTGTATAACACAGGCCATAGAAAATCCCCAAAATAATTCCTAGAGCAGATATTTTAGAAAAACATCCAGTATAGATTTTAAATATTGCCCGTGATAGAGAATCCACCATGACCCTTGGTAAATTGGTCCAGTGGTTAATTACCCGCAATGGTAAACATGTATCCCTTATTTCCAATCTGAATTTGTCTAGCTTCATCTTCCAGCTATTGGATCATGTTATACCTTCTCTGCCAGACTGAAGAGCCTATTATCAAATATATGTTTCCCCTGTAGGTGCTTGCAAACTGTGATCAAGTCACTCCTTAATCTTCTCTCTGTTAAGCTAAAGAAATTGAGCTCCTTGAGTCTATCACTATAAGGCAGGTTTTCTATTTCATTGTTCTTGTGGCTCTTCTCTGAATGCTCATCAGTTTATAAGCATCCTTCTTGAATTGTGGGCACCATCTCTGGATACAATATTCCAGCTATTGTTGCACCCCAGTGCCCAATACAGAGGTAAAATAACCTCTCCGCTTCTACTCAAAGTTCCCCTGTTAATGCATCCAAGGATCCCATTAGCCCTTTTAGCCACAGTGTCTCATTGGGAGCTTGTGGTCAGCTCATTATCCATCGTCACCCTCAAGTCTTTTTCAGAGTCACTTCTTCCTAGGGTGGGTCCCCTATCATGTAAGTATAGCCTACATTCTTTGTTCCCAGATGTATAGGTGTACATTTAGCCATATTAAAATACATATTGATCACTTGTGCTGAGCTATGTTCCTGTTGGATGTACTAAGTTCCTTCAACTCTCCCTGACAATGGGAGTCAAGGGAATCCAGCACCTATCCAGTTACACCTACGGAGACTGGTGTACCTGAACTGTTGCATTGCTGGTAATAGGCTTTCAACAGTATTTCATGGGAAATGCTTGACTTGCAGTGGAGAGAAACATGAGATCAGTTTATTACCTACCACATGCTTTCAAAAATAGCTTTTTGTTGTTTGTTTTGTGTCTGTTTCCCCGCCCCCTTCTTCCATTTGTAATAGTGTCCTTCAGGGAAATACTGGATTTTAGTAGTGGGAGGAGAGTTCATCCATACTCTGGCCCAGGTTGTTCTGATTTTTTTTCAACTTTTTGGAAAAAAAAAAGTAAATTATTTTGCCTAATTGTTTAACTACTGAAATCAAAAATCTCTCCCAAGCTGCACTTTTTCTATGCATTTAATCAGATTGTGTCAGAGAGCGAGCAATACAACTGCTTGGTGAATTTCTTACTTTGTTATGTAAGTTAATTAGAAACAATGTCTCATGTGTTCTTGCTTTAATAAAAAATAAATAAAATAAAACCTGGAAGAAACAATATTCCTTTGACCTAAGTGGTCAGAATAGAAATTATAAGGGTTTCTGTTTTGTTTATATTACCCTCATGGCACTGGACTTCTTACAGGACAGTGTCTTTCTTAGAAACCTTTGTTAACCTAAAATTCCCATTGCACCATATATAGCACATCTGAAAAAAATGAATGAAGATCATCGGAAATATCACACAGAGGGATATAGTACATAAAATATTTTTCTTCCAAATTATTTTTGAATAATAGCACAAATGTGTGAATCCTGCTCTCTATCTCTTTCACCCCAGAGCATGTTTGCCAACACGGGGAGCAAGACAGTGTCATTATTTGTTCCAGTCCATGGCTTGTTCCTCCATCAAGCCCAGCCTGGTCATATCCCTGCATAAACAGTCCCACCATCTAGTCAGTGAATGGCTTCTATTTCAGACTGACCTTGGCTGTATTTGCATTATTTGCTTTTGTATACTATTACTATTTGCCTTCTGCAATGTTTACCATCATAATCTGTTCTATTGTAGCAACCCCATCCCCTGGTTTCACATACTGCTCTCCTTCTAACTTCATTTGTCTTTCCACTTGACACCTGTCATCTTTTGAAGAACTCTCATTTCTACTGCCCCCAGCCTTCTATTTCACTTAATGCAGCTGCTTCCAGACCATGGCATAATACTGTTGTACATTGGTATGATACATTTTAACTTTGGTGTCAAATATAATGTTTTTATCAGTCCATAATTTCAGTTCAGCACTTTTGTCTAAGGCACATCTCCTTTTAACCTCATCCTTTCTGAAACTATTGGTGCTGATCAAACTTCCTAGGTACACATAAGACTCTACTTGTTGCGACTTCACCGCTGCTACATGTTGACACTTGATTTATTGTCCCTTTTCCAAGATGCAACCACTTCATCATCTTGGCATTTACTATAGGTCCAAATCGACTACACCAATATTCCATGGCAGCCAAAGTATTGTAACTAATGCAAATGTCTGCCAATTGTATGGATCCTGAAATCCAACAATAAATTGAAATGTACCTGAATTATGATGAAGTCCTGATTTTTTAAACTATTTTATCAAATGTTTGCCTAATAGCAAAATATATTGATTTTTATCTTCAGTTAGATTTGCCTGCATAAAATTGAAGGATTGGGCCCACATTAAAAACATTATATGAAAATTAAACTGTGCTAATAGTTTTAACATTTTGGTAGAAAAAATGTTGCCAGTTCAATTTATTTCAAACACTATATTAAGAGAATTGTAGGGAATACAGATAAAGATAAGAGAAAAGAAGAGTAAAATATAAGAGAGAAAAAGAAAAGTTATAGTCCCCATATTTCTTTGTTTCAATTATATAACACACGGCATGTGCTTGTATATAACACGGTGCAGAGCTACAGTAAGAATCTTTCGGCAGCTGCGTTGTCATTTTTGTCAATGAGCTTTGATAATAGGGGAGAAATCAGACAAAACAAAATCAATTCATTCTGACAAGTGAGCCACACCAGCACCGTGGAGATACAGAAGTGTGAGCCCAATCCACTCTTCCAGATCCAAATACCCTGAACTTTGTCAGAAGGATCTGAACTCAGATCTGAATTTAGCAAATAATCCCTGTGTCCTTATAATGGGGTGCACTGAAACCCTGGTTCTGAACTTTGAAGGCAGGATAGGATGAAGTATTTGCAATGTGGATACGGGTCTGAATTTCAGGCACTTGAGCCTATATCTGAAACATGTACATCTGAATTGCTTTATGGTAACCAAGCACTGTACTGATTCACTGTACAAAGTGTCACATTCTGTGTTAAACACAATTAGATGCTTTCAGGAATCAATTAACATTGGCCAACAGCTATTAAGCAAAAATAGAAGGCAAGTGGTATTTTAAACAAAGACCAGTATGTTGGGCCAAGTAGCCTTTCTGGTGTTCCTAAAATCTCTTACATTCTTTTAAAGGACAGCCCCTAGTAACAACTCTTTGTTGTGTTTTCTCCAAGATTCTTTAACAATTCTCCATGCTGAAAATGTAAAACTAAATCAATCAGGCTTGCATTTCTGTAACCAAGCAATTTTTTGGTGTGGGCATGCAGGTTTCACAGCAAATGGAAAAGTTTGCTAAGACAAAAGCTTCCTCTAATTATTTTTTCATATGATTAATTCCAAAGCAGCACAGCCATCTTTTTTGATGAGATGGATAGAGGCACTCCGGGAAGCTACAGCGAAAAATAGAACTGTTGTGCATCTCCCACATTAGATCAAAGGACTGGGGTGAGTGGATGGTTCAGCATGTAAACACTCTCAAATCCAGGTGTCAATCAGCATTCATGAGCTGACAAGCATTGCCAGTGTCAAGGCTTACAAAAATCAGAAGATTTGAAGCCCAGTAGTTCTTATAGTAAATAGTGAAATAGAGTTCCTTGATGCAGAAATGAATAATGAAGTGCTGCCAAGACTACAGTCACATGCCTTTTTTTTTTTGTAAGACATCTAGTCTGTAGAGTTGCTGTTTTGTTGTTTTTCTCTATGGAAAACTACAGCTGTTAGGAAGTTTAAATTTTTGCATTATAACACTCTGCAAGGGAAGAATAAAGTAAACGATGCAGTTTAGAAGTAAGATACCATGAGTTAGATCCACAAAGGGATTTAGGTGCTTAAGTCCAAAGTTTAGGTAATCAAAAGCTTTACCCAGCTGCTGCCTCAGCCTGTAGGCACCTAAATTCCTCAAGTACCTACATTTCTATCAATAAGATCCTGCAGGTGCCCCTGCCGAGCATGCACACAGCTGCATTATTTCTGATGCCCAGCACCTATCTCATGCCTAAGCCCTGGTGGGATGCTTAAACTAGGTGTTCTTCCACTTATCTCATCTGTGCAGCCCAATCCATAGGCATACTTGGAGGCCCCCTGAGAGACCCCCACAAAACACAGCCAAGCAGGTTCAATTCCCCTCTCTGTATGAAAGGACCAGAGACTTAAAGCCAGGTCTTCTGCTTCCCATGTTGTGCCCTAACCACTAGGCTATAGAGTATTGTGAGGCGGATCTCTCACTTCTGTTGAAGCTGTTCCACATTGTATAAAATAATTCACATTAATTTGGACAGGGACTTCAACCTGACTCTCCCACATGGCAGGTGAGAGCCCTAACCAGTGTGCTATTAGGCATAAGGGGTCAGGGTGGCAGGGGGAGCACCCCCATCTTGTCATAGACCAGGGTTTAGGTGGTCATGCATAGCGGTCAGAGCAGTGGATGTGAGGAACCAGAAGTCAGAGCTGGAGACACAATTGGGCATCAAGCCAAGGATCAGAGTTGAAGTCAATAACCAGGGATCTGGAACAAGGCAAGGTCCAATGTAGCAGCTAGCTAGAGGTTCACCTACTTGCCAACTTCCTGTGCCTCCTTGTGGCATAAGTAGTGAGTCTGAAGCAATCAGAGGAGGGAGGTTGCCTCTAATTGGGAGCTTTGGGAGCGGTGGCTATGGTGAGCTAGGGTCCACCAACCCACTCTCCCTGCTAGTACCAGCAAGCTGCTGGGTGATGGCTGTGATCTGAATACTACTGAGGGACCCACACACCTGGGTTCAAGGCCTGTGATCCTCATGCATCTCTTCCTCTTTTTTTTATCATTACAAGAAAGGGCTGACCTGGCTTCGGTGCCTAACTCCCTGACTGGTGTGGTATGTAGTACCCACCCTTCTCTTTAGCACTTCCTGTTGGCTAGCTTAGGTGGTTACCCACATATTTGGATGGCGTTTGTGGATCCTACGCATAATATAGAGAACTTGGGCTCCTTCCTTGGGGCTGTGGCTAACAGGGCATGTATACGTGGCCTTAGCCATGCATGACTAAGTCCCCTTAGCCCTATGTTGTAAGTGACAGCGGTTGTTTCAAAGGTCTCCTAAACAAATAAAAAGCATTGCAAGCAAAGCTAAAAGATGTGTTAAACTCTAGTATTTACACAATAAAATCAATACAATTAATAGTTAATTCTGGTTTCTTGAAATTGGCAAGTCAATGTGGTTACAGATTTTTATTAATATATATGCAACACCCTTGAAATAGGACTTGAAAATAGCTTTTGATATAGACTAAATTATATAAGCCAATCATACAATTTAGCTAAATAAAATGATCTGTAGGAAGAATATTTGCCTAAATTTAAGCTGAATTTAGGAGACAAAGCAAGTTGTCATGCAATTATTTAGGATCTAATTAGAAAGGTCAGATTCAATAAAACTGTGTTTGGCTTCTATGAGGTATGAGTAGCAGGGACAAATGTAGCCATTTGAAAGATCAGAGAGTGACTGCACAAGTATGAGCAGGAGTTTATACAATTTAAAAAATGTTTACTTGGTGAAGAAATATTCTAAGCAGATAGTAGTCGGGTGGCACCAAAATATAGGGTGAGATCCTCTGCATAAAAGGGATGGAGTGGTACAAAGAAACCTAAACGTCCTCGTTCTGGCTGGGGGTGGATCCCCCCAAGAAGAATACTGAGAGAGACTGCCATAAAGCTGGCCCTAGAATTGCAAGTCCCAGGATAGGGGGCATTCTGGGGACCAGGCTGAGGGCAGGAGGGGTTTGTGAGAGGCAGGACCACAGCGTGCAATGATACAGCTTATCGGGGAACCCCAGGAGGCTGCCATAAACCACACAGGCCGCTATATCTGTGTAATTTATGCTGGGGGCTCTGGAGCCACCCACAGTCAGGAGGGCCCTAAATGGCTTAAAGCAACTAGAGCCCATGTCCCCATAAAATGTGAGTTTTGTGCTGCATCTCGTAATAGCACAACACAGAATATCACTGTGACAGGGCTGGGGAAAACCCCGTCCTGTGTGAGGAGAGTGCGCCCGCCTCTCTTAGGGAATAAGGGGGGGCATATGTATCTTACGTCTATGTCCCTCCCAGCCCAAGTACACAAGCTCGCCCCTGTCAGAAGGGCAGTGCGGCCTAGTAGCCAGAGTCTATAAATTCACCCCTGGGTAATAAGGCCTAGGGGCTAGTGTTTGTCAATCCACCCCTTTACTCAGGGCAGTAAAGCCAGTGGCCCAAGTCAATAACTTTTCCTCTTTTCACACAGCAGTAAGGCCCAATGGCCAGCGTCAGGAATTCCACCCCTTCTCTCAGGGTAGTAAGTCCTAGTGGCCCCCAAGTCAATAATCTAGTATCTCCTTGCAGAGCGGTAAGGCCCAATGGCCAGAGTCAGGAAATCCGTCCCGTCTCGCAGGGCAGTAAGACCTAGCAGTCCAAGTCAATACATTTCCCCATGTCAGCAGGGCCGTATGCTATACCGGCTAGTCAATACATTTGCCCTTGTCAGAAGGGCTGTATGGTCTAGTGGCCACTGCCGGGCACAGGGGGACGGGTTGCACCCCCAGCAGGGGGGGTCCAGGCCCTCCTTCTCCACCAGAGCCTAGCCCGGAGCCCTGTTAGTGGTCATAGTGCAAGCCACTGAGTCAGCGGGGAAGGCTCAAGGTTCCGGCCCACTCACTGGTCCACCGTCTGATTCTCCTGGGCTGCTTCTTGCCGTCATCCCTGCTGTTGTGGTCTGGGTGTCCCTGTTACCTCTATGTTCTTCGGTCTGCCCATTCTCTGGTGCCTCCGATCCCTGCGAGGCCTCCAGGGTTACCTTGGCATCTGCCTGGGCTGCAGCGTCCCCGGCTCCTACAGTCCCAGGCTTCTGCTGAACCTTGGTTGGAGCACGTCCTTCCTCCACGGCAGTCCGCCCCAACTGAGCTGAGCTGCTCTCTTTTATACTGGTACACATGGAGCATGCCCAGTAAGGTAAAGGGGGTATGGCTTCTTCAGCCCACAATGTAGGGTTAACCTCTTCCAGTGCGGGGTGAGTGCGCCCCATCACAATCACCCCTACATTTTAAATCTATTTCCACCATAACTATAGGCTAGGTTCTACCACCCTATATCATGATGAGCAGTACGTTACTCTGATTTCACTGGGAGCACTTGCGGAATAAGTTCTATCACTATGTGTAAAGGTAGGAGAATATGGCCCTTGACTTCTGTGTTTTAAATTAGAGTGAAATATATTGCCAGTGCCACCTGCAGGTAGTACCAGTGAAACTCCCAATATCACTTATAATTTTAAGGCCTCTAACCACAACTTTATGAAATGTCTTAGCCTTCCTTATACAAGGACCACACCTCTGCCAAATTTCAGGTCCCTGCTCCACAGTCTGGAAGTGCTAGAGCTTCTCAACGAAAAGGTTGTCAGACTTTTTTTACCATTGGTAAAAGCATATATTTTCCCCTAGCTTCGTTCTCAGAAATTACAAAATTTTCTGTCTGAGACAGACTGTGCGTGGGATTCACAAAGGCATTTAACTCCCATTGACTTCAGTGGGAGTTTGGCACCTAAATTCTTTTGTGAATCCCACGCTGGGCTTGTAAAACTTCATCTCAGTTAAAGTCTGACAAAGTTGTATGCAACTGAAGGCATGGTCTCATTATGTGAAGTGTCAGATAACCTATAATAGGTATTATTATTTAACTCTTATATAGCATTTTTCATCTATACATCTCAAAGTCTTTTGCAGTGGTTAGTATTATTAACCCTATTTTACAGATAGGGAACTGAGAAAAAGGGATGGGAAGTGACTTGTCCAAGTTCACCCAACAGACGAGTAGCAATGTCAGCAATTGAACCAAGGTCTCCTGAGCTCCAGTTTAATGTTCTATGTGCTAAGCTATACTGCCCAGGCACACTTGAAAAGCAGGGGGTGCTACAGACCTTCTTCCCTTGTGTGTGCGCATCTGTGGCATTCAGCTATACAGGAGTTGCCCGAGTGTCTAATGAATGTGCCTGTCAATTATTTTTTAGATTAATTAAACTGTATGGACCTCTTATGGTAAATGGTTTAAGTCCTGAGCAAGCATCCTTATCCCTAATGTACTATAGTCTTATTGAAACTATTTCTGAAGTACCTTTATGATCTTTTTTATTTAATTATATATACTTTCTAACATGATCATTTTATTCAATTAAATGTCCAATTTTGATTTTTTCTTGCCTGCAAAGTGACTGAGGATGCTCCATTTCTACGTACAGTCATAAAGCTTAGTAGATTTTTTGTCTCCTGTATTTACATTATGCACATGAAGAGTCAGATTGTTCCTGACTCTTGGATGGGAGCAAGGAGTATTTACTTCCCCAGTGCACCTTGCACAAGGGTTGTGAATAAATACATACAAGGGAGAAGAGAGAGAGAGAGTGCTTCCTTCATGTGCTCAATGCCCCAAAGAAGGTGGGAAGGATGCCCCCTCTCTGCCTCCGTAGTGGCCCATGAATGCCTATAAAGGCAGGCTGCATCATGTCATGCTCTCCGCCCTTGAGCTTGAGATGAGGCATTATCTATTCCTAAACTCCTCATGGGAGAGTATAGCTCTGCTCCAGCACACAGTCCCATGCTAATCTTATGAATATATTATCTGTATATTATATACAGTATATGCTATTTATATGACTTCATCCTGTAAACCTGGTTTAGGAAGGGCTTTTCCCTCCTTTTATTGTTTTTAATCTAATATCGGTCTGTTTGCCTTTCCTTTCTCTTGTCATTTCCATACACATTCCTGTTTGTGTTGGATAGAAGAGATGCTCTATGAATACTGTGATCCTGTCTGCATGCTACTCCAAAGCAATGCAAGGTGCATTTTGTATTCCTACTCCTGTGCCATACTGTCACAATAGGGATTTATGGAGGCACTCAAGCTGGAGAGTAGTACAGTATAAAAGGGTTTGTCTACACTATGGAATTAACTTGAATGAAGACAGCAAACTAATGACAGAATGTTGTTTGAGGGCCCCTGGACCCTTCAATCCACTTTTCAACTCAGTTTGAAATAGCCTCAAACTCAGTGAATTTAATGAAGATAATGAGAGTTTGAGGTGCTGAACACTTCCCCAAAAGTGCTGAGCATCAGGCCCTAAATTCGTAAATAGATGATGTCTCAACACCACTAAGATATGCTCAGAGTAAAAGAGCTAAGTTATGTGTTTGCTGCTGCCATCTGTGAAAGCTGTAGCCTCCTTTCATTTTGCCAGGAGAGCAGATGCTCACTATGTGTGAGCAGGCAGAGATTTAGGATTAGAGCCCAGTGAGCAAATGGGATGGTCTACCATAGCATTCAAGTGGAATGTCAGCTGGAGTGGGCTGTAAGATGTAGGCTGAACTTTGCTTCTGTTTTCCCTCAACATGCACACTCTCCCCCTGCCAGGAAAAGAACTGCCCATTGTTGCTTAGCTTCCTTCCAAGCCAGGGTGACTTGGGCATTCCCTCAAATAAGGTAAAGGGAGGGCAGTTAGAAAGTAGCTGCATGTGGAGCCTGTAGACAGGCAGGCAGGGAGGAAAGGGATTTATGGGGCTGAAGCAGAGGAAGGGGGTAAATATGGGCTGGCAGGAACGAGGAACTCAGAATGAACAGAGGAAGAGGTGTTTAGCTGAGCTTTCAACAAATTGCTGCAGCGATCCAGTAGCACTCCTAGCTCTTTATTTATATTAAGGCAGAGGGTCCAGTCAGTAAAATGCCAGCTCTACCACTTCTTAAATGTGCTGCTGTAGTTGAAATAACATTCCTTCTCAAGGTAGGCTTATAGTACTTAAGATGCAAGAACGACAGGTCCCTGTTCCATTTTCTGCTTCCTTCACCTGATCAATGTCAAAAAGCCAGTCCTGGAGAACTCTGTGGAAGTATGTAGGAGAAGGTGAAATATAACAGCTACTGCTGGGGATCCCTTATGAAAAAGTCCTAAAGACCTTAATAAAGAATTACATGATATCTGTAGAATATGAGAATTCTATAGCCCCCTCTCTCTCTCTGTCCAAGTGTTTTACATACATATTTACATACATAATATATATAGAGAGAGAACTATTAAATTCCTTGGGATGACTTAAACATTCTATAGAAAGATAGATGTCTCAATTACATTCTATAGGTTTTGTAGTGATTCCTATTCAATTTCTATAGAGCCACATTGGTTTCATACCTATTAAATCGAATAGGACTTTTTCTGCAGTGTCTTTTATACATCTTGGATCTTTATTGTACCAGATATTGCTATTCGGCAGGGCGAGCCTCCTGAATTTTCTGTTCTTCGGTTTTCTCTTCTTCCTCTGTAATATTCTAAAATTGCATAGGCATTTCTTCCATGCTACTGCATAGTTATTTTCTGAGTGGGTGCTTAGAATGTGATCCATGTGGTGGTGTTCCATCTGTAGATCCCTTTTCTACACAAACAGCAGATTGCGTTGCTGCTGTTCTTTGGAGGGGGGGAAAAATCCTACGCTAATGGCATTGTTTGTCTTCACAAGTTCTTCAACGGCATGTTCTTCTGCCTGTTTCCACCCACCAATCAGTTTGATCGATGTCTATCTTATCCCAGATTTATCATTAATGATTCATACTTTCTAAGGTAGAATTTCTACTGATTTTTTTTTTAAATTACTAACAGATGCTGGTTTTCCTTGCAAGAACTTTAAAGTTATGACTCTGACAGATGTTATTCATTAATATTCTAACAGACTCTGGCTAAGTACATGCAACTTTTTTTTTTAAATTGAGTAAATGATTAGAATAATTATAATTAAAGTGTGCGAAGTATTCCAAAATAACTTGAATAATCAACTAATTGTGGTTTTCAGTGGTCCATGAAATATATGAATAATTAAATCTTCACCGCACATCTAATTTCAGATTTAGAAAAGATATCTGCTCTCCAAATACATGTGTTCAGCTCCTCTGAAACAGAAGTACACTCTACTTCAAATGAGTGGGGATCATGTTATGTGGCTTGAATCCTTATTTCACTGAAAGATAGTAAGACCTATCATATGAGGCAAATGCTTAAATATAGTGGGGAGTATCAATTTCTTGTGTCATTTCAGATATTGAAGCAGGTAAACAAATTGTTATTTTGGTGGGGAATTTGAAAATCTCCTATGCAGAAAATGATGAATGCTTGCATATCTCTCTGACCTACAAACCAGTTTTATCTGACTTTATGTTGAGTGTCAGTATTTCCAGCCTGCTGCTTTGTCATTCAGTGCACTAGGTCCTTACTTCAGCAAAGCATTCAGGCCTTAGTCCCCAGAATTAGGCACCTAAATCTCGAGCTTAGGTGCCTAAATTCCAAATTTGGCTCCACGGCCATCCACATGTCTCTTGCCGAACCTGGTAGGTGCTTAAATTCACTCAGTGCCTGAGTACAGTAACTCCTCACTTAACGTCGTCCTGGTTAACATTGTTACGTTGCTGATCTATTAGAGAACATACTCGTTTAAAGTTGTGCAATGTTTGCTTATAACATTGTTTGGCTGTTGCCTGCTAGTGGGTGGGGGCTTGGAACCAGTGTGGGTCGGCAGCCCCCCTATCAGCTCCCCTCCACGTCCCCCCCCCCAGCACCTCCCACCCGCCGGCGGGCCCCACAGATGAGCAACTCCCCCCTCCCTCCCTGCACCTCCTGCCCACAGTAATCAGCTGTTTTGTGGTGTTTAGGAGGCTGAGGGGGAGAGGACAGGAGCGAAGACGTGGTGCACTCAGGAGGAGGGGGGGGAGTGGGGGCTGGCCTGTGCAGCTGTGCATGTGCCATCCGTAGGAGGGAGTGGTGTGCTTTAGAGGGATACCGTGGGTTCATCATCATGTTTAGTTTCCACAGGGAAGTGTTTGCAGCCACTGCCATGACTCTATTGTGTCTCCTCCCTCCTGACTCCCTTGGTGCTGCCTTGTAGAGTGTGAGGCTACATTAACAACAATGCGTTAACCTTTGAGGGCTCAGCCGAGTGCTAGTTCATCATTTAGCAGCAAGGCATTTCCTGGGAAATATCCCATCTGATATCAACATGGTTGATTTAGGAGAAGCTCAGGAAGTTCATGAGCAGGTCCTCAGACAATCCTCTGATTAGAACTTGTTTAAAACTTATACTGTGTGTATATATATAATGTCTTTTGTCTGGCGAAAAAGATTTCCCTGGAACCTAACTCCCATATTTACATTAATTTTTATGGGAAAATTGGATTCTCTTAACATTGTTTTGCTTAATGTCGCATTTTTCAAGAACATAACAAGAACGTTAAGCTAGGAGTTACTGTAAAAGTTCTCTGAGCGCCTATGTTTCTGTCTCTGAGCATACTCACTGATGCCTTCCTCTAGGCATCTGTAGGCCAATCTCCTACCTAAGACCTAGAGTGATTCACGAACTGAAGGAAGATAGGTGTTCATCCTCCTAAGTCATGTGCGTGGACTCATCTGATAGATGGCCTCTGAGCACCCCTACCAGTTCAGATCCCATCGAGAATTATTCTAGAGAATATAAGGGGGCATTACTAGAAAAAATGGATACAGTATGATAAATAAATTAAATATCAGGAGACTCTTCATAACAACAGTATATTAGGCAATGCAGTTATCCCTTGAAGGAAGTGGTGGATTCCTGTTCCTATGTAATTTTTAAAACTACAAGACATTGGACAAACTCCTGGAAAGTGGACTGCACATAACAATTTGGCATTTTGCAGGGAGATGAATTAGTGTTAGATCACTTAATTAGTCTTCTTTATCTCTTGTTTTTATGATTCTTGTTGGATCAACCGTCTTACCAGTGGCAAATCCTTTGACTATTTATCCACAGTGGAACAGTCATTGGGCCAGAGAGAAAGAGGGACAGGGCTTAGCACACACCTCTGTCATCAGCATCTCCCATTGGCTAGCTTAGGAGACTCCCCACGTAGAATGATGTTTTTTTGCGGATTCCATTCTTAGGCATCTCTATCTCCCCGTTCATTGTACAGGGAGCCAAAGGGTTGTCTACACTGTAATTAAACACCACAGCTGCCCCATGTCAGCTATCTCAGGCATCTGGGCTCAGGCTATATGGATGTTCAATTGCAGTGTAGACGTGTGGGTTTGGGCTGAAGCCCGGGCTCTGGGACCTTGAAATAGGGGAGAGTCCCAGAGTCTGGGCTCTAGCCTGACCTCGAACATCTACACCTCAATTAAACAGTCCTGTGAACCAGAGTCAGATGACACTGACCAGCCACGAGTGTTTTATTGCAGTGTAGACACCCTAAGTGCCTAACTCCACCTTGTGGTTTGCAGTGTCGGATGCCTAAATCTGCTTGAAATTCACAGCTGTGAAACCTCTTCTGGAGTTAGACATCTAAAGAATAACTCTGTCGTCCAGTGGTTACAGCACATACTTGATTGGTGGGAGACCAAGGGTCCAGACCGTCTGCTCCAGTCACTCTTTCATTATTTGAGTGCAACAGCTTCAACAGGAGAGGCTGAGGGAACCCCAGATCAGAATATTCAAAGCCCAATGGTTACAGAACTCAGAGGTGGGATAATCCTGTTCAAATACTTTTTGCCCTCTGGCAGAGAGGGGAGAATTGAACCTGGGTCTACCTCATCTCAGGTGAGTGCTGAAAAGCTTCTGAGCTAAAAGTTATAATATAGACACCTCCGCCTCCTCCAGCTGTCCCTCCTTGATATTTATGCTCTTCGGGTAATTGTAGACACATGATCCCCCATGGTCACTGCTTCCTCAAAGTATCATTGCCATTAAAAAATGGACTTTTCACAACAGTTGCCAGAAAGACCAAGTGAGATGCAAAAGACCACTGAATGCAAATAACCAGTCTCAGACAGCCAATGCAGAATCAGGACTAGTAGGGAGATGGATAGATGCACAAGTATTGTCACATTTATTGCACTGGAAAAGTAATAAAGCAAACATTAGTAAGTCATGAGAAGTACATTGCAAGATGAGAAATGAATGCCAGCACACAAAGCTGTTTTGTAGCCTTGACACAGTGACTAATCCCTGATACGATAGTATTATTTTACACTTGGCTAGAGAGGACACAAGGAGCCCAGTTATTAAACAACAGGAGCTATGCACATATTTAAGTGTACACTGTCTATAGACCTACCCATTGGTTGGACATTGACCATGTTCAGGAGGAATGTTTTCAAAACCTTTCTATAGTCATATGCAGAGCACCAGATTCAAGGGGCAGGCAGAGGAGGATTTGAAATGAGAGCAGAGAGGGAGAGATGTGCAGGTAGTGGGGATGTTGATTGGAAGATTGTGCTCAGTTTAATGCTTAAACAAAAAAGATTCAAACAGAGCATACACTTTGGGATTGTTTTTGCAATGGTGAAAACAGTGAGATCAGTCATGAAGGCTAGCTTAAGACAACAGTAAGAGGAAAGAGATAAAATGTGATTGAACTGGGTATGGAACAGTGATACATCCTCTTGATTCAGTTCTCCAAATGACAACCCACTTGTCTTTTGACATTGTGTGCCACTAAGGGTTTCTCACTCATGGACTCCTGGTTTACATACCTTAACAACCATCTCTGGACCCTGGATTTCAAACCATAGTTATTCCATGAAAGAAATTTGACAACATCCTCATCAGAAATCACTCCACAGTGAAATCTCACTGGGTCTTCCGCAGTGCAGAAGCACCAGCAAACTCACACCATAGACTAGTTGTCACTGAGCTCTCACTTCATTTTCCAACTCCATGCAAGCCAGACATCCACCAGCAGTACAATATCCAGTGTATGAGGATCCTGTTGAAGCCATGAAATACACACAGGCTGTGTAGGAACACATATATAACTTTGATACTCAACCAGGCAACGTGGAGATCACCTGGCATAGTTCATAAGACATTGTATATCCTGCTGCCTCTGAAACAGTGAGCTTCAGATGGTTGTGCAAGAAACCTTGGCTTTCTGGAGAGGTCTCTGATATATTACCAAAAAAGGCAGAAGCATACATACAGGGAGATATCCAAAAACATAAATGATTGAAAGGTGTTATCCGGACCATAGCAAAACATGGACTGTGAGGTTTACATCAATTCCCTGGCCAATGAAGCAGAGGACTGCCTAAAGCACAACAACCTGCGACCTTGAGACTTTCTTGTGGAGCTCTCACAAGTCTGTCTGACAGCTGTAAAGAGCTTTCTAATATTGTCATCATGAAACAAGATGGCTCTCACTACTCCTCAATAGATGCGGTCCTGGACCTATGAAAAATATGCTGATAGCATGCTGGACTCTACACTTGCTGATGATCAGAGCTGTGTGACCTTGCAAACTGCATGGCTGTAGACCTAGGGATGAACAGTGATTCTCTGTCACTTGAGGAAATACAAACGGCCATCCATAAGTTATGGGATTGATGTGCTGGTGGAACTGATGATATTTCAAGGCACCTTTGGAGGAGTTCAAGGTGAACCAATGAGCAGTGGCCTGCATTAACTGTTCTTAAGAGTGTGAGCAAAGGGAAAGTACCAACAGAATGGAAAGATGGCATCATAGTGTCTCTGAACAGGGGCGAAGGGTCTTGCACTGAATGCAGCAACTACCAGCAATCTCTTTATCATTGGTTCCTGGAAAGGTCTTCACTCATGTTCTGCTTGGTAGGATGCAGCTGCTCCTTAACAGACATTGTCATCCATAGCAGTCAGGCTTCACTGCTGGGCAGTCGACAATGAAGACTGTCCTAACCCTCTGACTTGTAGTTGAGCTGCAACTAGGATTTAACTGCCTGCTTCACAAGGCATATATCAACATCAAAGTGACTCTTGATTCAGTTGATAGGTCAGCTGTTTGGCTCATGCTGAAAGGTGTCAGAGTCCCAGAAGTTCTGCTAAATCTTGTGCATGATCTTCATGCTAGAACTGATGCGAGAGTGCACATTGGTCCATCGCTTTTGCTGTGTTTCTACACTACCTCGTGTGCAGCAGGGATGCAGCCTTGGACTATACTGTCAAGCTATCAACTGGATATTAGGATTTGCTACTCTATGAGGTGGAATCAAGGTTGGTCAAGAAGGATTCACTGACCAAGATTACACCAATGATGCTGCCTTGCTTGTGGAAAAGTCAGAATTTCAGCCCCGCCCTTCAAGATTTCCAAGACACCACCCACATTATGGGGTTGCATGTGACAGAAGACCAGAACCTCAGAGCTGGGCCATCAGCTTGGTGCAGGTGAGGTCAAACATCATGAAGAGTGTTGATAATTTCATATACCAAGTCTGCAAGCAGAGTTCAAACAGTCACAGGAAATGGGACATACTTTGACAATAGGTCTTGGAATGAAGTCCATGTCTCACTTGCAAAAACATCTCTGCACTGAGACAAAGTTCAGGATCTATCAGACTTCTGAACTGCCTGTATTGCTAATATGGGTCAGAAATCTGGACCCTTTTACAGACAGACTTGGAAAGACTAGAAGGATTCCATATGTACTGTTGGCACCAAATTCGGAACATACACGATACAATTTCATGTGTAATGCCATTATCTCATCGAGACCTGGACTTCCTCTGCTCGCTCACTGCATTCAAAACAGGCATTGCATGCTCTTCAGCCATGTCACTAGGATGGACAAAAAGTCAAAAACACCCCAGCACACTGTGTTCTCAAACTTTCCATTAGTGTGCAAAGAAGTTCACACAATGACCCTACCTGGCACTGCCTATGGGGCCACCCCAGAGATTCATGGGTTTGCAGGACTGAGCCAGATCTGAGAACTTCACTTTATAATGCCTGGTGTGATGCCATCAATGGTGGTCACTTTGGCTCATGCAGTGGTCCTCAGAAGACTGTGTTTGATATAGGTTTCAGAGTAGCAGCCGTGTTAGTCTGTATCAGCAAAAAGAACAGGAGTACTTGTGGCACCTTAGAGACTAACACATTTATTTGAGCATAAGCTTTCATGGGCTACAGTCCACTTCTTCGGATGCATAGAATGGAACATACAGTAAGACGATATTTATACATACAGAGAACATGAGAAGGTGGAAGTAGCCATACCAACTGTAAGAGGCTAATTAATTAAGAGAAGCTATTAACAGCAGGGGAGAAAAACTTTTGAAGTGATAATCATGATGGCCCATTTCGGACAGTTGACACGAAAGTGTGAGGCTGCTTCAACATGGGGAAATAGATTCAATTAGTGTAATGACCGAGCCATTCCCAGTCTCTGTTCAAACCTAAGTTGATTGTATCTAGTTTGCATATCAATTCAAGTTCAGCAGCTTCTCGTTGGAGTCTGTTTTTGAAGCTTTTTTGTTGCAAAATTGCCACCTTAACGTCTGTCACTGAGTGATTAGGGAGGTTGAAGTGTTCTCCTACTGGTTTTTGAATGTTATGATTCCTGATGTCAGATTTGTGTCCGTTTATTCTTTTGCGAAGAGACTGTCCGGTTTGGCCAATGTACATGGCAGAGGGGCATTGCTGGCACATGATGGCATATATCACATTGGTAGATGTGCAGGTGAACGAGCCCCTGATGGCATGGCTGATATGATTAGGTCCTGTGATGGTGTCACTTGAATAGATATGTGGACAGAGTTGGCAGCGGGGTTTGTTGCAAGGGTAGGTTCCTGGGTTAGTGTTTTTGTTGTATGGTGTGTGGTTGCTGGTGAGTATTTGCTTCAGGTTGGGGGGCTGTCTGTAAGCGAGGACAGGTCTGTCTCCCAAGATCTGTGAGAGTGAGGGATCATCTTTCAGGATAGGTTGTAGATCTTTGATGATGCGCTGGAGAGGTTTTAGTTGGGGGCTAAAGGTGACGGCTAGTGGCGTTCTGTTATTTTCTTTGTTGGGCCTGTCCTGTAGTAGGTGACTTCTGGGTACTCTTCTGGCTCTGTCAATCTGTTTTTTCACTTCAGCAGGTGGGTATTGTAGTTTTAAGAATGCTTGATAGAGCTCTTGTAGGTGTTTGTCTCTGTCTGAGGGATTGGAGCAAATGCGGTTGTATCTTAGAGCTTGGCTGTAGACAATGGATCGTGTGGTGTGTCCTGGATGGAAGCTGGAGGCATGTAGGTAAGTATAGCGGTCAGTAGGTTTCCGGTATAGGGTGGTGTTTATGTGACCATCGCTTATTAGCACAGTAGTGTCTAGGAAATGGACCGCTTGTGTGGACTGGTCTAGGCTGAGGTTGATGGTGGGATGGAAATTGTTGAAATCATGGTGGAATTCCTCAAGGGCTTCTTTTCCATGGGTCCAGATGATGAAGATGTCATCAATGTAGCGCAAGTAGAGTAGGGGCGTTAGGGGACGAGAGCTAAGGAAGCGTTGTTCTAAGTCAGCCATAAAAATGTTGGCATACTGTGGGGCCATGCGGGTACCCATAGCAGTGCCACTGACTTGAAGGTATATATTGTCCCCAAATGTGAAATAGTTGTGGGTAAGGACAAAATCACAAAGTTCAGCCACCAGGTTTGCCGTGGCATTATCGGGGATACTGNAGCGGTCCATTTCCTAGATGCTACTGTGCTAATAAGCGATGGTCACATAAACACCACCCTATACCAGAAACCTACTGACCGCTATACTTACCTACATGCCTCCAGCTTCCATCCAGGACACACCACACGATCCATTGTCTACAGCCAAGCTCTAAGATACAACCGCATTTGCTCCAATCCCTCAGACAGAGACAAACACCTACAAGAGCTCTATCAAGCATTCTTAAAACTACAATACCCACCTGCTGAAGTGAAAAAACAGATTGACAGAGCCAGAAGAGTACCCAGAAGTCACCTACTACAGGACAGGCCCAACAAAGAAAATAACAGAACGCCACTAGCCGTCACCTTTAGCCCCCAACTAAAACCTCTCCAGCGCATCATCAAAGATCTACAACCTATCCTGAAAGATGATCCCTCACTCTCACAGATCTTGGGAGACAGACCTGTCCTCGCTTACAGACAGCCCCCCAACCTGAAGCAAATACTCACCAGCAACCACACACCATACAACAAAAACACTAACCCAGGAACCTACCCTTGCAACAAACCCCGCTGCCAACTCTGTCCACATATCTATTCAAGTGACACCATCACAGGACCTAATCATATCAGCCATGCCATCAGGGGCTCGTTCACCTGCACATCTACCAATGTGATATATGCCATCATGTGCCAGCAATGCCCCTCTGCCATGTACATTGGCCAAACCGGACAGTCTCTTCGCAAAAGAATAAACGGACACAAATCTGACATCAGGAATCATAACATTCAAAAACCAGTAGGAGAACACTTCAACCTCCCTAATCACTCAGTGACAGACGTTAAGGTGGCAATTTTGCAACAAAAAAGCTTCAAAAACAGACTCCAACGAGAAGCTGCTGAACTTGAATTGATATGCAAACTAGATACAATCAACTTAGGTTTGAACAGAGACTGGGAATGGCTCGGTCATTACACTAATTGAATCTATTTCCCCATGTTGAAGCAGCCTCACACTTTCGTGTCAACTGTCCGAAATGGGCCATCATGATTATCACTTCAAAAGTTTTTCTCCCCTGCTGTTAATAGCTTCTCTTAATTAATTAGCCTCTTACAGTTGGTATGGCTACTTCCACCTTCTCATGTTCTCTGTATGTATAAATATCTTCTTACTGTATGTTCCATTCTATGCATCCGAAGAAGTGGGCTGTAGCCCACGAAAGCTTATGCTCAAATAAATTTGTTAGTCTCTAAGGTGCCACAAGTACTCCTGTTCTTTTTGCTGATACAGACTAACACGGCTGCTACTCTGAAACCTGTCATTATGCAAGGCACTGCATTTAGCCGTATGGAGTGGAAATCCATCAACTTCATGAAAAAACTCGTACAGATACAGACAGACATCATCTTCCTTTCCAAATGCAAACAGATGGACATTATACCAAAAGGACTAAAGGTAAAAAATCCATTACAATCTACATATCACACAGACTATGCTGAGAGACTGTGCCACACACTCTCAAAGAAACTGCGAAACCACCTGATCAACATCCTCTACAGCAAACAGAGAAAGATTAAGACTGAGCTCTCAAAAATGGATTCTCTCATGAAAAACCAACCTTCCACACAAACTTCCTCATGGATTTACTTTACAGAAACTAGACAAGCCATTTACAACACAAACTTTGCTTCTCTACAAAAGAAAAAGGATACTAAACTATCTAAACTGCTACATGCCACAAGGAGCCACAACAGTAGTTCCCTTAACCCACCCAACAATATTGTTAATCTTTCCAGCTATACTCTTAGCCCAGCAGAAGAGTCTGTCCTATCTCGGGGCCTCTCCTTTTGTCCCTCCAGACCCACGAACATGATACAGTTCTGCGGTGACCTAGAATCCTACTTTCGACGTCTCCGACTCAAAGAATATTTCCAACACACCTCTGAACAACATACTAACCCACAATATCCTTCCTACCAACACTACAAAAAGAAGGATTCTGCTTGGACTCCTCCTGAAGGTCGAAACAACAGACTGGACTTCTACATAGATTGCTTCCGTCGACGTGCACGGGTTGAAATTGTGGAAAAGCAGCATCACTTGCCCCATAACCTCAGCCGTGCTGAACACAACGCCATCAACAGCCTCAAGAACAACTCTGACATCATAATCAAAAAGGCTGACAAAGGAGGTGCTGTCGTCATCATGAATAAGTTGGAATATGAACAAGAGGCTGCTAGACAGCTCTCTAACTCCACATTCTACAGGCCATTATCCTCTGATCCCACTGAGGCTTACCAAAAGAAACTACACCATCTGCTCCAGAAACTCCCTGAAAAAGCACAAGAGCAAATCCACACAGACACACCCCTAGAACCCCGACCAGGTGTATTCTATTTGCTACCCAAGATCCATAAACCTGGAAATCCTGGACGCCCCATCATCTCAGGCATTGGCACCCTAACAGCAGGATTGTCTGGCTATGTGGACTCTCTCCTCAGACCCTATGCTACCAGCACTCCCAGCTATCTTCGAGACACCACTGACTTCCTGAGGAAACTACAATCTATCGGTGATCTTCCAGAAAACACCATCCTGGCCACTATGGATGTAGAAGCCCTCTACACCAACATTCCACACAAAGATGGACTACAAGCTATCAGGAACAGTATCCCCGATAATGCCACGGCAAACCTGGTGGCTGAACTTTGTGATTTTGTCCTTACCCACAACTATTTCACATTTGGGGACAATATATACCTTCAAGTCAGTGGCACTGCTATGGGTACCCGCATGGCCCCACAGTATGCCAACATTTTTATGGCTGACTTAGAACAACGCTTCCTTAGCTCTCGTCCCCTAACGCCCCTACTCTACTTGCGCTACATTGATGACATCTTCATCATCTGGACCCATGGAAAAGAAGCCCTTGAGGAATTCCACCATGATTTCAACAATTTCCATCCCACCATCAACCTCAGCCTAGACCAGTCCACACAAGCGGTCCATTTCCTAGACACTACTGTGCTAATAAGCGATGGTCACATAAACACCACCCTATACCGGAAACCTACTGACCGCTATACTTACCTACATGCCTCCAGCTTCCATCCAGGACACACCACACGATCCATTGTCTACAGCCAAGCTCTAAGATACAACCGCATTTGCTCCAATCCCTCAGACAGAGACAAACACCTACAAGAGCTCTATCAAGCATTCTTAAAACTACAATACCCACCTGCTGAAGTGAAAAAACAGATTGACAGAGCCAGAAGAGTACCCAGAAGTCACCTACTACAGGACAGGCCCAACAAAGAAAATAACAGAACGCCACTAGCCGTCACCTTTAGCCCCCAACTAAAACCTCTCCAGCGCATCATCAAAGATCTACAACCTATCCTGAAAGATGATCCCTCACTCTCACAGATCTTGGGAGACAGACCTGTCCTCGCTTACAGACAGCCCCCCAACCTGAAGCAAATACTCACCAGCAACCACACACCATACAACAAAAACACTAACCCAGGAACCTACCCTTGCAACAAACCCCGCTGCCAACTCTGTCCACATATCTATTCAAGTGACACCATCACAGGACCTAATCATATCAGCCATGCCATCAGGGGCTCGTTCACCTGCACATCTACCAATGTGATATATGCCATCATGTGCCAGCAATGCCCCTCTGCCATGTACATTGGCCAAACCGGACAGTCTCTTCGCAAAAGAATAAACGGACACAAATCTGACATCAGGAATCATAACATTCAAAAACCAGTAGGAGAACACTTCAACCTCCCTAATCACTCAGTGACAGACGTTAAGGTGGCAATTTTGCAACAAAAAAGCTTCAAAAACAGACTCCAACGAGAAGCTGCTGAACTTGAATTGATATGCAAACTAGATACCATCAACTTAGGTTTGAACAGAGACTGGGAATGGCTCGGTCATTACACTAATTGAATCTATTTCCCCATGTTGAAGCAGCCTCACACTTTCGTGTCAACTGTCCAAAATGGGCCATCATGATTATCACTTCAAAAGTTTTTCTCCCCTGCTGTTAATAGCTTCTCTTAATTAATTAGCCTCTTACAGTTGGTATGGCTACTTCCACCTTCTCATGTTCTCTTTATGTATAAATATCTTCTTACTGTATGTTCCATTCTATGCATCCGAAGAAGTGGACTGTAAAAAAAAAAAAAGCTTATGCTCAAATAAATTTGTTAGTCTCTAAGGTGCCACAAGTACTCCTGTTCTTTTTGATATATGTGTGTATGTAATATGTTGCTGTTGTCATTTAAAAATATTTGCTTTACTGTGTTCACTGGTGGTCTGAGAGAAATACGGTTAGCATGAAATTACATTATCCCTCCTATGACATTCTGTATCTTGGGGGAGCGTATTGTAACCTCCATATTCTTCATTTTCATATAATTGTGATCTCACATAAAAAGCATGCCTTGTAAGGTATCAGGGGAAAGGTTATGATCTGCTGAAAGTCATTTCTCTGTCCATATATGTGTATCATTAATGCATATGAAGCTATGAGAATTGTGTTGTATGGTGGTCACTAAAGCATGCTGTAAGTTGGGGAATCAGCCAGATATTAGCTCCCCAGAGGCAACAGCCAGGAAAGTAACCAATGCCCGGGCAGGGTGTCAAATAGCCCATCAACAGCCATTGTCCAGCAAGGGAGTTACAATGCAATGACTCACATGCATGAGGCCCCACCAGGGGAATTGCTCAACCTTGCTTGAAGAGACTCAGCAATGCCACACAGACATGCCTGGACTTGTGTTCTATAAGCACAGGGACTGAGAGTATAAAACAGGCAGAGTGGACACATACTGGGCCCTTCTCCTGCCCCACCTATGCTGCAAATAACCAGGACACTGAGAAGAAGACAAGACTCCAACACAGGAGATTGGCCCAGGTTTAAGGAACAAACCTGTATATTAAGGACTGCAATATCCAGTGGGGTGAGAAAAAACTGTTTAATCTAGCTGCTGCCCAGTCTAATAGGGTTGAGAGTTTAGACTGCATGCTTATATTTTATTTTATTTTGGTAACCACTCTGACTTGTTATGCTTTGACTTATAATTACTTAAAATCTATCTTTATAGCTAATAAATCTGTTGTTTTTTTATTCTACCTGAAGCAGTGCATTTGGTTTGAAGTATGTCAGAGGCTTCCCTTGGGATAACAAGCCTGGTACATATCAATTTCTTTGTTAAATTGATGAATTTATATAAGCTTGCAGCGTCCAGCGGGCATAACTGGACACTGCAAGACGGAGGTTCCTAGGGTTGTGTCTGGGACCAGAGATATTGGCTAGTGTCATTCGCTTGCAAGTAGCTGGGGAGCAGCTTACATGCCAGAGGCTGTGCATGAACAGCCCAGGAGTCTGGGTTCTCACAGCAGAGCAGGGTAAGGCCGGCTCCCAGAGTCAAGGATTGGAGAGGCCTAGCAGATCACTGGTCCAGACAACACCAGAGGGGAATGTCATGCCTCCAGACTAGATTTCCCCCCCCCCCTAAAGGGAATTCAAAGATCAACCTTTTTGAGTAGCTAGAAAACTTTTACCATTCTATGAGTTATGCTTCTGCTGAAGAGAGTGAAAATAGTCGTAATATTGCCCCTTTAAATAATTGTATTAACCAAGTGACATTCATTTGAACAGGGTGGTCTGTCATTGAGTTGGAGGTTCAGGAGTTTGGAAAGCAGGCTACATTGTAGCTCTCTAAAAATGAATTGGATATATTTAGCCACATACTTGTTATTCTTGTACTTCAGTTTTAAGTAGATTTCTGCATTCAAAGGAAGATTTCACTATCTTCAATGTTTTTTATTTTCTTTTAGAGAGTAAATGTCAGTATACTATGGTGTTATCACATATTCTGTGCCTATTTTCTGCTATGGTATGCATGGACACTATTGAAAGACATGCAGGAATTCAATGAAATTTGCTTTGCAGTTCATTGTTCCCTAATAAGAGGGGGCATGCATGATAATGAGGGCTATCACTCTATGCACATTGATTTAAGTTGTTTTTTCCATTCATACATAATGATGGGCCTTTAAGTAGTAATAATGTCTCAGGTGAAAATCTAGGCAACACCATGGTAGTTCATTGAAGAGGTCTGCTCCATGGGATGAAAACGGTGGTTGAATAGGATGCTGGCTGTGTAAGGATGGGAATAAACAATATATTTACTTATGAGAAGCAATGAAATGAGGCTGGATTACTTGATTTGGGTGATTTTTCAAAGAGATGTGAAAAGTGATAGTGTAAAACCAAAGTACGGTTAGTGGAACTGTGGGATCAATTGCATCAAGTCTCTTTTCTTGATGCCCAGTATTACAGTTCTTTATTTGAGTTCTAAGGTAATTCAAGTAGTACTGTACTGCTCCCTGTTTGGGATGAAAAGAAAGTCTGAATGTGAGAGGCTGGATGTGAGACAGTATGTCTCTGGCAGTAGGGAATGAAAGAGAGTTTGTCTCATTCTGAGTCCTCTAGCCCAGATTGTTACATTTAAGTAAAACAAATCAAATGTATAAACATCTGCTCAACCTCTTTTATAATCCTTACAATACGGGTATACAAATAATGCATCCCAATTGAGGACGTCCATCATAAATTCAATTTTGCCTTCTGTATAATACAAGAACAAGGGAACGCTTGATAATATTAAGAAGCAACACATTTTTTTAAATGGTTACAAGGAAATGCTTTTTACACATCCAACGAATCCATGGAGCTCAGTGCTACAAGATATTAAGGCATAAGTCTCAAATTGATTAGATGTTTTTTATGAACAAGTATAATATCTTCATGTGAAACATGCCAAACGTTTGAAATTATAATACTGCATCTCTAATAATATGGGAGGTTCATGCTTTTACCTGTTTGTGCTTAAATATAGGAAACCACCAGTGTTCCAGTCAGAAAAAAATGTGCTAGTCCTTTAATTAAAAAATAACAGCATTTATATCACTGTGTACACTGTAGGGGTCATCATATCAACTTAATTAACTTGATACTCTGTAGGTGTATGCACCCGCTGTATCGAAACAAGATGCTTTGCAGTAGGGCTAAGCTATAGGAGCTGTTACAAGTGAACTATGAAATAGGTTTAAGGTTACAGCACATTAGTTCTTCTGTAACAGCATAGTGGTTTACCTGTCCATAGGGAGCTGCTCCAAAACATTTTCTCTTGGTGTAAGGCTTTGCCGCCGGGCTTCCTATTACACAACAGAATACAGGAATACTATTAAGTGGTAAATAAAGATGTTCTTTCACACACCAACATTTTTCTGATGCTGAGGATAGGCACAGTGCTGAAGAAAGGTAAGTGTTGCAGCCATTGTGGCCTGATGTGGAAAGTTCATTCAATGGATATAAAATTTGGAAAATCACAGGACAGAAGAAAATAGTCTTACTGCATTTTGTGAGGAGGGGATTTCTGGCTTTCTAAGTGGTATAATTCTTCAAGTTCAAGACTGAATATTCTCCATCCTGAGCCTTGGGCCTTTTCAACTTATTTAGTGATTCTACATTCAGAGAAAGAAGAGAACTCCACTCATATAAGTTGTGTGTATGTATGTGTTTGACTCACAGGTATATTGTAAAGAGGTAGCTATTAAAACCTAACCATTTTGCTAATAAATGTTACCACTCTATTCAGCAGATTCCCTATAATGAATACAAAGATATTACAGTAACATTTATTAATGTGAAGTGGCAATTTTAAAGTTTTTTAATATGACTTATATGTGTGTGGAGTGAGAAATTTCTGTATACAGTTAGCAATAGATTACTTATTTTAAGTCTGACTTTTTAGGCTACTAAAGCCTATTAAGAATATTATAGTTGAAAATTTTTGACTAAAAGAGAACAAAAGACAAAAAGAACTAAAAGAGAGACAAAATTTTTGACTAAAAGAGAGACAAAAGAACTTTGATATAGGAATTATAAAATTTCTCATAAGTATCATTTCTGACACTTTCCAGTCAGAAATAGGCATAGGTTATGTGAGGTGAAGGTCAGAGGGTGATCCTTTTTGGAGACAGTGGTATTGATATTTCAACAGTGGAATTGAATATCTAAAAAGCTTTTCTAATCCTTATTTGTAAATTTGGACAGAAGAAATGCCTTTTATGGACTTATATTGGGACACAGCCTCAACTGGTATAAATTGGTATAGCTCCATTGACTTCCATGGAGCTACGCTGATTTACATCAACTGAGAATTTAGCTCATGAAATCTTAATTTGCTGATTAGAGACATCATTATCTATGGGAATTTACACTGGGTTGGATAATAATCTACACTGTGCACTGATTTTAATGTTTATACAGCTCTTTTATTATGAAATAAGTGATTTAAAAGATTTTAAGGCCAAAAGGGACCATTAGACTTATCTAGTCTGACCCCCTGAATAACACAGGCCATAGAATTTCATCCACTAATTCCTGTATCAAGCCTATATCTTGAAAACAGTTTAAGTATTATTACTAGACTATAGGAAATCTAAAATAGTGGTCTATGCTAAACCAGAATAGCAGTCAGTAAGCTTATATAGTAGTCAGAGTGAACAAAGATAAGTGTTTATTCTATAACGTTCTATATGTTAAACTAGTCTCTTCCTGCCTAAGGATTTTCACAATGGATCTTCATAATTTGGAAGACGTTATAAGTTTGAGAGGTTCGAAGCAGCCTCCACATTAAACTGTTCATCTGACAGTATTCTGCTATCCTACCACATGTGCAGATCTTCAGATTCATGTCTTCTGCATTTGTGGTGGCAGATCTCAAAGAAAGGAAGTATCTGAAAGAGGTGTTTTAAGAGAGGAGGAGACAATTTTTTGAGCATTTCTTATTCTTGATGGCTGCTGGAATAAAAGTAGCTCTTGAGCTTCTTCAAATGTATTACTTAACAGTGTAATTAGGCAAACTTTAATAAATCTTCCAGCAAAATGAGGCGTCTAAATGCAAACTCTAGCCTTCAGTGACATGATCTGAATTTGTGACACACTCTAAAGATTCAGGTCCATAAACCAACAATACATGGAACTTATCCATGCATGCTTTTTTCTTCTGTGTCAGATATTGGATTAATTGGATTAATCCAAGTATAATTTAGCAGAAGTTACTAACAACTAAATATATATATTCTGCCTGGCAACAGAGGGTTGTTTTATTTTTGTGAGCCTTTTACACTTTGACTTTGGGATTGTGAGCTAAATCCTTCCTTTGTGTAATGATGTGCAGCTCCATTGACTTCAGTGCATTTGCACCTGCTTATATCAGAGGTGAATTTAGTCCTGTAGTTTTAACAGGCACTGTGTAATAGGTGCTGGGTGACAGCTGCTTTCTAGCTGCCCTCTTTTTTTTCCTACATACTTTTCCAGGTCTGCAGTTATTTTCCCCAGCTGATGCCCATTACCAAAGTGTTGAATCTGCATGAAAAAAAACCTCATTAAGCATATTCCAGTTATGTATGGTGCTTTCTAAGCAGAGTTGCATAGTACAACATACATGCTGCATCTGGGTTTATAATATGTTTCTATACCTTGTGATGGATGTAAAACAGAGAACTAGCTTTTCCCATTAGACCAGGCGTAGGCAACCTATGGCACGGGTGCCGAAGGCGGCACGCGAGCTGATTTTCAGTGGCACTCACACTGCCCGGGTCCTGGCCACCAATCCAGGGGGCTCTGCATTTTAATTTAATTTTAAATGAAGCTTCTTAAACATTTTAAAAACCTTATTTACTTTACATACAACAATAGTTTAGTTATATATTATAGACTTATAGAAAGAGCCCTTCTAAAAACGTTAAAATGTATTACTAGCACGCGAAAACTTAAATCAGAGTGAATAAATGAAGACTCGGCACACCACTTCTGAAAGGTTGCCGACCCCTGCATTAGACAAACAGTTGCAAGTTATTTACAGTTTTCATATTTACTGTCCAAATAATTTCTATTATAGTTGATACTGGAAATACCCTGGGCAAGACTAATGCTGCTTGTGTGGCTTTCTTTTGTTTTCTATGGGAATATACCTCGATATTGGGTGCATACACTTCCTTCTGCTTCTTGGATGCATATAACTCAAACTGATGGAAGCAGGATGTGGTTAAAGCAGAGTACTGAGAATCAAGAGAGCTGAGATGTATTAGTATAATGCCTAGCACAATGGAATATGGTCTATGTTTAGTGTCCCTAGGTACTACCACAATATAAATAAATAATTTATATTCCCAACTACCACTCCCTCATTATATGACCTTTGAAAAGCATGCTACTTAGGGCCAAATTTCAAAGAACCCACATGCATGTCGTGTAGGTAGATGCCTACTGTTCTATACCTACAGGTTGGTATGCATTTCAGGGATTCGGGGGTGGGGGGTCAGAGGGGCTTCTCTTTTACTTCTGAGGATGGTTTTCACCTGGATTTATCTAGGACCACATTTGCTAACTTTGCAGGTACATTGCAAAGCCTTCTCTCCCTCTCAGGTTTTCTGGGAGAGGTTTGGTGGGTATTTATGTATAGAAGATCATTTATATTCCATTGTGTAATTTGATTTATGGGACAGACACCCAGAGCACAGGATGAGAGCCAACAAAGATTTTGGTACATTTAAATACATAGTCTCTCCCAAACTCCCCTTGCATACATGAGGTTCCACGATGCCCCTGGTCAATGCAAATTGCCTCTCACATTGGCGTAAAATGTATAGCTCAAAGTTCCCTATCAGAAGTAAGCTTCAAAAGTCAGAGGTCCATGCTGGGTTTGGTAATAGTCAATCTTTTCCTTAGTGACTTGGATTATGGAGTGGAGAGTATATTCATATTAATTGTGGATGACACAAAGCTGGGAAGGTTGCAAGCACTCTAGAGGGCAGAATTAGAATTAAAAATGACCATGATAAATTGGAGAACTGGTCTGAAATCAAAAAGATGAAAATTAATAAAGACAAATGTAAAGTACTGCCCTTAAGAAGGAAAAATCAAATGCACAGTTATAAAATGGGGCATAACTGAATAGGTGGTAGTACTACAGAAAAAGTTCTGGGTTTATAGTGGATCACAAACTGAATATGAGTCAACAGTGTGATGCTGTTGCGAAAAAGGAAAAAAATTGTTCTGGAATGTATTAACAGGCATATCATATGTAAGTCCTGTGGGATAATTGTCCTACTCTACTCTGAACTCGTGAAACCTCAGCTAAAGAAATGTGTCCAGCTAGGAGACAGTACAGAGGAGAGCAACAAAAATGATAAAAGGATTAGAAAACCTGACCTATGCGGAACAGTTAAAAAAACTTCCGTGTGTTTAGTCTGGAGAAAAGAAAACTGATGAGGGACCTGATAAGTCTTCAACTATATTAAGGCCTCTTAAAGAAAACAGTGATATATTGTTCTCCATGTCTACTGAAGCTTGGACAAAAAATAATGCGCTTAATCTGTAGCAAGGTTACACAGCAGTAAAAACTTTCTAATTCTGAGGGTAGTTAAATTGTGGCATAGGCTTCCAAGGCAGGTTGTGGAATCTCCATCACTGGAGGTTTCAGAACAGGTTAGATAAACATCTTTCAGCAGTGGTCTTGGAATACTTGGTCCTGCCTCACCATGGGGGGCTGGACTAAACGACCTCTTGAGGTTCCCTTCTAACTCTACATTTCTGTGATTCTATGATTCTGCCTGTCCCTCCAATAGGGCCTAAGCTTTCCTAGAAGTCGCACCTCTAAGTCTTAAGCTCTGTCAGGGGAAAAAGCAGCAGCCTAGTATAGTTCTTGTAACACGTTCTGAGCTGTAAATTTTATGCCCACATAAGATGCAACTGGTCTAGCACTTATTGACAGGATAATTGTAGTAATGTGAGAGATTGGGATATCTCAGTGAAGATACTAGGAAGGTGTACTAGAGCCTATCTATTTGGATTTTGGGAATGAGGATTTCATTCCCCCCGTTCCTTAACTCCTGCATTAGCTTGCATCACAAAGACAACACCATGGCTTTGTGAAACCACAATTAAGTTCTAAGACCCTGATCCTGCTAAGAGGATTGTGTGATTGGATCCTGCACCTGCCCAGAAGCCTGCTCAGTGGGATCAATGGGACTCTGCACTAGTGCAAGGGCTAATCCACTGGAATTTATTGAAGAATCCAGGCATAGGTGTGTGTCAAAGGGGTACCTTGTAGTAGTAGAGTCTAGATCAGGGGTCGGCAACCTCTGGCACGCGGCTCGCCAGGGTAAGCACCCTGGCGAGCCGCGTGCCAGAGGTTGCCGACCCCTGGTCTAGATCCTAGACCATGTGCTAAAGAAAACCCCCTTTGCTCTTGACTAAACATCAAACCTCCCTTGGAGAGGGATGAGTTAACCCCTAAACTGTACACTGCTCTCAACAATAAAGCCCCACTTCTATCTGAATAAGGGTCCTCAGGCTGTATCAAGGATGATTTCCAGAAAGACACCCTTACGGGGAGTTACATTCTCTAGCTATGGTAAAATGTATCCAGGCCCCAACACCTAAATATTAATGCTGTCTGGCCCATTAAGGGTCCGGACATCCCCAGATCAACTTCTCTATCTTATGCAGGGCACTAACCAACTTTTTGCTGTAGTCCCTAATGCTAGGGTGTGATGCGAGTTTGGAGTGCTTAGTTATGATTTATGCTATCTGCACTGTCCATCCATATCATTGCTGGGTTGGGCTGAAATTCCTGGCTGGGTTCAGCTTATCCTTGGATCAAACCCCTCAGCCAGATGGTCTTCAGCCAATTTTCTATCATTGTTCCAAAGTGACATCCCTCTCCTCCAACATAAATCATGTTGCCTGCTCCCAATCCCTTGTCTTTGTTTTGGAGTGACTCTCCTTCCCTTCAATTATAGCCAACCTGATGTCCCCAGACTGCCCCCACAATGGCAGATGGGCTGGTGACAGGAAGGCAGGGGGATGGTGCACTCCTTGCCCCTACCCACATAGAGCTTTTCTGTGGAGGGAAGACTTTCTACAACTCCACAGGTCCAAAAAAAAAAAAGAGAGAGAGAGAGAGAGAGAGATTGGAAACCAGGTTTAAAAAGAATCGCACAAGAAGGTAAATAAGATATAGTAGAACATCCACTTCATCTCTTCCAATACAGGTTTGTTTATTAGAGTACATTTTCTACTGTTTGTCCATACTGATTTTAAAAAATTGTGGTGGAATCCCAGGTTCTAAATACTTTATATATAGATATATATAGGTAATAGAATCAACAAAGAGGAGGCATTGAGGGATATTCTCTCCCAAAGGAAACCTGCATCTATTCATTTTCCCCAAGTATCTAGGTCAACAATCCTCCTATACTGAAAAGAGTAACAAGGAAAGAATTAATCAGACCAACTCTGTGAAATGAAAATTCTCCATGAAATCAACCCTAAGCATTGACTGCCAGAGCAGATAGCCCTGGTACGCTTTAATTAAGGTTCCCGAAGCTCAAATATTTGTACCGGAAAATCCCCATTTAAGTTGTCAAACGGATGTGTGTTTGTGACTAGTGAGGAATGGGAAGGACAGTTTAGTGGAATGAGAAAAATATGTCTTGTAAAATAGTCTCCATGTATCATCAGTGAAATTTTGACTAAAATTAATCCTACATGATCCAAAGTAAACTGCTAGGGAATCATAGCCCAGTGTCATTTTTGCTAATAATCTTATCCAAATAGTTTGTGTGCATGTTTTATGGGGAAGGGGGGAGGGAGGAAAGTATATTCTGCTGTCTAATGAGACCATCCATAATTCTTAAAGAGATAAAATGAGAAGGTGCTGAGGGTATCATTTGTTGGACTCGATAGAAAAGGCATCTGTTATCAGGTAATTTTGAAACATAAATTTTAACTTGAGAGTCACTGTGCCACGGGGACTTCTTGTTCTACATAGTTAAGATATGTCTTTGAAGCTGATGAGGGCAAACATTTCCCTGAAGGAAATTTACAAATTACTCAGTGTCTTTCACAGAAGCAGCATAATCTGAAGAATATAGGTCAATAATGAAGGCTGTGTAAGTATTTCAGAAATATCCCAAGGTTGCCTGAAAATAATTCTTCTGGTCTCCTGTGTTAGGTTTGGTCCCCAATGGTTTTGGCCTTCACTCTTGTTGGGTTACAGTTAAGTTCACCCTTGTGGAGTGAGCCAGCACAAAGCCTATGCTCTACTTAAATCCCACTTGTGCCCTTAAATGAGTCATATGTCTTGTGCTGGCCCTCTGCACAGGGGTGCATTTCACTATGAGAGAATGAATCCAATTGCTATACCAGGGATCGGAAACATTTGTCATGCAGCCCACCAGGGTAAGCCCCCGGCGGGCCGGGCCGGTTTGTTTACCTGCTGTGTCCACAGGTTCGGCTGATCGCGGCTCCCACTGGCCACGGTTCGCCGCTCCAGGCCGATGGGGGCAGCGGGAAGCGGCGGCCAGCACATTCCTCATCCCGCGCCGCTTCCCGCAGCCCCCATTGGCCTGGAGTGGTGAACTGCGGCCAGTGGGAGCCACGATCGGCCGAACCTGTGGACGCGGCAGGTAAACAAACCAGCCCGGCCCGCCAGGGGGCTTACTCAGGTGAGCCACGTTCCAAAGGTTGCCGATCCCTGCTATATACAATAAATCCTTGCATTTTTGGATTAAAAAGAAGAGGAAAAAATGCTGATTTTTCTCTCTTTTGTATCTCTACAATAAAACTAGTCTTTATCTCATGTTTTCATCCTATTAAAATAGCTTAAATATCATCCACCTACCCAGCTTTTTTTCAAGGCTCCATGTTTGTCTCCAAACAAGAGCAGACGTGCAGCAGATTGGCTGAGACCTTCAAAGCCTCTTTAAAATGATTGGACACAGTAAATACATTATGACCATATTTATATTTCCCCATTACACAATCAGGAAATAGCTTTCTGCAGACTGAAAGGCAGTATTGTTACTGCTCTTCTTCATTGGGTGGGCAAAAGTTCATCTCTAGCAGACAAGTAAGACGCCAGTGGTTAACTTGTCCAGAACCCTTCAGGATAGAGGAGAAAATAGAAACAGCAAGGTGTGATCTAAATTGCTTAACAATACATAGTGAAAAGGTCAAGAATTAGAAAAGATCTCTAAATTGCTGCAAAATCTAACAGGATAAAGGAAAATCCCTTTTCTGTGGATCAACTTCAAGCCTGATATAGAACTGCCATCGCAACAATGAGAGGGGCCCAAACTTTCCTGGATGCAATGTTCCTTGAATAGTGGCTGTCACTTTAAAAGGGTGACTGTCCCCTTTAAGAGTGAGTAGGGCCAGTGCACCAGTGACTAGTTATCTGTTTCCAATTAAGTTTAAAAGATGACATGTGGGCCCAGAGGGGTGGGAGACCTGATGAGTCAGAAGAGCTGTGAGAAGCAGGACTAACCAGAGTTTCCTGGGAGGGGAGGCAGTGTGAACCTGCTGAGGACAAATAGTCTTCAGAGAGAAAGCCTTAGGTGATGGTGATCAGTGAACAGAGCATGGAGGATTCCTGCAGGAAGGACTGAGAGGTAAAGGGGAAGTTCCCCTGAGAAGTGTAGCCAAGGGTGAACTGAAGAACTGGTTTTGTTAATTTGGCCTATGCTGGGAAAATAAAACTGCTTTGAAAGAGACTCTGGGTTTGGCAGTGGGTTCAGTGAGCTGGGGAGACTGCTTGTGATGGGTTCCCCCTGGGGTGCCACCTGGAACTAGGGTACCACTGAGCCCTGTGACCCACCAGCCTGGGCTTCCTTTCATGCTGTACTACTTTGACAAGCTGAAAAGCCCTCTAGCCTGCACTTTCACCAGCATTCAAAGAGGTAGGGAAACACCTACCTGCAGTTACATGCACTAACCACCAGCTTCCCAGCCTAGGACCCCAGAGCAGTACCATCCTGCCCTGGTCAAATCTGGCCTCTATATGGTTTTCATACCTGGTTCACCTCTCCCTCAATGTGGACAGGACCGTGCACATTGTGGTAACCAAGCTGAGATTTTCCCCAGACACCTTAGTCAAATGGACACTACTTTGAATTAAAACATAAAATAAATGTATTAACTACAAAAAGATAGATTTTAAGTGATTATAAGTGATAGCAAACAGATCAAAGCAGATTATCTAGTAAATAAACAAAAATGCAAATTGAGCGTATTATTCTAGATAGGTAGGATATGAATTAGCAAATTCTCACCCTGAGTGATAAACAGGCTTGCAGATTCTTAAGGCACAAGCTGCCTTTGCTTTGCAGCTTGGGTTTCCCAGGTTTTCATACACAGGCTAGAAATCCCTTTAGCCTGGGACCATCACTTCCCCCAGTTCAGGTGTTTCCAGGTGTGTTGTTGTATTAAGAGTGAGGTCCCACCATGATGTCATTTTCCCCTCTTATATCTTCTTCCCACTTGCTGGAAAGCTCTTTTGCTGTGACCTGGGTCAAACAGTTCCCACTGTGTAGAGCTATCTCTGAGAGGTTTCTATTGTACATTGTTCCTGGAGTCATCCTTGTGCTTGTGTGCATTTCCTCAATAAGCCATTAACATTGTTTGGCCTTTTTACTGTTGTACCTGAAAGGCTGCTTGTGGAAGTTTTCAACCTCGCAACATGTTTCAGTAACACATACCTAGCTAAACTTCATACTTCACATACGATGATAGCACATACAATCCAATGAGATATTAATGTCTTGCAGATCAAGACTTTTAGAAGGATACCTCACAAGGCATAATTTCTGCAAAACATATCCTAATTATATAACAGTCATGAATAAGGGGGTGCAAGGTTGTCACACTGCTAATCTGCCAAGATGCAAAATTTAGTTGAAAAATGTTCTTACACAAATTATTGAATTGTAATTTGTGTGTGGGAAAATCTGCATACCAGAATGATGCAAGGAAATTATCCTCTTGAGAATAAACAGAGTACATCTTAATATTAGCATTGTTGCCCGTTGGCGCAAGTGATTATCCATTACTTGGGGTCCTGCTAGATTGTTTCTGTTAGGATGAGAAACTGATTATATGAGATGGGTATTTCTTTTGTGGAACCTGCTTATTTACAAAGAATGTATGCAAACACTTATTTCTCTGAACACAGAAGGAACAAACAATAGGAGGCAGTTTACTTGTTTAGAAATCCATGCCTGCTTTCCAGCCAGTCCTGTGCCCCAAATAGTTCTGCCTCTGCTCCCTCTCAGAACCATGGTGCCCATGCTTCTCTGGTGTTCTTCTGGCTTTCTGCTTCTGACACACACACACACACACACACACACACACACATCACTCCAACCAATTAATGCCTGAGCCTCTGTGTTAGCAATCCATCCCAGGAAACTCTTGCTTATTTTCCCAGAGATAGCTTCTTTTCAGGACTTCCCATGAGGCCCAGTGCCATGGGTGATGGCTTCTTTTGTTTCATCTATCTTACTCCTCAAAGGAACTTAATTGCTTCTTCCATTTAGCCTGAATGAAGGGTGGTAAGCATGCTACTCAGCTTTTATGGGATCTGTGTTTGCCTATAGATCAAAAACACACTCGCTGCAAGTCTTTTGACATCATCCAGTGTAACAGCATAAACAAATCCTCCTGCCCCCTTGAAAAATCTCAGCTGTTCTAAATGCACCCAATGCCTTGGAATGATCAGGAACTATGCAAAAGAACTACAATCAGATTTGATGCTTAAAATTGTGAACATCAAAAAAACTTGTTCCAGCCATAAGACTAATGTGTCTGCAAAGTGATTTCAGAGAAGCTGCTTTGAATGTGTTGTCACTTTAAAGGTTTGGATTTAAATGGGTTGTTAATTCTGAGGGAAAATAATATTAATTTTAGATATTTGGCCTCTCAGTATGAAACAAAGATCGCTAGGTGCCTTCTAATCTGTCCTTCCACATAGATTATATTCCATAGATTATATTCCATAAAGTGTGATGTTCTACTGTCACGTATGGATTTACTCATAAAGACCCTGATTCAGGAAAAAAAACTTAAGCATGTGTTTAAGCTCGGAAGTAGCCCACTGAAGCATTCCTCTGAGAGCCTTTTTCACCCCTCCTTTCCCTTTATTTATTTTTTAACTTTCTCCCACACCATCATCATTGTGGTGATCACTCTGTGACATCTTATACCCCATATTCACCACTTTTATATGGTTATGATATATTTTGTACAAAGTATGCTTTGTGAGGTCATTTGCAAACTCATGATCTGCTGAATATTATTATCCTGTTAAAATGTGTGAAACATCACTGCTTGTAAAATTATGAGTGGTAATGCTCACAAGTTATTTTCTTAGAGAAAAAAGGCATACAAGCATGCCAGCAATGTGGTAAAGGTCCATTATCTACTTAACTGGCCATCCACCAGCAGGGGGGAAGGTATAAACAAGAAATTTACATTTCATCTCGGAGACTGTTTGAATTTCAAGTACATGGAGAACTGGTTGTCTACACCCCAGTGGGAGGGAGGGGTAATCCTCAAAGAGAAGAGGAGAGGATAAAAATAAGAGACTGTGACCTCCACATTGCCCCTCTCCTCCTCACATCTCTATGCTCATGGCATCAACGAATACCTGAAAACATTAAACTGGGGGAGGGAGTGGTCTCTGGTTACAAAGAAATCCAGCCTGTGAACTGTCACAGATCATGGTGAGGGAGACATTTTGCTTTTAAGTTCATTTAGGTATTAGCTTGTGGTTTTATCTTTTTATTTCTTTTCTAACCAATTCTGACTTTTATGTCATATCACTTTGTAGTGACTTAAAATCTGTCTTTCTCTAGTTAATAAACTTGTTTATTGTTTTATCTAAACCAGTATGTTTGGACTGAAGTGTTTGGGAATCTCTATTTAGAATGACAAAGCCGGTGCGTAATCATTATCCAGTGTTGGAATGATGGACTTACTATGAGCTTACACTGTCCAGGAGAAAACTGGGCAGTGCAAGATGTACATTTCTGGGAAACAAGGCTGGGACTAAGGATTTGCAGGTGTTTCCCTCTATGTAGTTCATGAGTGGCTGGGAGAACATTCATATATTTAGCTAGCAGTGAATTCATATGATGAAGTCTGCGTGAGTAGACCAGAGTGGCTGTTCTGGCAGCAAAGCAGTGTAAAAGACATCTCAGGCTAGAGAGTTCAGGGGACACCACTGTTCTACAGTCCAGATTGTACACTGGATAATGTCACATACTCTGTCCTGCAAGTCTGTCAGTGCCACTCTGACTATTAACCACATGAGGTCACTCAAGAGCAATGTCAGATGGTGTTGCATTAACTTAGATGGAATATATGGGTCCAAACGTGTTAACGTGACCCAGTCACTGTCCAACATTAAACAGTTTTAAATAAGGTTTGGGGTTAGGCTACATCGACACTTGCAACCATGTATGGGTAATGATCTGTGCCCTATAAACATGCTGAGTGTCCACATACGCTGTGTTGTGCACAGGTATACGCTGTGTACACAAGTATACCTGCATCCATACTGTCCCTTGTTGGTACGCAACTTTGATGCTACCATTTCAGGGGTGAAATACCAGCACTCTGTGAATTAGAGGAGATGCTCTTGCTTCATGTTGTTGGAACTCTCTGTCACACATTTGGTGATAGCAGCTTCTGCTCACGTTTTCCCTTCTGCTGGAAGAAAATGGAGCTGGTTCTCCTGGTGTGATGTGGCCCTGCTCTTGCTGCTTGTTGCAAGAAAAATGTTCATGAGGTGCAGTACTTGCGCAGCTAGAAACTTGACAGAATCAGGCCAGAACTTTCAAGACAGCTGAGCAAGAGGGTGAGGGACAATCCATTGTGGTCCCATGTACATACGTTGTCACTGTTAGTATTAGCACAGTGTGCACATGGGTGGATCACTGCTTCTCATGCAGGAAAGCCAGCACTAAGTGGTGGGGTTACATCATTTTGGAAACTTGGGCTGATGACCAGTGGCTTCAGAGCTTCCAGATGAGGAAGCAAACCTTCATGGAGCTGTGTGAGGAGCATTCACCAACCTGTCAGCACCCGACCACTCATTTTCGGAAAGCCATGCTGGCACAGGATGGGTTAGCTATTGCCCTTTGGAAACTGGCAACACCTGGTAGCTATTGGCCAGTTGCAAATCAGATCAAGTCTGGGAAATCTGCTGTCGGGGTGATGGTTGTACAAGTTTGCCAGGCAATCAATACCATCATCTATACGCAGATGATTGCTATAAGCCAAGTACCAGAAATTTATCAGTGGATTTCAGCAGATGGGGTTTCCAAACTGGCAGGGATCACTGATGGCACCAACATCCCCATAGTGTGCCCACCTAAAGGTGTCACTGAACATATGAACTGAAAAGGTCAGTATTTACTTATTCTCCAAGGCTTAGTGGACCACAGGAGTCAGTTCATGAACACCAACATTAGATACACACAATTCATGGGACCAGGGTGCTCTTAGATTGGGATTGTACTGTGGGGGGGACTTCATTCCCCTGAAACAATGGGGTTCTGTATGGTGTTTCTGTGCCTATGATTATTTTGGGGGTCCCTACATGCCTGCTGCTAACTTGGCTCGTGATGCTGTACCCTGACATCAGTGACCCAGCCAAAAGGGAATTAAACTATGAGTAGCTGCAGAATGGTGGCTGAATGCAAGTTTGGGCATCTGAAAGCTCATTGGGGATGCCTGTGCACCTGTCTGGATCCCAATATGGTCAGTGTGGTTTGCATAATCGTGGCATGCTGTGCCCTTCACACCATATGTGAAAGAAAAGGGAAATGCTTCCATATGGAGTGGGCACAGGACAAAACAGTTTTGCAAAGCTTGTACAGCAAAGCAAAGCTTGTACCTGCATGCACACCAGTTCTGGTTACCAGAAGGCAAGGGAAATCCAGGATGACATATGCTCACACAAGTTTGAACAGCATGAAGCAAGAATGTAACTTCTGTGACTATGCCAAGGTATGTCACCTTATGCTGATGTGCCAAGATACATCACCTGCAAAAGCTCGAAATGACATTGACACTTAGTTGTGTGCTCACATACATTTGGGGTTTGATCCCCCACAGCCAATATTTACACATATTAACTGCAGACAGTTGCATGTGAGTGCCTCCTCAAAGTTAACATCTTTGGCTGTGGATGGTGTGACGGGTTGGATCACAGAAACCCCCTTGGGAGCTGCCAACTGATGTGCAAAGACTACTTCTATTCCTGTTTTCCCTGCCAGCTCAGTGGCTTCAGTACCCTGTCTTGCTGAAGCCAGACACACCCGTCTGCTCCAACACAGACCCAGGGTCTGAATTACCTGCCACAAAGCTGCAGGTTTACCTGAAAACAGCTCACAGAAATGTGCTTGTCTTTAGCACTCAGATGCCCAACCCCCAATGGGGTCTAAACCCAGATAAATCCGTTTTGCCCTGTATAAAGCTTATACAGGGTAAACTCATAAATTGTTCGCCCTCTATAACACTGATAGAGAGATATGCACAGTTGTTTGCTCCCCGAGGTATTAATACATACTCTGAGTTAATTAATAAGTAAAAAGTGATTTTATTAAATACAGAAAGTAGGATTTAAATGATTCCAAGTAGTAGCAGACAGAACAAAGTAAAATAAACCCAGCAAACCCAGAACCCAGCAAAATAAAATAAAATGCGCAAATCTATGTCTAATTGCACTAAATACTGATAAGATTCTCACCAGTTCCAAAATGTTCCCTTTTACAGGCTAATCTTCTTTTACCCTGGGTCCAGCAGTTACTCACACCCCCTGTAGTTACTGTCCTTCATGACTCAGGACTTGCAGGTAGCAGCCATTACCCACATGCTACCTTGAATGTCCTCAGGTAGACTTCTTATGTGGATTGGAGTCTTCCAAGCTCTTTTGTCTGTTAAGTGCTCCCTGATTGAACACTTTATTTGCACATTCCTTTCCCAAGAAGTGATCAAATGTTCTAACTAAGGCCACTTAGAAATCAAGCAATTATATAGCCAATGTTCATAACTTTGAACACACAAATGGTGCCTGCACACAACTAGGGTGAACATAACCAGTAGATCATAACCTTTACATAGATATGTTACATGGCATATGTAGCAAAACCCTATTCCAGTTATATCATACATACATGTATGAGCCCCCCGCCCCCCATAAAGCCTTATGGGGTACACTGTCACGGATGGTTCCCCTGCAGTTCCACTGCCATCATTGTGCAATGTTTCTGTTTTATGTTAACACTTCTGTTCAAGAGTGCCTGATGGGGTACACTTGGTCACTTTTAAACAACTAAAAAAAGAGTTCTGGAAGGGATTGGGAAGGGCTTCAGAACGCCTTTCTCTACACTGTTCTCTCTCAATGGTGATTATAGCATTTATTGGCTATTTAGCATGACTGCACCCCAGGCTGAGAGCAGTGGAGGTTTGGTGGGGGCAGAGGGCTCGTTGTTTCATGTCTTCAGTGTTAATTTAATTTTGTTTCCTTCCTCTGGACAGTCAGTTAATATACAACCAAAGCCAGAAAGACATTGATGTATATTTTTGTTGTGTTTTTAATTCTGCTGCTGGTGACAGGAACAATTGGTTCCAAGCACTGTTCATTGTCCTTATTCCCTCTGCTGCTTTTATGACATTAGGATATTTAGGGATGGGAAGGGAGAGGGGGTTGAGTGAGCAGGGGAGGTTCAGAGAATTCTTTGCAGTGTTCTAGCAGCAGAGAATTACAGAAATCAAATTCATGTGCACTGAATCTTGGGGACCTATCCTAAACTGGAGAAAATATTGTGTGAGGAAAGAAGGGCTATACACAGGTCAATTGAACAGTAACATGTATTGAAAGTGACACATGCAACATAGCCGTAAACTTTAACAAAAAAATGAATGGAAACACAATGCGTCAGACTCCCTGAGTAACATACACACGGTATTGTCTGTGAATCCCTCTCTTTGTCCTGCCTCTCCCCATTCCCCTGACAAGAGGTGAACAGCTGTAGAAAGTTGTCCAGGGTGACAAACAGGGACCTCTCCAGTGCCAGACACATGGTGGGCTTCAGAAACTGAGTGGCTGATTGTTGCACGCTCAGAGGGGTTCCCCTTGGAAGAGTTTTAAGTGCTGGCAGGGAATGTAGCAGGCTTCTTTCTGTCACTCAGAGGTGAGTTGAATCCTCTGCCTCAGCTGCACCCTGGGTATCAGCTGGAGGAGGCAGTAGGCAGGCCCCAAATGTGTTCTGCCACCAGATGAATGACTGACTGACTGTGGTATGCATCCTGCTCTAGGAACCAATTCATCAATGTCTTCTCCTGTCGAAGAGCCCAATCCTCCCAGGCCCTGAGGAACTAAAACTGTTCTTGGTTCCTTCTGTCCATGCCAATAAGCAGGTCTTTTATCTGCCTCTGCTGTCTCTGAGGTGCTGCTACAGACCTCCAGATGGAATGGTTTCTCTCTCTGCAGTAGATGATCCTGGCACTTGTAACATAGGGGTATCATTATATTTCTTTGTTCCTTTGAAGAAAGCTAAGAAATCCCCCCACATAACATAACTGTGTAAAGAACACAATATGGATACTTATTAGCATTTCAGAAATCTGACCATTATGCTCTCCTTCCTTCTCACACAACTTTTGCAGCCCCCAAGGAAGGAGCGGAGGCTAATAAAGGTAAAATATGTGTAGTAACTTTAAAAGTAATTATAATACTTGCACTGTATCAAGGGAGTAGTTGGGGTGGGGTTTAGTTCTTTTCAGAGGCTACATTCCCAGTTATCAATTTCTTCTTTAAAGGTGGCCATTATTTGATATATCTTGACTTTAGCAAAGTTTTTGATATGGTCTTCCACAGTATTTTTGCCAGCAAATTAAAGAGGTATGAATTGGATGAATGGACTATAAGGTAGATATAAATCTGGCTAGACCATCAGGCTCAATGGGTAGTGATCAATGGCTCGATGTCTAGTTGGCAGCCAGTATCAAGCGGAGTGCCCCAGGAGTCGGTCCTAGGGCCACTTTTGTTCAATATCTTCATTAATGATTTGGATAATGGGATGGATTGCACCCTCAGCAAGTTCATGGATGACACTAAGCTGGGGAGAGAGGTAGATATGCTGGAGGGTAGGGATAGGGTCCAGATGGACCTAGACAAATGGAAGGATTGGACCAAAATCTGATGAGGTTCAACAAACACAAGTGAAGAGTCCTGCACTTAGGACAGAAGAATCCCATGCACTGCTACAGGACTGATTGGCTAAGCAGCAGTTCTCCAGAAAAGGACCTGGGGATTACAGTGGACGAGAAGCTGGATATGAGGCAGCAGTGTGCCCTTGTTGCCAAGAAGGCTAACAGCATATTGTGCTGCACTAGTAGGAGAATTGCCAGCAGATCAAGGGAAGTGATTATTCCCCTCTATTTGGCACTGGTGAGGCCACATCTGGAGTATTGTGTCCAGTTTTGGGCCCCACACTACAGAAAGAATGTTGACAAATTAGAGAGTCGAGCAGAGGGCAACAAAAATTATTAGGGGGCTGGGACACATGACTTATGAGGAGAGGCTGAGGGAACTGGGCTTATTTAGTCTGCAGAAGAGAAGAGTGAGGCGGGATTTGATAGCAGCCTTCAACTACCTGAAGGGGGTTCCAAAGAGGATGGAGCTAGGCTGTTCTCAGTGGTGGCAGATGACAGAACAAGAAGCAATGGTCTCAAGTTGCAGTAGGGGAGGTCTAGGTTGTATATTAGGAAAAACTATTTCACTAGGAGGGTGGTGAAGCACTGAAATAGGTTACGTAGGGAGATGGAGGAATCTCCATCCTTAGAGGTTTTTAAGGGCCGGCTTGACAAAGCCCTGACTGGGATGATTTAGTTGGTGTTGGTCCTGCTTTGAGCAGGGGTTTGGACTAGATGATGTCCTGAGGTCTCTTCCAACCCTAATCTTCTATGATTCTATGATTTGGAAAACAACATTTCCAAGGTACCGGAATGGAAAAAAGAGAGCTGGCTCTCCAGGCCTAGGGAGGAGTTCCAGTAATCTATGTTAGAGCGATGTTTCTGCTAATGGTCACCCCCTACATATATTGAACGCAGGGATTTAGTCACCTTTTAGGGTGGATCAAGCACATTTGCACTGTCATTGAATCTGAGAACCCACTTGAATTTCTGCCACACAAAAAAATTGCTGAAATATACTTACATGAATGGGAGACAATTCTTCACTCACATGCTTTATGGGTTCAGATGTGGACAGTAGAGGGGTTATGGCACAACAATGCACATGTATGCATGTACTGTTTCTAGTGTAGATGTAGCCTTAGATGGTGAGAATTTTTAGAAGGAAACATCCCCATATTTGACAGTCTTTCAGATGGTAATAATTGTAATTTTTAGGGAAAGGGAAAAGTTAATTGTGCTGAGCTGGACCTGGAGCTGTTGTTGTTGCTGTTAAAGTCAGATCCTGCTTTCTAGAAAACAAAACAAGACAAACACATGCACATGAGGAGACAAAAGAACAGCACGAATAGAAAATGCAGCATTTGTCTTTAATGTTGATATCTCTGTGTCGACGTTTACTTGCAATGTCAAAGCTGGAAAAACAAAGGCATGGCAGTTGGTCTTACTAGCCAGTCTGAGACCTGGCAAACTTGTACCGTCATTGTGCTATTTAGGACATTGTGTTTAGTTGCCTTTTTGGTCACAGCTTTGAGCAGTGACACAAAATATACAGTCATGGCAGACTCAGCCAGATTCTTGTTAGACAGGAATTAAAAAGGAGAGGGATAGGAAAGAAAAGAAATAAGTTTGGGAAGGAAAAGGACACACAAGGGTGAGGTGTGTGTCTGTCTCTCTCTCTCACACACACACACACTTTCATGCACACAATTACATCCCACAGGTTGTATGGGATCCAGAAGATATGGTGATGGCATCTGGATCCCTCTCTCTGGCCCAGTCTGGGCAGGACATCTCTCAGGATTTGGATAATGAAGGCCCAATGATGTAACAGTAGATTTTCGGGTTCCAGGAGACAGTGGTGGTGACAGCGATGATGGTGAAGTGTGCTCATTCCCCCTAATTTCTTCCCAAAAGTCTTTTCTTGTTAAGAACCCTAAAAGGGAGTATGGCGGGGTACATCCATCTCTTCATTTTATCCACCAATTCAGCCTAAATTCCAACTTCCAATTTCCCAATTTTGGTTCATTGATTTTCAATCGCACACTTGTCTTGTTTAGTAAGCTTGAACTTAACACATTCCTTGAATTACATCAGTAGGATTTTTGGTTTGGACTAATTCAGTCTGTCTTTTTGAACTTCCTCCCATCAACATTGTTACAAATTACTGTAATGCTTTATGAACTTTCACTCATTTTTCACAGTCGAGCTTACAGTTAGGGTATATTTGTGGGCCCAATTATTCCAACGGTGTGCATTCTTTAGATTAATTTCACATGCTTCACCTAGAGGGCACCATCCTTCTGACCTAGACAGCAAGTTGAGGCCCAGAATTTTCATAGGCTGTGCAGCAAGATATCATGCTGATGCTAGATTTCTGACTTGACCTTGGAGAAATATTTGAGTGACTTGGTAACAAGCATCCTATTAGAGCATAACATTCCGATGGATCTGAGGAACATGCTAGTTCAGCTTTTGATCTTCTTCAGTTTCATGGAACTGCTTTTCATACGTCTCAAATAGAATAATTTCTTCCCAGTAGATGTGCTTTCATCACTTGGTGTTAACAAACTCTGTGTTTCCTGCTTTGCTTTAATAAGCTTCTGGCAGTACACTGTGCCACCATGCACTCAGCTAGAGAATTACAGCTAGTTGCTCAAGAAGACATTATTATGTCTCAGATTTTGTTTGCTTGTTGAATAATCTAATTATTTTCATGGAAGAAACAAGGCTGCTTTGCAATGGGACATTAACTAAATGAATGGCTGCATGAAGTTGTACACTTCATAAACATTATTTATTATTTTATATGGCCATGACCACACTTTTGCTGTAAGCAGCATATCTCATTACCTGGTATTGTATATTCAAACATATTTTATTTCCCCACCCCCCCAACAATTATAAGACTTTGAAAGGAAAATTAGGATAAGTAGAAGTATGTAAAATATTCATATTGAAATGCTAAACTATTTGAAATTAGGCTGTCAAGCAATTAAAAAAATTAATTGTGATTAATCACGTTGTTAAACAATAATACAATACCATTTATTTAAATATTTTGGATGTTTTCTACAGTTTCTACAATGTCAAAATTTAGAGCCTACAAGTTCAATCAGTCCTACTTCTTTTTCAGCCAATAGCTCAGACAAACAGGTTTGTTTACATTTGCAGAAGATAATGCTGCCTGCTTCTTGTTTATAATGTCACCTGAAAGTGAGAACAGGCGTTTGCATGGCACTGTTGTAGCTGGCGCTGCAAGATGTTTACATGCCAGATGCGCTAAAGATTCTGTCCCTTGATGCTTCACCCACCATTCCAGAAGACATGTGTCCATGCTGATGACGGGTTCTGCTCAATAATGATCCAAAGCAGTGCGGACCGACACATGTTCATTTTCATAATCTGAATCAGATGCCATCTGCAGAAGGTTGATTTTCTTCTGAAACCATGGTCCACACCTTATCCCTCTCAGATTTTGGAAGGCACTTCAGATTCTTAAATTTTAGGTCGAGTGCTGTAGCTATCTTTAGAGATTTCACATTAGTATCTTCTTTGCATTTTGTCAAATTTGCAGTGAAAGTGTTCTTAAAATGAACATGTGCTGGGTCATCATCCGAGACTGCTATAACATGAAATATATTGCAGAATGAGGGTGAAAAAGAGCAGGAGACATACAATTCTCCCCCAAGGAGTTCAGTCACAAATTTAATTAACGCATTATTTTTTTACCAAGCATCATCAACATGGAAGCATGTCCTCTGGAACGATGGTGGAAGCATGAAGAGGCATATGAATCTTTAGCGCATCTGGCACGTAAATATCTTGAGACGCCAGCTACAATAGTGTCATGTAAATGCCTGTTCTCACTTTCAGGTGTAAATAAGAAGTGGGCAGCATTACCTCCCGTAAATGTAACAAAAAAAATCTACATTTGTAAACTGCACTTTCACGATAAAGAGATTGCACAACAGTACTTGTATGAGGTGAATTGAAAAATACTATTTCTTTTGTTAATCATTTTTACAGCGCAAATATTTGTAATAAACAAATATAAAGTGAGCACTGTACAATTTGTATTCTGTGATGTAACTGAAATCAATATATTTGAAAATGTAGAAAAACATCCAAAAATATTTAATACATTTCAATTGGCATTCTATTGTTTAACAGTGCGATTAATCACGATTAATTTTTTAAATCACGATTAATTGTTTGAGTTAATCATGTGAGTTAACTGATTAATTGACAGCCCTATTTGAAATTCAACTTTTTTGTTGGTTGCTATGAATTGAAAATAGATGTATTTTTCATGAAAAAAAATGCTAAGGATTGTGATTATTTTTGAGTCAGAATGGGTGAATGAACCTCTTTTGTGGGCAGGGGTGGAGTTTACATCAGGATCATATGAAAATTCATGGTTTTGTAAGTTTTTTAATGGACAAACAGCTATCTCACTAAAATTGTGACCAGATAATATTTTTTTGATGGGGAGAAAGGATATTATAAAAAAACTACACATGTTAAGATATGGCAAAAATGTCAAGCAAACTTCTACAAAACAAAGTTGTAAATCTTGTCCAACCCTGAAGATGAATGTTAACTATACTGAGAACGAGTGAGAGATTTTGAAAATCATATTTTTGTTGTAACCTATGCTTCTGCCAGTACTACTGCTACTACCTCTTCTTTGATTCCCAATTTGTCATAACTGTGTCTCTTTCAACTGAATGATCTGCTTCAGACTTTCCAGAAGTCCCTCTCACAAGTATTTTGCAGGAAACTCTGTTTTGACCACAGGAATCCATTGAAGGTCACACTGGCTCACTGTGCCCTTAGAAATTCAGACAATGAATGACAGATATTCTGCCTTTCTAATTACTTTTGAAGCTCAAGTCTACAGTGAATGGATTCTATGGAATAGGTGTGCAGTCCATTGTAGGGGAAAATCATTTAAGATATTGGAAATCTGATTCAAAGCCCAACATAAGAAAATGGACTGCATCACTAACTGAAACTGCTGTGTAGGATTTGTCAATTGTAGGACACTTCATGATGTTAGAATGTATATTAACTAACACAATATTAAATGCTGAGGGACAAATTCTCTAATCAGATCTGGTCCCTTTGCATCACTCAGGAGAGGGAAAGAGGTCAGAAACTGGCTTCAAGTAGCCAACAGAGGACTTATTTAATGTAGGTGAACTCCCTGGTGGCATATATGTTCCAGCTATGGGCCCTGCACCTGTCATCCCCACCCACTGGGTATAGGGGACATGTCTGGGTAAGGAGGGAGCAGGAAGTAGGGCAAGATAGTTCTCCACTCTGCTATGCTCATCTTCCACAGGCATAGGGGCCATTAAAGAACCCTGCACCAGTGGTGGATTAGAGCATCTCTGAGGGTGGGGTTCTAAGTGGCTATGACTCAGGGACCCTTGGTGCCAACTGACAGAGGACACAGAGGGTCATTAAGGTTTTATAGGGGTCCCCTGGGTCAGATATATGCATTAGATTTCACCTAAGAGTGGCATGTGAGTTTTCTGCTGAGAGCCAATTGCCCACTGGTCATCATAATAATTTTGAAATGTATGCATGGAAAATATTTAAGGAGTTACATATTTATTCTGAAAATTATATTCTTAAGGTCTCAGAGTTAAAGCAGGTCACTGGGAGCTGTTCCTTTCAGGCAGGAGGTAACTGACACCTATCTCCCTGTTTGACCCTGAGAAGCATCACAGTGGCATCCCAAAGAATCAGGGGAGAACTGGTCCTCTGATGCCTTTCAACCATGCCAAGGATAGCTTTAGTGCAGGAGGGAACCTGAGCCTCAATGTATGCAAGGACATGTGTTTAACATTATGTCAGCTGGTTGTGGTTGCAAATGTAATGTTAACATGATGTCATGAAGGGGGAAACATCAAATATACATTTAAAAATCAATGTAATTTAATATGGGATCACAAATACTAACATTCTTAATTATAATTTTATATAGTTATCATGTGACATCATCCGGGGGAGTTAAGGTTGACTGAGTATCTTAACTGTTCATTTCTTACTTTAACATGGTTGGATTTAAGTCTAATATTATCTCTGATTTTTTTCCCTGTATTTCTTACGCTTCGTTTGAGTGTTATTAAAACATCCCTGTAATATTTCTTTTTTTAGCGTTAAATTACCAAAACAAACTCTCAACATTGACATAGTCTTTGTCTGGGAATGTTAATGTGAAGTATTCTATTCTGTGCACATTGCTGCACTCCTCTTTTCTTTAACTTTCTTTTATTTATTGATTGCTTATTTAAGAGATGTAAAATATATTTAAGATAATTTCTGGCTCCCTAAGATTTATCTGTAGAGTTCATCTTTAGTAATTATTAACAAAAAATCCCCTGTACTGTAGATCAATTCAGAATATTACAGATTTGTGGGGAGATTAGCGTTTTCGGCATGGTGCTAGATGAATAGTTCTGGAGGCTGGAGTCCTGTATTTAATCACAAAAGCAAGGATCCTGTAGCACAGGCTCCTGCAGTGCAAGCTTTCCCACAGTGCTCTACCAGTATGTCTTCTCCAAGTCAGGGTTGAGCCATTAGGATTGATTGGGAAATGTTGCTTCCACCTAGGACACTCACAATGGTGAAGCAACCATTGTGAGTTTTTATTTAGTTTTTATAGTTCCTGAGTGTAATGAAGTGAAATGTTATGCACATTTTTCAGTAAAACAAAAATAAACATTTTGTTTTTGCAGAGGAACAACAGTATCAAAGAAACAATCTGAAACTCTATACTTAATGCCCTAAAGTGTCTACAAGATCCCAAAAGACTACAGTAGGTAGGAAATAATCACTCAAATAGGCCTTGTTTCACTCCAGCTGTTGCTTTTTTGCTATTTTTTTAATCCCTTGATAATATCAGATCCAGCTGCCTGTGATTTCTATTTGTTAATCTTATTGGGAGCTGCCTCTGAGACCAAATGAGTGTCAAAAAAGGAAAGAACAGATAGCAGCTTCCTTTCTGTTTTCCAGCTCTTCAAAGCTGTCCTCTTTGGTAAGTTAGGCTGAAGAAAGCTTCATTTCTTTTCGGGTGTGTACATCAGATAAAATTCAGTCCCTAGTAATAATGCCTGCTGCTTTGCTCTAAAGCTTGGAAAAATATCTTCCAATTATCTGAACTAACAGTGCTTTCATTGTTTTTGCTGTTAAATGTGATACCTTGACTTTATATGTATAGACATGAAAAGAGTGTTCCCAAAGCACAGAGCTTTTTTTCCCCCTTTAGTATTTCAGTGAAACAAACAAAATGAGTCATGAGACACCAGTGATTTGAGTAGCATTCAGGCTGATTTTCCCCATCCGATCCGTATCACGTCAGAATAAAGGTTAAGCTTTTCATCCCTTCCTGAGCTATTTGTGTTATTTTTAAAAGATCCAAACTGATATATTTCTTCCATATTTCATTCAGAAGCATATCTCTTTTTTGTGACTGTTTGAATTGTTTTTCTGAAATGGATTTTCTTTTGAATATCCTTTTTATCTCTTATTTCATATCTTACATGGAAAATCCCTTAATCTTTTTTCAAGGGCATCCTAGGACAACAACAATGATCAGTGAAAAATGAGCTTCTAAGAAGCCTACTGTCTTTTTTGTGTACTATATAAATACACATGCACACACAAACACATATATAGAATGCATTTATATATGTAAAGTATATGTACATTCATGTATGTATATTATATGTATTTAGTAATATTTGTAAATAAAACAACCAACATTTCTGCTTATAATTATTCTTTTTATATATTACGTATAAATTCTCATAAACATACAGACAGACATAAATATACATGCATAAATGAATAATTGCAAACCTAAATAGAGGTTGTTTTATTTACAACAGGGGTCGGCAACCTTTTAGAAGTGGTGTGCCGAGTCTTCATTAATTCACTCTATTTTAAGGTTTCGCGTGCCAGTAATACATTGTAACGTTTTTAGAAGATCTCTTTCTATAAGTCTATAATATATAACTAAACTATTGTTGTATATAAAGTAAACAAGGTTTTTAAAATGTTTAAGAAGCTTCATTTAAAATTAAACTAAAATGCAGAGCCTCCCGGACTGGTGGCCAGGACCCGGGCAGTGTGAGTGCCACTGAAAATCAGCGTGCCATAGGTTGCCTACCCCTGATTTACAAAATATTACACACAATACATAATAACCATGGCAATGTATGTATTAGCCACATATTTTGTTCCTTCTATACTGATTTATGCAACCATTTTAGATTATCACCATATTTCCAATATTTCACACAATACAACTGCTTAGACTCGTGCCCTGTTGATGCTTCAGTTAAGTTGACTGATGTCATATGACTCACTTTAATTTAAAACAGTCAAGTACATAGAGCCAAAGTGACTTTTATTTAGATGACTGCTCATTCTGTTCTTAAGTATTAAGAGAAAATATGATGACACATGTCATTAATTCAAGAGCAAAGGATGCATCATGGAGAGTCAATGCTGGAGATTAGATATGTGCTGAAATTCATTCAAGTAACAATGGAACAGGTTACACACTAGTAAACTGCAGAAAGCCCCGTACAGCTTGGAGGAACACTTCTGACATATCCAGCATCAAAAACCTTCTCTTTCATCTTCCTTACTCACATGACTGTACAGAATTTGAGGCTCTCTTCTAGCTGTTATTGAAAGGAAAATATCTCCTCTTCTAGTACAGAGTCTGTAGGTGGGCATTACTTTAATAACAAATAAATAAAAGGAACAGAGCCAAGGGAGAAGATAAAATGTTGATCATTTTTTCCTGTTCTTTTTTCCATTGAAGACTTCAGGAATATATTATCCAAAGACAAAACCACTTTGTATCACATTGCTTCTGTTTTTTCTATTGACTTCTCTTTCCCTCATCTCTGTAGAATGCAGTTCCTTTTCTCTAACAGTCTGCTATCTAAAGTGACACCTGCTGATGATGATAGAGGACAGTGGGCACTGTTCATTAGAGAGATGATCCTACCCCACCATTAATGTCACACATCTGTGTAGTGTGGCTGATATCACTTGCGGCCACTGGTGTAATCCTAGTGGGGCTGCAGCTACACCAAACCTGGAACCTATAGTATATATGGCTACCACCAGGGGACTTCTGACCCTGCAGCACATAACTTGTGGGCGGCAGGGGGAAGAGGCACTGATAATATATGGTTATTTGCATATCTAAAGTGAAACCTCCAGGCCTTGGTATCCCTTATAAGCCTGTATTACCTGTTCTATGCCTCCTCCCTCTTCTGTCTGTAGTTCATTCAGAAACCAATGATAAACTCCCTTGTCCACACTTGTCCTTCAGCATACAACAGCATTTCCCTGCAGTAGCTAAGATGCTCCCATTATCCTCCAATAGCCTCAAACAGACAGCACTGGACCAGAGTGGAATGGAGCAGGATATCCTTTTGGCCAGTTATAACCTAGAGAAGGCTGTACAGTAGAAAAGAGAGAGAGGGAGAAAGAAGAGTAGAGGGGAAATGAACAGAGGGCAGGGCCGCCCAGAGGATTCAGGGGGCCTGGGGCAAAGCGGGGGAGCGGACATATTCACCGGGCGGCGCTCCGAGTCTGCAGCGGAGGGTCCTTCAGTCGCTCCGCATCTTCGGCAGCACTGAAGGACCCGCCGCCAAAATGCTGCCAAAGACCCGGAGCGACTGAAGGGCCCCCCGCCTCCGAAATGCCGCCAAAGACCCGGACCTCCGCCGGGTAAGTAAAAAGGTGCCTCTAGCCAGGGAAGGGATTCTCGGCCAGGGCTCGCGGGGCCCCTGTGGGACCCGGGGTCTGGGGCAAATTGCGGTCCTGACAGAGGGAGAGATTAAGTTTGTGGGCAGAGATTTTCTACTACTAGTTAGGCATCTACCTACCATTGAAAGTCAATGTTCCCATTAGGTGCCTGACTGCATTTTGACAAAACTACTCAAGATAGTTAAGTCCCAGGCAGACTGCGAAGAGCTACAAAAGGATCTTGCAAAACTGGGTGACTGGGCAACTAAATGGCAGATGAAATTCAATGTTGATCAATGCAAAGTAATGCACATTGGAAAACATAATCCCATAATCCCAAATATACATAGAAAGTGATGGGGTCTAAATTAGCTGTTACCACTCAAGAGAGAGATCTTGGAGTCATTGTGGATAGTTCTTTGAAAACATCCACACAATGTGCAGCGGCAGTCAAAAAAGCGAACAGAATATTGGGAATCGTAAAAAAGGGATAGGTAGTAAAACAGAAAATATCATATTGCCTCTATATAAATCCATGGTAAGCCCACATCTAGAATACTGTGTGCAGATTTGGTTGCCCCATCTTAAAAAAGATATATTGGAAATGGAAAGGTACAGAGAAGGGCAACAAAAATGATTAGGGGTATGGAACAGCTTCCATATGAGGAGAGATTAATAAGATTGGGACTTTTTATCTTGGAAAAGAGACGACTAAGGAGGGATATGATTGAGGTCTATAAAATCATGAGTGGTGTGGAGGAAGTGAATAAGGAAATGTTATTTACTCCTTCACATAATACAAGAATCAGGGGTCACCCAATGAAATTAATAGGCGGCAGACATAAAACAAACTAAAGGATGTATTTCTTCACACAACACACAGTGAACCCGTGGAACTCTTTGCCAGAGGATGTTGTGAAGGCCAAGATTATAACAGGATTCAAAAAAGAACTAGATAAATTCATGGAGGATGGTTCCATCAATGGCTATTAGCCAAGATGGGCAGGGATGGTGTCCCTAGCCTCTGTTTGCCAGAAGCTGGATATGGGTGACAGGGGATGGATCACTTGATGATTACCTGTTCTGTTCATTCCCTCTGGGGCAGCAGGCATTGGCCACTGTCAGAAGACAGGATACTGGGCTACATGGACCATTGGTCTGACCAAGTATGGCTGTTCTTATGTTCTTGTAGTTTGAAATTTGCCCCCAGATCCTTATACTTAGGCATCATTATTTCCACAAAGAAATCAATGGGACTTTGTTATCCATTGGAATAACCTTTACAAAGTTGAGACTTGAGAGGGAGAATGCAAATTAAATAGAAATAAACACTTGTGGGGGGAGGAAAAGCAGTAGCATAGAAGAATACAGGAAATATAAGTGTGAAGAAAGAAAGTGGAAAAACAAAATACAGAAGAATAACAAGAAATTAAGTTACGATAACTATCTCCTAGTTGTGTCGTTAATGGGATATGGAACTAGCAATCTCAGCACTGAAAGGAGGTGGTCAAGATTTAAAAAATGTCAAATTCTAAAGCTAGGATCCTAATTCCATATTTAGGCACCTGAATAACTGGCTTGATTTTCAAATGTTCTGAGGGAGCTTCACTGTACCATTAAAGCTAAAGGAGCAACTCCATTAACTGGTACGAATAGTAGACTCTTAACATTTTATGTGGATTTTTACAGGTTGGGAGAGACTGTGGCTCTTTCTAATACACCGGTATTGCTGCTCAGGAGTTTACTAATGAAATAATTTTTTGATGGAAAATTCAGTTTCTGCAAAATAAAAGTTTTCCATGACTCCACTCACATTGAAATATTTCAGTTGGTTGAACTGAACTAAAACATTTTGCTTTCTCCTGTGAACTGGACTCCTTGGCTGGACTATATCTCCTGTACTGCAATGTTGCCTCCACTCCAAGTGTCATAGTGCATCAGGGGAGTCACATGACTGCAGATGCATCATAGGAGATGTAATCATTCCAGGGAGCCTAGCCCACTGGGAAGAATAGGGACATGAGACACCCAAACTAAGACTCCCAAGAAGAAATGCAGCTCCACAGGGAAATGCCTTTGAATGTTCAACTGCCTCCAAATGAAATGTTTCACCATTTACAAACTGAATTTTTTGGACTATTTCATTCCACAAAAATATTGATATGGAGGAAATAGTTCAGAAACTGTTTAAGGAAGTTGACCAAATGTTCTAAAGCTTGATATAGGAGACAGCATATTTTGTGGGACAAAAATAGTAGCCTATTTGATGTTTAGGTGCTATTCTGCAGCACAATAATATGGAAACTGCACTAATATGCCATCTTATCACACTTTGGTCCTATTCACCTGACAGCTCACACTTAGACAACCATCTGCAACCTTTTGTTAAATTTGCTCCTTGGCTTTCATGAAGATGGCCTATTCCATTGTGTGTGTGTGTGTGTTCAGAGTTCTTCCCTTACACTGATATATTTTATTGATGTGTTGAGCTGACAGAAAATCAGAATTTCTGTCCCATGGGATATTCTGATTTTTCAATAATTATTTTTATTCTGAATCATGACCAAAAAAAAAAAAGAAAAATATCCACACACAGGAACCAGCCTCTCTGAGGCAGGTGGTGTAAATACCTAAGCCACTTCTTGTGGCAATGAGTTCAGCACCTGCCTCGCTCCACCCAAAACAGTTGGAGGAGGAGATACCCTCCCTGATAATTGTTAGCCCAGTTGTTAGAACACTCACCTGAGATGTGGCAGTCCCAGGTTCAATTTCCTTCCCTGGCTTTAGTTGATTTCACTCCTAGGTGCCTATCTCTCCCCATTCATCAAGAAAGAGTCTAGGTGCCTAACTTGGCTGTGTGAATTTCAGTGTTGTTTCTTTGATTTTCTAGGCACAGATCATATTGCTCAGCATTTCAATGTCTAAGTCCTTTCATGGATCCCATCCTATCTCTCTATCTGTGATCTACTAAGACTGCTATGCTCAGTAAGAATGCTTTGGCTAACAGAATAGCAGATGAAATACATGGGAATGAGAGGTGGACCTTAATCAGCAGGGGCATGGCTGACTGTGGAACAACTTACCAGAGTTATTTTCAGAGTAATATGTAAAATCCACTCTTTATAAAACTTTACCTTAGTAATGAAATGCATATTATTTGTATGGAGAATAGACAATGAGAAGTAAGAGGTAAGGAGAAAAAAATCATAAGTAATGGAAGCTGTAGTTTGGAAAAGGAGGAGAGGCAAGTGTATTCAATTTATCTTTTATTTCAGTATCCGTGCCTAGAGACTGTATTAGAAATGGCAGAGAGAGAAATGACTCTATTGGATGAATAGTGCTTTCCCAGCAGCATTCCCTGCAGAGTGGAACTGATTAATATTCTCTTTTGGTGAACCAGTCAAATGCTTCAGTTGATATTTTGGCTCTTTTGGATTACAGAATAAAAAAAAAACACAAAAAACCCGCAAGAGACTCTTCAATGAGGGATTTCCATTGCTGTGACAGAACAAGCCCCACCGTTTTTCACCCCAGAGCCTAAAAGTGCTTAAAAACAGAGATAAATGCTGTTAGATTTCCATTATGTGCTAGCTATATACAGGTTAAATATAGTGAAGGAAAAATGTTGTGTAGATCAGTGTTCCTCAAAAATATTTTAAAGACTTTTCCAGATAAAGCATGACTAGAGGCCTTCAAATGTTCACCATGTAATCCATTATGTTCCACAGTACATGTTCACCGAATTTAAAGTCAGAATCTGTTCTCTAAGATTTTAACCACAGCAGTACCAACTTGTAACTATGAGCCAAAGTTTTCACTTCTTGTACTAGACTAGTATTAAAAACTACATATATGATAATCTGCAGTATTGGTTAGAATTAGTGAGGATACATTGTGAACCCTTTAAAAGATTATGTTCATTCACTCCTGCAATTAAGGCGTTTATACTGGCACTACAGCATTAAAGCCTGAGCGCAAAAAGCCTTATAACTCTCATTGGGGTGGTTTTATTACAGCGCTTGCAACTGCGGTGTTTTGGTGCAAAAAGTGGCTTGTCAGTGTATACGCCACTGTTGTTTCAGCACAAAAAGCTGACTTTTAACGCAAACACTTGCAAGTGTAGACCAGGCCTAAGGCAGCCAGTTTTGTATAGCAAGGAGAAGCCATGTTTTCTTAATCTTTTCACAGTCAGAGGACTTGACCTGGCATCTCTCAAAAGGTACGTTTTTATTCACCAACAACCTACATAATTCTTATCAGCTGTTTAAAAATATGCTTTTCTGCCTGTGGTGCAAACAGAGGAGCCACAGATGACTCATACTTTCTTCATATGGGGAAGGAATTTTCTATAACAGTAAATGCTAATGCTTTAATCTGGAAATACTGAACTCCAATATTGTTTTCATACCCTGTTTTGTATTGTATCTTCTTGTGTTACATTACAGGGACTTGGTGGTGTGGTTAGAGTCCGGAGAGTCCCCTGCCTAACTTGCTGCTACTCGGAGACAGTTAGCACAACCATGGACTTTACAGTTTTATCGCCTGTGAGCATACACTCCTATAGTTTCAAATTCAGATTTGTACCTTACATTTCTGTGACAACCTTTGGTGTGATACTGTATAGGACTTAATATTCTGTGATGTCTTTTTATAGGGAAAATTGAGTGGACTATACAATGTTGTAGTCAAGGTTGAGGTTAATATTCACATACCTGCTGATTGAGTATGGCGAGCTGTTGGGAAGGGCTGTCCTATGCCTTGCCACAATGTTACTTTGCTGACTATGATATCTGTCTGTCACTGTGTGACTAAAGTGAGGGGCTCAGATACTATGGTGCTCAGATACTCTGGTGCCACGGGTTTATAATATCCAAGCTAGATATGGATCAAGCACATGAGTAGTTCCATAGACAAAAATGTGATTACTCACATGGTCAAAGATAATCACATGTTTAGGTGCTTTGCTGAACCATAGAATAGCTAAGAGGTTAAACTAAGTACCTAAACAAAACTCATTGATTTACAGTGAAATAAAGCAACAAAAATGTGAGTATTTTGTGGCACTAATTTGGTAGTCTTAAAGGATGAGTAAGGGAGGAGGAAAGAGTAAATGCATGTTTTTTAGATGTCAGAGGAATTATTTTAAACTCCAAAAAATGTGGAAAAGCCAGAGACTTGCAGAAACCACATTCTCTGTGAGCTAGGGGGAAGGCCCATGCAAGCATGAGTAAGGAAGAACATTTAAAATAAGTAAGTACATATAAGACAAGATTTCTTGTCTGTCTGCTAAATATTTCTCAGTTTGCTCCTTGGTGTTAGAAGTAAGAATCTGACACGTTCAGAATATCTGGGTATAAGAAAATAGATTTTAAATGTCTCTGATGTAGCCTCCTACAGGTCTCACTGAACATCCTTTTAACTATACTGGGAAAATTGCCGTGGAAAAAGAGAGTTTTATAATCTCAAAAATTCAGGTAATTTCACTGCCATGAGGTCATCAGGAACTCATATTTATCTGTAATAATGGAGATGATACCTGGCCTGATCCTGGGGCCTGATGAACAATGAGGGCTATCTGCAGTAAGATGCCAGAAGGGGTGAATAGGATGAGTGATTCTGGGATCCAGTTTCCCTGGAATTTCATAGCATCAGTGTTGTTGTTCTTTGGAACCTTCATCAGCTGCAGATTGTCTCTTAGGAAACACATTTTTACCTAGGTCATGTAACTGTTCAGATAAGATAATTCCTACTCCATCAACTTGTTCCATCCCACAGTCATCATGGCTTGTGAATAAGTGCTTGAATTAAGGAGGAATTAGGGCCATTCCTCCAACAGGACAGATCATATTGCTTGTGTGTGCTTATTTCTCATTTTGTTTCTTAGGCACCTTCCATGTGTGACTTCAGTTTGGTGTCCTTCCTAGTTCTCGAATCCAAAATTCTTCTAAAGACATTTCCTCATATCTCTGTCTTTACATTTATTCTATTTCAGCATTTGAAATAGTTAAAATTTACTTATAGAAAATAGATACAAGAGTCAGATCCCTGCAATTTGGTGCCCGCTCTCTGCCATTTATAAGCAAGACACAAGAAGTAAATCTTCAGCTCTACTCTGTCCTGATTAGGCCTCAACTGGAGTATTGTGTTCAGTTCTGAGTGCCACATTTCAGGAAAGATTTCAACAAGTGGAGAACGACCAGAGAAGGGCAAAAAAATGATTAAAGGTCTAGAAAACATGACCTATGAGGGAAGATAGAAAAATGTTTTGTTTTTTTTAGTCTGGAGAAGAGAAGACTGATGAGAGGGACATGATAACACTTTATAGTACATAAATGGTTGTTACAAGAGGAGGGAGAAAAATTGTTCTCTTTAACCTCGGAGGATAGGACAAGAAGCAATGGGCTTAAATTGCAGTAAGGGATGTTTAGGTTGGACATTAGGAAATGTCAAACTGTCAAGGTGGTTAAGCACTGGAATAAATTGCCTAGGAGGTTGTGGAATCTCTGTCATTGGAGGTTTTTAAGAGCAGGTTAGACAAACACCTGTCAGGGATGGCCTAGATAATACTTAATCCTGCCATGAGTGCAGGGAATTGGAGTAGAAGACCTCTCGAGATCCCTTTCAGTTCTATGACTCTATGATATAATCGTTCCCCATTCTCAGTTTTCCTAATGGCCAATATGAACTATTTAAAATGTAAAATATTCCTTGGACTACCAAGAACATTTGGCCTAGTTCTTTTTTCTCTACCACAAAACAACCTTTCATATTATGGGGGGTTTTTTATGCCTTGCAGTTGATCATAATCAAAGAAGGGAAAGTAAAGCTGACAGAATAAACTCACAGTTCTAGTAGATCAAAACAAAATAATTGGCTGTGTTATACAGTGAAAATGTGGAAGATCTGATGAGACAACTTTGGCCATCAGATTGCACCAGCTGTTGATGATTAATATGGCATTTTGAAGCCCACCCCTGTGAGTTATATCATCATGATGGTATACACCTACCAGTTTGTTCTGTATAGTATGATCTTGAATGCTTATAGAATATTAGCAGAAAATATTCTAGTTGCTCAGTATACATAATTATACTTTTGCTTTGATATGTTGAATGAGGAGTGGGTGTTTTGGAGCATGACTCATTTTAATTATTTTTAAGAGTGTATTTTTATAGGCACAATAGTGTAGCTGTTTCATTTAAAACAAGCCAAGAAGGGAGACTATGGAAACTGAATTTTAAAGAACGGCTCTCAGTTTTGCATATTTTTTTATTTGTTGCACAATGTATTCCTTCAACCCCCCAACCAAAAAAAAAACAAAGCAATATTTTTGGCCCAGTATGTGGTCTTCTAGTTTTTTCAACTGCCAGAAGAGATTTTAAAACTGTCCCCTGGATTTTAAAGATCATTTTATACTGCCACTGCAGACGGCTGCAGATATGCTCCGCACCAGCCAATACTATAAACCAGGATGTTTGAAGAATTGTATGTATAATGGAGACAATAATAAAAGGCAGTTTTATTTACACATGATTATTTTTTCTACTGGATTTCAGTATGCATATCACTTGGTTCATTATATTTTGTTTCAGTTGAAGATGGCCAATGTGTACCACTTTATAGTCTGGCTGTCTTCATCTGTAGCCATACCACAGATGTGGTAATCATGTCCCACTATCTTTTTTGTTTTTAGCCACCCATGTCATCATTATCAAATGTTTTAAGGGATGACTACAGAGGCTCCTCCACTATCTACCATATATCCTGTAAACTACTTCCTATAAACTTAGAGAAACAAGGTGGGTGAGGTAATGTCTTTTATTGGACCAAATTCTGTTTTTGAGAGGGACAAGCTTCCAAGCTTACACAGAGTTCCCTCATCCCAGCTGAGTGTCCTAACCACTGGGCTAAAGGTAACGTATATTAAAATTTGTTCAATATTTTAATGATAGTTACAAATTTCATATTTCCAGAAAATCAGTTCTACATAGATCTATATATGGAGAGATTGTTTCCCAATGTGGGACATAAGTCAATTATCCCACTCTTTTATTTTGGCATTTAAATGATAATTTTATGTCTTTAAAGTGCCAATTCACATGCTGAAGTGCAGTATAAGGATGTTTGAAAGGGGAGGGGATGCAATGCTATCAATGTAGAAATTCACCCAAGTGAAAAGAGAGCTACAGCAAAAAGAGACTGGAACAAAGGGCCCTAATGGTATCCCTTAGGTTTACACTGAGAGTCCAAGGAAGTAGTGCTCCCAGAGACTGAACTATTTTGTAATTCATAGCGGTAGCAGGTGAAGTTGTAGCCCCATTAAAATCCAGTGGGAGTTTTGTTATCTTCAGTGGGAGGAGGATATATTTCTGTGCCCTCAAACCAGGATTGAGGTACATTGATGAGGCAGTGTAGGGCCCTGCTACTGCACAAGCAAGCTCTGCCTGCTTTGTAGATACAAAACTTCAGTCTCTAGGAAGTGTAAATATGGCACCTTTCAGAAGCATTACGTACAAATGAACAAATTTAGAAATAAAAAGGATAAATTCTATCACTGAAAGAATTCATGAGTGCAGGGGACTGGACTAGATGACCTCTTGAGGTCCCATAGTCCTATGATTCCATGATTTTCTTTATTTATAGTACTTGTGTTATATTTTAATGAATATGTAAGAGATTTCTCTAAAAGCATTTGAAAAAAAATTCCTTGCTATCCTTGAATGTATTGTTAAATTTCCACCAGACAGAGAACAGAGGTTAAAAGAATTTATAAGAGGAGCACCTCTTGTGATAAAATGCACACAGTATGTCAAAGAGGCAAAGGACAGATTTCTCTCTATGAACTAATAACCTTTTAATATATCCAAGTCACTGTTGAATTATCCACCCTATATGTCTTGGGATTTTATTTTAATCTTATAAAATGCTTTGACTCTGACCTTTTCATGCAAGATAAGTCAAATGTGAAGACATTATCACATTCTATATTTTATTATTTCTATATTCATCACAACTCTTCATTGTATGAAACATTATATCTATCTTTTTTCCTTCATTTGCAATAAAACATTAAGCAAGAGTTTGCAAGCATTTATTAGGATTCCATAAGGCATACTTCTGCAGAATGGAGGTGATTTTTAGATTCTAAAAGCCTATCTTCATCCTTCTACTTATAGGCCTGATCTAATACCAACTGAAATCACTGGGAATATTTTACCTGAAATCAATGGGTAAAATCCTGGCTTCATTAAAGCCAATGGCAAAACTCCTCACTGACTTCAGTGGAGCCAGGATTTCTCTCCTTGAGTGTTGGATCAGACATGGAATTTTCCAGTTGAATTCAAGGGATGCTGTATGAGTCTCTATGTTTGTGAGTCTTGTGGGCTTTCAAAGGTGGTGGTTTTGAGGTGTGGGAATCATAGATGTAAAAGAAAAGAAGCAAACAAGAGTCCACGAGCATTTCCAGTGTGGCAGTTGATAGATAAGTGGAGTCAGCTGGGAAAACAAAAAAATTGAAGTAATACTGGGAACAGAGACTTGCGGTCAGCATTAGTGTGTCATGGATGGAATAATGTCCAATGAGATTTTTTTTTAATTTAATGACAATGAGCAAGAACATACAAAAAATACCAACAGGCATCCCCACTCCATGTCAACACCAGAGTCCTTCAGCATCCCCATTCACAAATAAATAGGACTTTTCTACCCTCTGGAAATACATATACTCCCTCACTTCCTGGAAATAGGTCATAAAGTATCCACGCTCTTATTTAATGGAAATTGAATGGAGATGGAAGAAAATCCTTCTGACTGCTCTATAGGTCAATATCCCTATAGAAGTGCAAGTCATCCCCCCGCCTCCAATATATATAAATAAAGACCGGAGAGATGGTAACTAGCCTTCACGAAGGATTCTTTGCTGTCTAATAACAAGATCAGAGCGTTTAATGTATCATAATCAACTTAAGCCACCAAGTCAACCATCACAGTGGGTAAGAAAATGACTGAACTATCTTTGGAATGTTTTAGATAAATTATATTGCTGTGTCATTTTCGTTACTATGTCAGTGAGTTGTCGTTTAATGAAATAGTGGCGAGAGAGATTGAATAAATGGAATATTCTTAGTAAGTGATAGCAAAAATATATGGATGTTTTCTTTCATTCATTTACCTTACCACCTAGTATATATTTAGACAGACAATGGTTATACTAGAGTATGTTATGGTGCTAAAAGATAAGTTATTTTCCTTCTTGTCAGAAATGTGAGCTATTTTTACAGGTAAAGTATGCAAACATGCACTATGTGCCTTGTACATTTCCTCTAAATAATGCTTAGACTATTTTAAGATCATCTTTTCAGGAAGATTTTCTCTTTCATTTAATGTCTAAAATATTATTTTAGACTTAATATGGGGTTTATACGTTTTGTGGATTAAAGGACATAATTTTGTTGAAAAAGTAAAAATTTTGATATGATTTAATTTTCTCTCTTTTTCCATGGGAGACTTTTCTGTGAATGATTGGAAAATTATTTTATTTGAAACTATTTGTGAAAGTTTTCATGCCCAGGTCCAAAAAGGGAGTTAGGCATGGTGATGTTTAGCAAAGCTTTTAGAGACATAGAAAAGCCTGAGTTAATCACCTAGGCTTCCTGTGGAATGAAGGGGGAGACACAGGTGCCTGAGAAAGGGATCCCGAAAATCCAGTATGCTAGGCAGCTTCCTGACTAAGCCGGCCATTGGGAGATGCTGATGAGAGGGGTGTGTCCTAAACCCCATCCCTCTCTGAGACTTGTGCACCTAAGACTGGACTAGAAGGAGATGCCTCTCTTTGCTTGGCATCCACAACCATGAATCGTCTCCTGGAGTTAGATGCCTAAATTGTTTTTTGCTGTTCTCTTAATCTGTGCTGTTGAAGCTTTTCCACTTTGGATAAATAGTTAAACAGTCACTGGGGGAAGATATAGGGGAGAGGGAGAAAATGAATGAAGGAATATGACTTCATAGCCTGATGGTTGGGATTGTCACCTTGGAGGGAGGAGACCCAGGGTCCAGTCCCCCTCCTCCAATGACTAATTATTTATCCAAAGTGTGACAGCTTCAACAGGGAAGATTGAGGGAGCTCCACATTCAAAATATCCTATAGCTCAGTGGTTAGTGCACTCATCTGTTAGGTAAAAGACCATTGTCTACATATTTTCTCCACATCCTGGGTGAGTGCTCTAACCACTGGGCTAAAGGTTATAAGGGATGCTTCTCCTCCTCTGGATAGATTTTAAATAGGCCCTGATCCAGCAGGCATGCTCTGCATGTGCCTACCAGATCAGGACCCACATGCAAGATAGGCATTTCTCCACCTGTCTTCACCTGGTCTGAAGATCCCTTTGGGGCTTAGACATCCAAATTCCTAGAGTGAGTTGTTGTATACATGCTTAGAAGCAGAAGTGTAAGGGACTTTTAGAGTGAAAAATTAGCCAACTATGTTTAGGGTCCTACAGGATTAGGCAGCAGCTGAGTGGAGGGTGTGGACTACTGTAGCACCTAAATCTGGATAACTAAGTCCTTTTGTTGTGGATCTGGATCTCAGTGCCTAATTCTGGGTCTGCAGTTCATTCAACAAGTTTGTGCATATCTGTAATTTCAAATTTGTGCATACTGATTAGTTGCCTTAAGTCATGTACTGTTATTTCAGATGATCAATAGATGACTTATGTACCTAAGCAAAGCACTGTTAATTGTGAATTGCATAACACAGAGGGACATTCAAAATTTGAAATATTGAAATATGCACTGATTATTGGGTGATTATGTACCTTGTAAATCACCTTGGTATATATTTGAGCCAAAAAAACATTTAAAAATATTTTTGCTAATAAATCATGAATGTTCAAATGTTTAGAGAAAACACACTCAAAGATACTCTAGATATAGTCAAATCAAAATTAACTTACAGAGCTTGGGACAGGGTGTATTGACCCCTTACTGGCAACCCAGGAGTTAGCCCATTGCTTTGGGCCCAAGAGGCCATGCTTTCTCTCCCTTGCTGGGCATGCTTTCAGTGCTGGGAGCATATAAAAGGAAGCAGCTCAGCTCAGGCTGGCTAAGGAGGAGAGCGGTCGTACACTTCAGGCTGCTGCCAAGAAGTCACCAGGTCTCCAGACCACAGAGGCTGGACACCCTGATTATGTCGCGGGATACCAGGCAACCACAGGGACTAAAGGGGTTGACAAGCCGCTATCAGTGGAGGAGATACCAAAGCTGGAACAGAGGGTAGGAAGATACCCAGGGGACATGCTTGAGGATATGGAGACCTGAACCCTGCAATGGGGTAACTGGTTTAGAAAGGCCCTGGTTCAGAACCCAGTGGAGTAGGTTGGGCTTGGGTTCTCCTACCCTCCCTGCACTTGCCATTGGGCAATACTGCTGCCAGAGAAGGCAGCACCTTGGACTATTGCTGCTAGGCACTACCACCGCTGGAGAGGGTGGCTCCTGCGACTGTTGCTGCTAGGTGCTACTACCACCAGAAAGAGTGGCTCTTTGGACTATTGCTAATTTCTTCTGCATGAGGAAGTGGCCTCTTAAACTCCCATCGCTGGGCGCAACTGCCCTGAAGCACAGTGGCACTTGGAACTCCTGCTGACCCCTTGACGGAGTTGAATGAATATTCTTGAATATTTTTTATTCAAGTTCTATATAGTTCTTGCTCTTGCCAATACTAAAGCCTGCCAATCACAGTGACAGCTGATATTTGTATATTTATCTCGTAGGTCAATTAATTGTGTGGATGTTGAGTTTCTGCCTTGTGGACATTAGCGTTCTCAGATTCCTTGGTGACTTTCCTGCTCAATGAAAGCCATGTCTACATCTCAATTATGTCAGTTTACTCATCTCTCCAAATTCATGACAGAAAGTAACATGTACTACATAGAATTTATAGGCATTTGGAGGCCTGCTTTTCTATTGTTCATGTTGAAGAATACAGCAAAAATATAAATATGTAGCAATTTATGGTATTTTCTTATTTACAAACCATACGGTACAGCTGCTGCTTCTGTTCATGAATTGACATGATCCAAGCATTAAGGAAGCCACATAATGGGCTTTGGGATTTAGTATTTTTTTAGGTCATCAAGAATATGATGTTTAGATATTATCTGAACAATTAAGCTTTTAAATTTTTGATTGAATATTGTGTTATGGGTTACTTTCAAGAAGGACTCTTGCGAATGAACTATTCTTTGTTCATGGCTCTGGAAATCTACACTGCACATTATACACGCATTTAGAAATGTGCAGAGAGGAGCTCCGAGTGTCAAACAAGAGTTATTTCTAGCAGCCCCAACTCTCAGAAAACAGCAGTTTGCTTTATTCTGGGGGTTGATTCTGCTACTACAAACTTAATAACTCATCCTTGACACTTGGCTCTCCATTTTACCTTGTGTGAAATGGAGTGATTTCTCTTGATGAGTCATAGAACTATATTCTTTACCTTTGAAAATGATTATTTCTAAAGCTAATATGTGATGTGGAGAGGTGTGGGTATTAAAATGCTCACCAATCTCCGATTCTGGTGAAATAAAGTGTCTCCTGCGAGGAGGCATCTCCCACTTTCCGACTACCTTGACATTTCCATTTTGGGTACCTAAATGAGTTACCTAGCAAAGGTGTGGTGGAATTGAAATCAGAAACTGAAAACAAGGTATTATATCTAAAATGGCATGCTTATCAGAGAGGATTTACCTGATTGTAAGGGGGTTGCTGAGCCCTAGGGAGGGTGAGATTCACCCCCAGGGAAAAGTAGGTCATGTTTATACTACTGTTCTCTGGTGAGGGCACTGTGACAGGAGAGGTATTTTAACCTGTTGCTAGGGCAAGGAGCTCTACTTGCTGGGAGATGCTGTGAATTAGCACATCCTTTCCAGTTAGCACCACCCGCTTTGTTAGCTGGCTGCTGGCACCTTTGAAGAAACAGGAACTCTGGGGTGTTTGCATTGCTGCCTACCTTTTCTAGGAAGATCTTCTACTATAAGGGCCCTCCACCCCACCATTACAAACCAGCACAAGTATCAGAAACCGCAGTCCAAAACCCTCTTCACATCTGGCACTCTCTGAACAGAGACCAAAAACTGAATGGGACCAGAGACTGAAATATTTTCTCATTCCAGTAAGATGGAAATCATGGTTGCTGCGCCACTGTGGTGGTGAAGTGTGAGAAAGCATACACTGCTCATGCTCATTCTGTACCCATTTTGTGGCTAAAGAGTTTCTGTCTCTAAGGATCATATACAATATTTGAGTGTTTCTATTACTAACTAAACAATAAGTCACTAAACTCCTGATTGAGGGATATCTTTTCCCCAGTCACTACATTATATTATGCAGGTTTATCAATAATGTTTTTTTTTTCTTTTTTGCTCTTTCACTGATTTTCATTTGAATGGAGAAATTTCATGTTGACTGGAAAAGACAAGGAACTAGAATGATTTTTAGGATCGAGGTTTCTCACTATTCAACTGATGGTAAAGCATTTGACATCCTTCTGCCACACTCATTGTAATATTCTTGCATAACTGTAAAATTGACAGGACTTCTGCTGTATTGGATCTAAGCAGAGCTTTCTTGGGTAAATCATTTGAATGAAGGAATTGAGGCTCTTCTGGGTACTTGCATTGGATGAATAATGTTCTTCCGTCTCTCACAAACCCAGTAAATAAACACTAGAAGGTTGATATTGGGTAATTCATGTACAACATAATTATTTCAATCAATGTGCCCTGAACTTGTTGACTCACAAGAAATGTCTATGAACATTTCTAATGATACCAAGGATAAAGTATGCCTCTAGTTGTCTCAACAACAATCCCTTATCAGCCTTGTTTCAATTTCTGTTTCTTTTCGCTATCTTAATGGTCTCAATCCTTATCAGAATCCACTAGCTGGGAACACGGATGCTCGCACAGAGTCCCATGAAGTCAGTGAGACTCAATAAGGGTCCATCTTCATAAATATCCCTGCAAGACTGGTGCCAAAGTGATATTTCTGCTTTCACTTTCTACTCATTCTGATTCACATATTTGGTGAATCACTACAGAATAAAGTTACCACAAATTTAACTGGGGTTTCCTTCTTGTTGCATCTGGCTCAATATTGGCTCTACCAAAGCCAGCCCATACTGTGGATACTAATTTTAAATATTTATCTCCTGAGATGGATAAATGGTCCTTTTTTGGAGAGAGGGGTTCCTTTCTTCTTTTTCAACTCCTGAATGTATTTTTTCTTGAATACATTTTCTACCTCATATTCGTTTTCTTCATTTGTTAATTTTTGTACACATGGGCTTCAGTCTGATTTACCCTAAAGCCTTTTAAACAGCTGTATCAGTGCAAAGGGGTCATAATATGGGTGGACGTGTGATTTATTTGTAACCTATTGGTATGAAGTTTAAATAAGTATCAAGCCTTTTGTATTACCCGAGTGACTCATTTAATCAGATTGTTATCTGAGTTACTGATAATTCAATGAACAAAATATAGAATATCATTTACAGTTGTGACTTATCTCCCCACAATGAAATCCTCCATCCTTACACTTCCATGCTTCTAGCTCCCCCAGAAAAATATCCTAACAAGAGTTATCCATCTTTAAATTGCATGTGCCCAATAATAAAGGTGTAGAAATTGTTGCTGAAGATCACACAATTAATAAATCAGGCTAAAAATAATGATTATGTACATGACAGTGTTAAAAAAAAGACATGCATGCAGAAAATTGGAAATTTCTCAAGTAATGCATCATGTTGTGAGCACCAAATTTGGAATTTTACCTTGGAAATGACTTGGACAGCTCTTGTTTTTCCCCCAAAAAAGAGATGCAACCAGCAGCACACATTCCATTTGACATAATAGATATAGTGCACTGAATTATTGACACTATTAGTTCCATCACTTAAACATAATGGGCCCAATGGCATTGTAAATGCCGAGTGAACTAGATTTCAGATTCTGACTGTGCTAAGCTTCAAATTAACTATGGTATGTTTTCCAGGAACGAGAAAACACTGAAGACTGAAGACATCTTTTAGCAAATAAAGAACTTTGCTTTCCTTTACTATTTACCATTAGAACACTGATGTTTCACTTCTATATGCTGAAGGGAAAACAGAAAGCTATCTTCTTACTGTGATAAGCTAATTTGAGATGATTGGAAAATGTTCCCCCTCCGTGCCCCCTGAAATTTTTTGACTTTTTATCTAAAAACTGAAAACATTTCAGTTTTCAACAATCAAGCAATCAATAGTGTTTGGCCATATGCTGGAAGATTATGTCAATGCCCTATTCTATGGTTCCTGTCCATAGGCTCCACCAGCTTTAGAAAAGACATTTTTTTCAGTGCCAAATGATTTTCTACCATTAATGTATATAACTCTTAGGACATATGTGAACTTTAAAAGTATTGTAGTTTTCTTAGGAGGGAGGAGAAAGGTGCTGAATTAATATATATATCACCTACTGAGCTATTTAGTCCCAGTAGTGGAGAGTAATGCCACTAGAATTGCTTATGAATTGATGTAAAAAGTTGTGAGGAGCGTATGTATAAAGTTAAACTATATTATAGTTCAATCAATATAAAATTTAAATATGTCTGGATACATTTTAGGACCTGACACTCCAAACCTTACTTCTCACAAGTAGCTCTTACTCTGGCTTGTGGAAAGATTATTCATGGGGAATCAGGGTATTTGTTGGGATTTTACAGTGTCTTTCCAACATTCTAGGTAATTCACATAAATGAAGATAATATTTAGTCCAAAATGTAAAATTAACAATGTACTCCTCAGACTGCCAGTAGGACCACAATAAAATACACACACCCGTATAATTATAACAACCAACAGTATAGATTGTATCTCCAGCCCAGCAACCCCCTCAATTGCATGTTCTCTGAATGCTTGAGGGGAAAAATATATATGTACATCTGTCTACACTCTGTATTCTGTGACCAGGGTAGCATACATCTACTTTTAAAGGGCCCTATACTGCTCCTGGACCAGGGGAATTCTCCCTTGACCCCTTGTGGTTCCTTTACAACCCTTGCATGATGCCCAAGTGGTGTACAGGAGATGGGGTAGTGGCCAGAATTGCTCTGGATATTTCTTTTGTTGTCAGGCTGGGCCTCCATCAGACCTTGTCAGTATTTGAATTCTTCTACCTCTCTGATACATTTAGGATTCATCTTCTCCCATTCAATTGCATCCAGACCATGCAGTTGGAATTGGGCTTACCGAGTGACTCAAACAGTTCACAAGTGTAAAGGAATATAGTCAATAGCTCCCAGAGTATGGTCAAGGCCATAGGTTCTAAAGCCAGAGTTTAAAAAGAGGGTTAGGAAATTTGGGAATTAAAATATAGAAGGCAAAGGTAGAAAACACAAAGAAAGAGTTAAACCAGGAAACAGCCTGCTCTTTGTGATTCTGAGAGAGCAAGAGCGAATGATTGGCTGGTTGTTTCTTCTTTAGCACTTATCCCAGAAAGATTGAAGTGTTTTTCAGTTAAAGACTTGTCCATCTTAGAAATCCTTGGGGGTCTAGCTTTTGTAAACACTTTATCAAAAAATGGCATGTACCAACATATTCTAATACAAAATTAATTATGATCCATGTCAAAATGTCTGTTATCCTTTATCCCCAAACTAAATGCATTTCCCTGAAATGTTAGTATCATTATAATATATTTTCTGACTCACTAGGAGTGGAAATGAATGCATTTTGCCACTAAAAATGTGGGAATTATTTTCCAGCCAAGGCAAATCATGGGATATTATACACCCATATTAGATAATCTAATTACCAGCTTGCTTTTTCTCCTCCTCCCCATCCACTTTTTTTGTGACGTGATTTTCATGGCAGCTACCTTAAAAACAGGAAGGCTAGAAATCAAAGTTTCATGCCATCTGAAAGCTTAAAATTCCAGTTTTCAAATCATGGGGGTTTAGTCTCCAACTCCAGTAGATATAATGTGCTAGATTACCTAATTGCAACTGAGGTAAGAAAACAATAGTATTTCTGAATATGTAAGCAACGCATTAATGCCTAATAATTGCTGTAGTTTGGAACTCTTACAGCCCCCTTCCGATTATGGTCTTATGTAGGTATAATATAATTACATATATGCAATGAAACTTTTCTATGTGTTGAATTATTCAAACTCAAAGTGAAAAGCATACACAGTAATATCACTAGCAGAAAGGACTGTGATAATTCAAAACTGTAATTCCTTCTGAACAAAAGCAGAAGTTTCCTTCTCTCAATGTTTTTTGTTTTTGTAGTTTTTAATTTTCCTGCTAGGAATATGTTTTCTGTGCCTACTTCTCTGCCCGTAGCCATGTTTTCAGCAAGCCCACTATGTCTGATGGTCTTTATAGGCTGCATGCAAATATCTACGTGGGCTGTTCTTGAAAGCCAAGCTACTTAACAAAGTGATCTTTTATCAAAGCATTAAGCTGTTAATAAATGAAGAATGTTCATCCACAGAAGAGCTTCAAAGAGTGTTTTGATGAAGATGAGCCTTCTTTCTCTTTTGCAGCTGTCCTTGCTTGTGGAGGGGAACTGGCAGGACAGATCGGGACTGTTGCCAAAGGAGAATGAGTAGGAGGAGGTGGGCAAGGTTTCAGTGCAGGTGCTCCTTTAGAGCTTGCTGTTTGATTATATCCGAAACTGTATCTATGAAAATGAGTCTCTTTTGTTCTTTTATGTGATCCCATGCTATTTTTAAACCTGATGAAGAACATTTGCACTTTTATCTCTAATTAGAAAACAAAAATTAAAACAAAGATACTGACCAGCAAAAATCTATGACAATGTATTCCAATAAATCAGAGCCTAGACCTTAACCAAATGCCATGTACTAGGAATTCTTCTTTCACATTTAGGTTTAACCTCATTTCCTACCTTCTCAGTCATTCTCATGAGGAAGAGGCAGACTCTGCAGTTTAGCCAGCATAACATATTACTGAATGCTGAGATTCAAATGTAAATAATGTGAAATAAATACAAATTGAAAGATTAATTGTTTATTAGAGAACCTTGCCCTAGATGTATACATTTAAGTGTGGGTAGAAATGGGCATTTTAACTGTTGAGTATTTTCACCAATTGAGTTAAATGGAGCACCAGTTCAGTAAATCGAACAATAACCTGCTTATTCACACTGCTACATAGGAATGGTGGATATGCTGAAAGGGAATTTTAATTTTTTTGAAATAGTTTCTTTAGCTTGCAATTAATGCCTTTGCTCTCAGTACTCTCTGATCTGCACTTCCATTTCAGTCTGACACTGTTTCTAAGGCAGATGACACTAAGGCCCCGTCCAGACTACCCGCCCGGATCGGTGGGTAGACATCGATCTAGCGGGGATCGATGTATCGCGTCTCGTCTGGACGCGATACATCGATCCCCAAACGCGCTACTTCGAACTCCGTCACTCCAGTAGGGCGAGCGGAGTTCGCGGAGTCGACGGGGGAGCCGCGGCCGTCGATCCCGCGCTGCTAGGACGCGAGGTAAGCGCGCCAAATTCGAACTAAGATACTTCGACTTCAGCTACGCTATTCTCGTAGCTGAAGTCGCGTATCTTAGTTCGATCCCTGCCCCTAGTGTGGACCAGCCCTAAGGTATATTCTGTTTGAGAGTTAAGGGAAGCAAGAAACTTTTTCTCCAGACTAGAAAAAAAAACCAACAAAATAATTATACCCCTCATATCATTTTAATTAATTTAGTATTTCTTTAAATATCATTAGAGATCAATTGGAATGGAAACATTATACTTACAAGCTTCAGATGCCTGCTTAAAAATTATCCCTAATAAACACAACTACCAAAAAACGTGGTCAGTCATTTGATTTGTAAAGGAGCTATTACCTGCAAAGCTCTCATAAAATTTAATATCTGAAATGTTTGGAGCACTGGACAGCACTACGAAATTATAACATACAATCAGTGTTATTACAATACAAAGATTATAATCATTGCAATTTGGCTGCAGGGGCAAATTCTCTGCCCCATTGCTGCTCCTTTGCACTGCCCAAGGGAGCAGAGAATGGCCATTTCCCTGTATGAAGAAGTTCCCAGGGCCAAAGAATGGATGCAGCTAGTTCCTATGCCACACTTCCAACAACTCTGATTCAGGGGCCATGTTGGGGGTAGGCAATAGGAGTGGTAGGAAGATGATAGGCTTAAAATACTCTCAGCTAGTGTCCACTACAGCAAATTAAAGGATCCCCAGGCTGTTCTTATTTGCACCGGTGCTTTGAACATAAGAAGATAAGAATGGCCATACTGGATCAGACCAAAGGTCCATCTAGTCCAGTATCCTGTCTTCCAACAGTGGCCAATGCCAGGTGCCCCAGATGGAATGAACAGAACAGGTAATCATCAAGTGACCCATTCCCTGTCGCCCATTCCCAGCTTCTGGCAAACAGAGGCTAAGGATACCATCCCTGCTCATCCTGGCTAATAGCCATTGATGGACCTATCCTCCATGAATTTATCTAGTTCTTTTTTTAATCCTGTCTTGGCCTTCACAACATCCGCTGGCAAAGAGTTCCACAGATTGACTGTACGTTGTGTGAAGAAATATTTATTTTTGTTTGTTTTAAACCTGCTGCCTATTACTTTCATTGGGTGACCCCTGGTTCTTGTGTTATGAGAAGGAGTAAATAACACTTCCTTATTTACTTTCCTCACAACAGTCATGATTTTATACACCTCTATCATATACTCCCTTAGTCATCTCTTTTCCAAGCTGAAAAGTCGCAGTCTTATTAATCTCTCCTCATATGGAAGCCGTTCCATACACTTAATAATTTTGTTAACCTTTTCCAATTCCAATATATCTTTTTTCATAGAATCATAGAACTGGAAGGGACCTCGAGAGGTCATCTAATCCAATCCCCTGCACTCAAGGCAGGACTAAGTATTATCTAGACCATCCCTGACAGGTGTTTGTCCAACCTGCTGTTAAAAATCTCCGGTGATGGAAATTCCACAACCTTCCTATCCAATTTATTACAGTGCTTAACCACTCCGACAGTTAGGAAGTTTTTCCTAATGTCCAACCTAAACCACCCTTGCTGCAATTTAAGCCCATTGCTTCTTGTCCTATCCTCAGAGGTTAAGGAGAACAATTTTTCTCCCTCCTCCTTGTAACAACCTTTTATGTACTTATAAACTGTTATCATGCCCCTCCCCTCAGTTGTCTCTTCTCCAGACTAATCAAATCCTGTTTTTTCAATCTTCCCTCATAGGTCAGGTTTTCTAGACCTTTAATCATTTTTGTTGTTTTCCTCTGGAATTTCTCCAATTTGTCCACATCTTTCCAGAAGTTTGGCACCCAGAACTGGACACAATACTCCAGTTTATGCCTAATCTGTGTGGAGTAGAGTGGAAGAATTATGTCTCGTGTCTTGCTTACAATACTTCTGCTAATACATCCCAGAATGATGTCTGCTTTTTTTGCAACAGTATTATACTCTTGGCTCATATTTAGCTTGTGATCCACTATGACCCACAGATCCCTTTCCACAGTACTCCTTCCTAGGCAGTCATTTCCCATTTTGTATGTGTGCAACTGATTGTTCCTTCCTAAGTGGAGTACTTTGCATTTGTTCTTATTTAATTTCATCCTCTTTACTTCAGACCATTTCTTCAGTTTGTCTAGATCATTTTGAATTTTAATCCTATCCTCAAAAGGATTTGCAACCCCTCCCAGCTTGGTATCATCTGCAAACTTTATAAGTGAACTGTCTATGCCACTATCTAAATCATTGATGAAGATATTGAACAGAACTGCACCCAGAACCAATCCCTGCTGGACCCCACTCGTTATGCTCTTCCAGCATGATTGTGGACCACTGATAACTACTCTCTGGGAACGATTTTCCAACCAGTTATTCACCCACTTATAGTAGCTCCATCTAGGTTGTATTTCCCTAGTATTTTGTATGGGGTGACCACATCTGCACACAATATTCAAGAAGTGGGCATACCATGGATTTATATAGAGGCAATATGATATTTTCTATCTTATTATCTATCCCTTTGTTAATGATTCCCAACATTCTGTTCGCTTTTTTGACTGCTGCTACACATTGAATTCATCTTTTCAGAGAACTATCCACAACAACTCCAAGCTCTTTCTTGAGTGGTAACAGCTAATTTAGACCCCCATCATTTTATATGTATAGTTGAGATTATGTTTTCCAATGTGCATTACTTTGCATTTATCAACATTGAATTTCATCTGCCATTTTGTTGCCCATTCACCCAGTTTTGAGAGATCCTTCTGTAGCTCTTCGTAGTCTGCCTGAGATTTTTGCATCTGCAAATTTTGCCAAGTCACAGTTTACCCCTTTTCCCAGGTCATTTAAGAATATGTTGAATGGTCCCAGTACAGACCCCTGGGGGACGATTTATTCCTACCCTTTGTTTCCTATCTTTTAACCAGTTACCAGTCCATGAGAGGACCTTCCCTCTTATCCCATGAGAACTTACTTTGCTAAAGAGCCTTTGGTGAAGGACCTTGTCAAAGGCTTTCTGAAAATCTAAATACACTATATCCACTGGATCCCCTTGACCACATGCTTGTTGACCCCCTCAAAGAATTCTAGCAGATTGGTGAGGCATGATTTCCCATTACAAAAACCATGCTGACTCTTCCCCAACAAATTATGTTCATCTATGTGTCTGACAATTATGTTCTTTACTATAGTTTCAATCACTTTGCCCAGTACTGAAGTCAGGCTTACTGGCCTGTAATTGCCGGGATCACCTCTGGAGACCATTTCAAAAATTGGCATCACATTAGATATCCTCCAGTCATTTGGTACAGAAGATGATTTAAATGATAGGTTACAGACTACAGTTAGTAGTTCTTCAATTTCACATTTGAGTTCCTTAAGAACATTTGGGTGAATACCTTCTGATCCTGGTGACTTATTACTATTTAGTTTATCAATTTGTTCCAAAACCTCCTCTAATGATACCTCAATCTGGGACAGTTCCTCAGATTTGTCACCTAAAAAGAATGGCTCAGGTTTGGGAATCCCCCTCACATCCTCAACAGTGAAGACCAATGCAAAGAATTCACTGTGTTTCTCTGCAATGGCCTTATCGTCCTTGAGTGCTCCTTTAGCATCTTAATCATCCGGTGTCCCCACTGGTTGTTTAGCAGGCTTCCTGCTTCTGATGTACTTAATTTTTTTTCCCTGCTATAACTTTTTGAGTCTTTGGCTAGCTGTTCTTCAAATTCTTTTTTGGACTTCCTAATTATATTTTTACACTTAATTTGCCAGAGTTTATGCTCCTTTCTATTTTCCTCACTAGGATTTAACTTCCACTTTTTAAAGGATGCCTTTTTGCCTTTCGCTGCTTCTTTTACTTTGTTGTTTAGCCATGGTGGCTCTTTTTAGTTCTCTTACTATGTTTTAAATCTGGGGTATACATTTAAGTTGAGCCTCTATTATGATGTCTTTAAAATGTTTCCATGCAACTTGCAGGGATTTTACTTTCGGTGCTGTACCTTTTAATTTCTGTTTAACTAACCTCCTCATTTTTGTGTAATTCCCCTTTCTGAAATTAAATGCTACAGTGTTGGGCCGCAGTGGTGTTTTCCCCACCACAGGGATGTTAAATTTAATTATATTATGGTCACTATTACCAAGCGGTACAGCTATATTCACCTCTTAGACCTGATCCTGTTCTCCACTGATGACTAAATCAAGAATTGCCTCACCTCTTGTGGGTTCCAGGACTAGCTCCTCCAAGAAGCAGTCATTTAAGGTGTCATGAAACTTTGTCTGCATCCCGTCCTGAGGTGACACGTACCCAGTCAATATGGGGATAGTTGAAATCCCTCATTATTACGGAGGTGTTTTTTATTTTCACAGTGTCTCTAATCTCCCTGAGCATTTCACAGTCACTATCACCATCCTGGTCAGGTGGTTGGTAATATATCCCTACTGCTATATTCTTATTATTTGAGCATGGAAGTACTATCCATAGAGATTCCATTGGTACAGTTTGGTTCATTAAGATTTTTACTTCATTTGATTCTATAATGCCACTCCCGCACCAGCATGACCTGTTCTGTCCTTCCGATATATTTTGTACCCTGGGTATTACTTTTTCCCATTGATTATCCTCATCAATATCATCATTTAATACAAGGCATTCTAGTTGACATCTTATTATTTAGATTTCTAGATTTGGTATAGAAGCATTTTAAAAGCGTGTCACTTTTTAGCTGTCTGCCATTACATGATGTAATTGAATGAGACTTTTTTTCATTTGACTGTTTCTCATCAGATCCTACCTGTATTTTATCATCTTCCATCCTCTCCTCCTTACTAGGACATAGGGAATCTCCATTAATAGATCCTCCCATAAGGGATGTCTCTGTCCGAACCACGTGCTCCTCTGCACCTGTTGGCGTCCCCCCAGTCATTAGTTTAAAAACTGCCCTACAGCCTTTTTAATTTTAAGTACCCTTTAATTTGAAGGGAATCAGGGACCGTAAGTGGTTCCCTAGTAGCTCCAGCCCTCTGTGCCACTGCATGTAATCTCAGCAAACCAGAGAATCTGTCCCCTGTTGTGCAAATTGTAGGTTACATATTTCCCTAATTCACTGACCAGAGAAAGATAGGAGTAAGTCAAGTCTTTTATGTCACAAAAATAGTTTTATATAATAAAATGTGAATTAGTTTTGCTTTAAAAAGGTCCCTAAGAACTTCCATTCTGATATTTATCAAACCTTTTAGAAGCCCTGGTCTAAACTGACTTGTCTAAGCATGGTGTACTAGCTGTAATGGTCTTTTGTTTCATTTCACTTTGGCTTACAGCCAATCAACCCTTTTCATGCTTGGATTTTTCCTCCTATAGTCCCTCCTCCTCCTGCCATTTTGGGCATGTTTTTGCCATCTGTATGTTTTTGCTTGTTTAACCATCGAAACAATTTGCCATGTTAGCGTCTTCTGACCAAGAGGTAGAGAGAACCCACCATCACCAGCTGCCCATGAACAATCAGAGACAACGAAGAAAAACTATAACTAACCTACCAAATCACCAGCAAATTGCCAAAATATCAGCATTCCCATTTGCCACAACGAGAAGCTGCAATGATGCATTCCTGCCACTGTGTTATGCAATGGGAGGCTATCAAAGAGCAGCATCCCCAAACCACTCATATGATCAAAGATGGGGTCCTCAGAAAACTGTTGATTTATATGTACCCTGAAGGAACGCAGACTAATTAAAATAAAATTAGAGAGAGAAAATACTGCTGTGAGATGAGTACCTACATCTCTACTTCTTTGTAATATATAATTTAAGGGCAGAAGGTTTAAGAAAACTATCATGCATTCTGTAGGTAGCCTTTCATCTTTCCCTTGGGCTTTAGTTGCTCTCCACAACAGGATCTAATTTGGATATTTTTCTTTGTTTACTCTTCAGTGTCTCTTTCTCTTGGGCTCTCTCTCACCCACAATGGGGTCTCTAAATAAGTTGGGGTGCCTGCTAAATGATCAAAAAGGATGAGTGGAAGGCAATAAATATAGGGGTAATTGCAATTATATTTTAATAGCAACTTTTCAAAGGAGGGGAAAACATTGAGTTATTTTTAATAGTGGGTGGGAGAGAGAGTGAGATTTGTATTAAAGTGGAATGAGTTCCACAGCCTACAAAGAGGAGATCAGAGAAGAGCAATGAGACTGATTAAACGATAGGGAAAACATGCCTTATAGGGATGGACTCAGGCAGTTCAATCTGTTTAGTTTAACAAAGAAAAGGTAAAGTGGTGATTTGATCACAGTCTATAAATATCTACATGAGGGGAAAAAAATGATAATAGAGGGCCCTTCAGTCTACCACACAAAGATATTATAAGATCCAATGGCCGGAAATTGAAGCGAGACAAATTCAGGTTAGAAATAAGGTTCAGTTTTCTTTTTAACAGTGAGGATAATTAACCATTGGAACAACTTACTAAAGGTCGTGGTGGATTCTTCATCACTGGAAAGGTTTAAATCAAGATTGGTTGCTTTTCTAAAATATATGTTCAACTTGAAAAATAAAGTAATTTAGGAAAGTTCCATGGTGGGTGCTATACACGAGTCAGACTAGATGATCACACTGGTCCCTTCTCATGTTATAATCTATGAAAGAGAGGGAAAAGACAATTTAATAAATATGGTGCATAATCCAAGAACTGGTCAATTTTTTCTTTATTTTATCCAAAAGAAGTTGATAATTTTTTCCTGACGATCTTTAATAACAAATTTTGTCTTGTACTTATGCAGTTTAGGATCTCTATTGCCTTTAGTTATACAGTAAATCATAAGTCTGTTGCAAAAGATAAGATGAAAATTCACATTATTGTTAAAATTGCTAGAAGAATAGGCAGAGGTGCAATCAAATGTAATACGAGAGGGAAGACTACCAAAAGCTTTGCACAGGGAACAGAAAGAAATTGATACTGATAGGTGGGTGCTAGATGAGAGACATATGTGCACTCAAACAAGCTGCGTCAGGCTCATTAAAATCCACAAGGCTTGCTTGTATTTTATGTGCTCCAAGAAAGGAAAAAGACAAGATTGTGTGAAATTCCCAGCTTCCCTCTCACACATGGCATGTAAAAACTGCCATTTATATTTTAGTGACTGATCATTTTGGTAGTGCACAATCTGTGTACTGACCCGAATGAGGCCATCCTTTGTTTAAGCATCACAGTATTCTTTTAAAGCGGAAGGATGAATGACAGCTTAGTTACACTTCCTATTTCTGTCTCTGCACCTCAGTCCCAGTCAATTAAATTGCCCAGTGGGTAGCTTATTAGGGAGTCTTTAAGCATGAAAGTGATGTGTCACAAGGAAGAGACCGCAGGGGGTGTGCCGTGGTTCAGAGGTGATGAAGCAGAACAGCAGTTGCAGCAGAATGGTTGATTGTTCCTTTAATAATAGGGCTTGTCTAAAAACTGAAATGCAAATGTTATATGGTGAAGAAACCAGATTTTATCTCTAGCTCTTCTGATAGTGCCTATTTGAGTAGGGTTTTGTTGGTCCTGTTTTTTAAACGATGAGGAAAAATGAAAGGATGCTTAAGAATACATGATAATAACTTGGAGCTAGACTGTGACACCAGGCGGTGTGGTCAGAGAAGGAAATGAGGGTGATGAAGGCACCCCTTTCTCCTGCTTCCCCCATGCACACTTACACTTGCAAGGCCTTTCCAGACTTTGGATCTAAGTGTGCAGGGCAAACTAGGAACTGAAGACCTACTATTTCCTCAGGCTGGTGGATATGGCAGCCTTGGCTCCATCTGCCAACATGCCAGTCAAACAGCTGAGTCCACGCTGATCAAGTGGCGGTACCCCACAGGGGGAAAGGGGCTTTCTGAGGTACAATACCTTCCCTGTGCTGCTCTTGGGTAACAGCTACAGGCCTCCCCTCACATAGGGTAGATTGCAATTGCACAGCCCAGCCTTGATTTTGTTTATTGCTTTAGTCTATACCATAAAACAAGTGACATAGCACAGAAAAAATGTATTTATATTATACATGCCATATTCCCATATGAACAGAACTCTAAAGTTAATAGACATGATATAAACCAAAACACAAAGGCTACAATACTAGACTGAATCCCATCTGAAGGAATTATTTTGGACAGGAGTATAAAGACCCTCTGTATGATAGATACAAATCATGATCTCCCCATGACATTTCCCACAATCATTAATTTCCAAAATAAATTATTAGAATATAAATGAAATAATACACATGATCATGGATGATGTAGATACTATAGTGACTCCACTACAAATTCTGGGCCAGGTCTACACTACAAAGTTTTATTGGCATAGCTATGTCAATTAGGAGGTATGAAAAATTCACATCTCTTAGCCGACATAGCTATACTGGGAAAACCACTAATATAGACATAGCTATGCTGACCAAAAAGGGTTTCCTTAATTATAGTTATTGCTGTTCAGGAAGGTGGTGTTACTATATTGACAGAAAATCACCCTTTTCTTTGAATACGATGTGTCTACACTAGGGTACTCTGCCGGTATAGCTATATTGGGATAGCTGTATCAGCAGACCCTGTGTAATGTAGACTGGCCCTTGGATTATTCTGTTCTGCTTTTACATGCGTCACCAAATTGAGCAAATACTGTAGCTGCAAGATGCACAGCTGGATGATCAGTGGACAGCAATCATAGTCTGTTAATCTTGAAATAATTAATTAGCAGGATTAACCTCCTTCACCCTCATGGGTGAAATTCTCCTCCTCAACACATGAAGAGGGACCGCACAAGGCCTGTGCATCACTTAAGTGCCAGATAAGGCCTAATTTAAGAGCTTAGATGGCACTTAAGTGCTGCTCAGACTTTATTCAGACTCATTGTAAAGGGGGGGGGGGGGGCATTTCTTCCTATATGAAGTCAAGTAGTGCAAAATATCTTACTATTTCATGGGGAGATGGGAGTAGGTGGAACAGTGGGTTATAAACTTGTTCACTGAGTCCTGAGTAGAACTGGACAATCTAATCATAATAAACAATTTGGTTAGTAAATTTTACCTTTTCTCTTCTTGGTAATTGTTGAAGGCTAAACTTTGATATATTGCAAGTTTTGTCATTCAGGATTATGCAGTGAATGCTCATGTGAAAAAAAAAATCCGTCTATGTGTTGCTACTACTATATGTTCATTATTGTTGCTGGGTGATTGTTTGCCTTAGCCATCTGATATTGTTTCTGTTCTCTGATTGGATTCATGTATCAGTACTGCAGATGGGAAGTCATTATATCACTGAAACTCTGACTGCCTTTTCTGAAGATCTTCCACTAAAGGTGAGAACAAAACTGAAATTATCACTCACTTTTTGTCAACCTTAATAATTGGGGAAAATAGAAAGAGGAAGATGTGCCCCAAAAAATTATCATTTGATGTCTGCTATTATGATGTTCCTGCCATGAGAGAATGGAACAGAAGAGAAAGTGGCTCGGAGAAAGAATTCACTCATTTGATTGCCAGACATCAACACTGCAATCTGCTTGGTGAGAGAGATTATATAAAGTGACTCTTGTATTAATTCAGGAGGTTATCAATATGCCAAGTGGGTGTAGGGTTACTGTATACTTCTAGGAAATCTTTAAAAATAATCATTTTGATGAACTGTGTTGGTTATCTTGCAGTGCCTTCAGAGTGCCTTCAGTTTAAGAAATAATAAACTAATCTGCTGTGCTTCCTGGCTATCTTCCCAAAGGAAAAGGAGAGATTTGCCATCCCCTATTACTGTAATATCATTTTAAGCATAAATAGAAACTATGATTAGCTACCAAATGATTTGAATAAACCATCTGTCTCTATTGTTTTGATTTGTTCAGTTAAATTCTTGACATCTGAATTTTTAAAACAGAAAACATGAAAATATTGACTTTGTTCCTGAGCTATTTGATCAGAACACCAAATTTCCAAAAATCACTTGATGACTTGGCATTTTACAAACAAAAAATCATTCCTGGACACACAAAACAAATGAATGCATTTGGGAAATAGTGAGAGATCTATACTCAAAAACCAATCTTATATGAGAGTGCCTCATGCTTTGGGGGCTTGGCTTATGCTTTAAATATAAATATACTTGCTTGCCAACAATCCAAGTAGACGTTGCATTGTTAAAGCAAGCTATGGCAAACCCATTTATGTCCATATTAGGTGGCTGTCGTTCATGTTTCTGAAGCTGTCTAATGCATTCACCAAGATTATCCAAAAGGAGATTTATGAGCTCCCATCTCATTTTCAATATCCAGAATTATGCTACTATGATGTTCTTCAGAACTTCACCATTAATATCCTCTCTCTCATCCTCTTTTTGCTGCTGTTTTTGTTGTTGTAGGGAACCAGATTTGTCTAGTTTAACTAAAGAAACATACACAAACACTGAGATAAAACTGTGGAGCAGTCCTACACAAATATAAGGTGGGGAAATAAACAGTAGGAACCTAGTGGATAAATACAATATAATCAAGAATGACACCATTGTATGTGTTGTATAGATACTTGAAGTTCTGCTATTCAAGTAATAATGAAGATATTCCTCTAGCTACATGTTCCCCCGCATTCGAGCCTGTGTAAATCATCAGACTACTGCAGATATTGCAATTCATAGTGCTTTGAACTGACTGAAAATGTGAGTCTTTATAAAGTCACAACCATAAGAGCTAGAAATATTTTGAAGTGAAAGCTTAGATTTTTTATCTCTGTTCTGCAGCAATGGGTGCATTGTGTAGCAATAGAAATGCAGACTATATAGACTGCTGCCACCTGATGATTTTATCATGAGTCTTTCATTATTTAGTTTATTTTTAAAAGCCCCAGCTCCTGGAATCTTACTTTTTGAAAATTTAATAATCTGTGTAGCCCTCCTGTTTCAGGAGACAAGCTTGAAAACATGACCTGAGTGCATCTAAAAGGCACAAAGACCAAAGAGAAATAAAGTTAATCTCACACACACACACACACAAACACACTCCAATCATTATTTTAAGCCACTTTTATGACTTTTGGAGGGCTTGCCTCATGATTTTCTAATACCTGGTGTTGGCTATACTGATATAAGATCATGCTTAGAACATTAAGATTTAAAAAAAAAAATCTTTCAACATCTACATCATTGTTATATTTACAGAGTTTCTACAATAAAAGTATCAATAACAAAATACTAGCTATTGTGTGGCTAAAGTTAGGCACCTAGAAAAGTGACCCGAATATCCAAAAGTGCTTACCCTCCAGATCTCACATAGTTATAAATGGGAACTTCTCTGTAACTCTAAGAAATAGGTTACTTTTCTAGGTGCCTAACTTTAGCCACAAGTGTTTCTTTTAATCTCTAAACTATCTAATACAACAGTGACTCTACACTTAATTTTTTCTTACTCAACTGTCTTCATGTACTCTATTTTTTACCTGATTTGTGGAACGGCTGTACTGAATGAAGACAGAGAATAGAATCAGAGTTTAGGATGTTGTTAGAATGTGTATTATGAATTTTGACATGTCTATATTGATAATCAAATGCATAAATTGTAAGAGTAATAACATATTTGTGTTAATTGCTTGATATGTACATTTTGTACTTTTTAATGCTTACTTTTAAAATGTCAGTATTTTTATATAACATTATAAGGGTTCTATTATATCAATCTTACTCATAATAATTATGTTTTAGTAGGATATTATAAGATCTGGAATGTAGGGTTAACTAAGGGCATGTTTATGTGGAGACATCCAGGAAAATTAATCTGAATGAACTGAAGGTATGTGTTTGAAGTGGATTAGTTAAACTGCATGAAATCTCTGTGTGGATTCTGTTATTCAGAATTAAAGTGGCATTAATTTGATTTAGACTAATTCACTTTGGAAGTGAATTAAACAAAAAATCATATTTAATTCTGGAGGAGAGTGTCCACACAGGGATTTAATGCTGTTTGTCTAATCTACTTCAAATTCACATCTTTAGTTCATTCAGATTAATTTTCCTGGATGTCCCCATATAGACACACTCTAAAAGGTCATATGTGTTCAATATGCACAGTCAGTATCTTCCCCTTACACTGAAAGAGATTTTTAAAAAAACAACTGATTCTTGACAGTAATGTTTTAAAGTACTCTGAATTACTTTATCAAGTAACTATCTCCTATAGAAGAGTACATGTTAATAATTGTCTTCTTTCCAAGATAAATAGGCTTGCTCTACTTCCCTTAAGCCCAATGCAATTTTTGTCACTAATTGCAATGGCCCTATAATTATATCTTAAAATATTGCACAGTAAACATATAATTAGGGTAAACAATTAAAAAAACACTACCACTTAGAATATCTATGAGTTGTAAATTAAACTCAAACAAAGCTTTCTGAAATAACATTTTTGTTGAAGAATGCAAAACATTTTTTTCAATTCTCCGTCTTCCAGTTATTGCAATACTGAAAATAATAAAATATAATGCTCCTATTGCTTATGGTATGGTACAATTATAAAACTGCAGTTTTATCATTTTTAGCTTTAAATTATTAATTTTGAGCAGACTGGGATTTTTAATTAACACATGAAGTGGGTTGTTAAAGCTGCTGACCCACATATAGTGTATAATAGAAACATAAAAATCACAATAAAAGTTACTAAACTAAGTCTTTTCTAAATGTTAAACTTTTTAAAGTGTTCACTGAAAACCTTTAAAATCCCAAGTTTTGGTTTATTTTCTTAGGGCAACATCATTACAACCTGCTCAGAAACCAAGTAAATTATACTTGTGAAATAAAATGATTAAATATTTATTCCTTTCTTTGTATAAGAATATCCATTATGCCCAAAGCACTACATAAAAAATAAAGATTCCAATTCTTAACTGATTCCAGTGGAGTCATTTCCCTTTCTACAGCATTAGTTAACCACTTGATTAAACAGTTTACACTACTGTATAAGAGTGAAAGATTTAGAAGTGGCACTGAAAATAACAGGAGTCCTTGTGGCACCTTAGAGACTAACACATTTATTGTAGCATAAGCTTTCGTGGGCTACAGCTCACTTCATCAGATGCATGTAGTGGAAAATACAGAAGTTCCACTGCATGCATCCGATGAAGTGAGCTGTAGCCCACGAAAGCTTATGCTACAATAAATGTGTTAGTCTCTAAGGTGCCACAAGGACTCCTGTTCTTTTTGCGGATACAGACTGACACGGCTGCTACTCTGAAAACTGAAAATAATATTGTTTATAAAACAAATGATAGTTATGAGCTTGATCCTATAGTCCTTATATGTGTACAAGTTTTATCTGTTTTAGGCCTGGTCGACACCTAAAAACCATAGGTCGACCTACCTATGTCACTCAGGGGTGTGAAAAATTCACTGCCTCTCGAGGGGGTGGATTAACTACGGTGATGGGAAAAAACCCTTCCTTTGCTGTAGCAAGTGTCTACACCAGGGGTGGGCAAACTTTTGGGCCTGAGGGCCACATCGGGGTTCCAAAATTGTATGGAGGGCCAGACAGGAAAGGCTGTGCCTCCCCAAACAGCCTGGCCCCCGCCCCCTTTCCACCCCCTCCCAGTTCCCGCCCCCTGACCACCCCCCTGAGAATCCCCAAACCATCCAACCCCCCCAGCTCCTCATCCTCTGACTGCCCCCTCCCAGGACCCCCGCCCCTAACTGCCCCCCCAGGACCCCACCCCCTATCCAACCCCCCTCTGCTCCCTGTCCCCTGACTGCCCAGACTCCTATTCACACACCTGCCCCCTGACAGGCCCCCTGGGACTCCCACAGCTATCCAACTGCCCCCTGCTCCCTGTCCCCTGACTGCCCCTGGGACCCCCTGCCCCTTATCCTACCCCCTCACTCCCCGCCCCTTACCATGCCACTCAGAGCACCAGGACTGGCAGCCGTAAGTAGTACACCATAAGTAGCACATTCCTACGGGAAGCAATTTAATACACTACACCCATGGCTCTCGCAGCTGTGCAGCTCGGCAGGAGCTCGCAGCCCCGCCACACAGAGCACTGGCGGCACAGTAAGCTGAGGCTGCGGGGGAGGGGCCGGGGGCCGAGAGCTCAAGGGCCGGGCAGGATGGTCCCGCAGGCCGGATGTGGCCTGCGGGCTGTAGTTTGCCCACCTCTGGTCTACACCATAGTGCTACAGAGGCACAGCTGCACTGCTGTAGCTGTGTGGCTGTAGTGTAGACATATCCTTAGATACTTGTATGAGCCTCATCACTGTAGTATCGGATACCTTCCCAAGCTTTAATGTATTTATCATCACATTGCCCCTGTGAGGTGCGGAAGTACCATTATCCCCATTTTACAGATTGGGACCACTTAGTGTAAGGCCCAGATCCTCAAAGTTATTTAGGTTCCTAACTTCCCCTGAAATCAAAGGCAGTTAGGAGCCTAAATACATCTGGGCATAAAACCCAACATTTTAAAGCTACTTAGGCACCGAAAGACGCTGAGGAATATCCTATTAAGCACCTATCTGCAGGTGCCTAAATACCTTTGTAAACCTGGCCCTAAGCACCTTGCCTGCAGTGTAAGATGCAATAGCTCTAGAACCCAGGCCTACAGATTTGCCAGTAGATCCATACTGCCACCCAGCAGCAGCTGTAACTAGCTTGTGCTCCATAGCCCCATGACCCGCTATGGATATAGACCATGGGAAGTCCCGCCTCAAGGGATCTGACAGGCAGCAGCCTCATGACTCCTGATTGGCTCCCTACCCTGTATAAGCCCAGGAAGTGTCCAGGCAACTGTGTGGGTCTTCTGTAGCTGCCACGACCAGTTCTGATCCCTGCTCCTGAACTCCTGGCTTTGACCTTGGCTTGAGTTGGATTTCGCCTTCTGACCCGGACCCAGAAACCTGACTCGGATTTTGACCTTTGGTATTGACTCTGGCCTAGAACCTGAGTATGAACACTTGTACTACTCCAGGCCTCAGGTTTGCCCCTGCTCTGACTGTTTGCCTGGACCACCTTAGCCAGTGGTGAAGACATATCCTGTGGGGAACATGGAAGCACCCAGCTATTCCCTGCCCATAATGTCTCCAAATGGTACTGGAGATACCTGAATGGTTTGACTGCTCCCAGGAGGAGTTCCCCACACTTCAAGCCCAAGTATCACAGCTTGCAACAGAGAACCAAGCTTGATGTTGGCAATCTACCCATGATGAAAACATTGCACTGCAGGCCCAATTGGCACAGCACACTGCAGTTAACCAGATGTTATAACAGCAGGCAGCCTGGCTGCAGGATGAGAATGCTGCACTATGGGCATGCACTGTGCTGCGTACCCAGACCCAGTCCCCCTCCCAGAATGTTTTAATGGGGACCACCCAAATTCAGGGGGTTTATTAACCAATACAGAATGATATTTCTGCTCTGCTCCCAGTCCTACCCCACTGACCAAGCAAAAGTAGGACTCATTATTTGGTCTTTTCTACACTGGCAAGTTTCTGTGAAGTAAAGCAGCTTTCTGCATTGTAACTCCCGAGGTATACACACTGCCAAGCCACTTAGTGCGCAGAAACTGCGCAGTTGCAGCACTGTAAAAAAAACACCCCGACAAGAGACGTAGAGCTTTCTGCGCTGGGGGTACAGTGGCATGATGCCAGTGTAGACACCCTGGTCAATTATGGCGCTCTGATTGGCCTCCAGGAGGTGTCCCACAATGCCTGTTCTTCCCTCTCTGGTCATCGGTTTGAACTCTACTTCCCTGCCCTCAGGTGATCAACCGTCATCGCCACCCCGTAAATTCCTTGGGAATTTTGAAAGTCCCCTTCCTGTTTGCTCGGTGACACGTGCAGTGGTATCAGTGCATCTTTCCAGGGTGACCATGCCTGCTCCACACACCAGGTGATCCCCTGCTTGGAGCAATGCCGAGTTGCTGGACCTCATCAACATTTCGGGAGAAGAGGCTGTCCAGTCCCAGCTGTGCTTCAGCTGTAGGAATTACGATACCTACGGACAGATTTCATGATGCATGACAGGAAGTGGCCATGACCGGGACAAACTGCAGTGCAGGGTCAAAGTAAAGGAGCTGCAGAACGCCTACCACAAGGCACGAGAGCTAAACCGCCATTCTGGTGCTGCGCCCACGAGCTGCCGGTTCTACAAAAAGCTGGACATGATACTCGGTGGTGACCACACCTGCACTGCAAATTCCACTGTGGATACTTCGATGGCTTATGTGCCAGTCGAGAGTGGACTGAGCCAGGAGGAGGAAATCTTGGACGAGGATGTGGCGGGGGAGGGAGGAACCCAGAGGCAGAGGACGACTCGCAGGCCAGAGATGCATGCAGCCAGGAGCTCTTCTCTACCCCAGAGGAGGATAGCCAGTCACAGCTGTTGGATCTTGGGGAAGCGTAAACAGGAGAGGAGGCCCCTGGTAAGTGGCTATGATTTTGGGAATTGCTGAAGGCAGGAGGGTGTTGTTGGGGGCAGGAGGGTTGCAGAAAGCAGACTTCTGTCTGTATGATGCGCGTACCACCACATGCCTACTCTGAGCAGCGGAACAGGGTGTTGATTGACTACCTCACTTCAGGGGAATCTGCCTCAGAGATCTCCAGGAAACTCTCGTGGAGATACTGGGAAATCCACTGCTGCAGGTTCTTTGGCAGAACTGCTTTGTTTCTTGCCCCATTAAGGGTAACTTTCCCGTGCCACTCTGCCATCACTGAGGGTGAGGGGGACCATTGCTGCACACAGGCGAGCCGCATAAGGGCTGGGAGGAAGTGCCTGCTGTACTGTACTCCAAAGGACAAGGTTGCATATGATACCTGGACATATACAAATCTTTAACCGTCCCAGGACCCCACCTCCTCCTGGGACCCTCCCTTCCCTCATCCTGCTCAGTGCTGATATGTTGGTTTTTTGTTTGTTTCTCTCTTCCAGTTGCTTTTTTTTAATAAAAGAATTGTGTTGGTTTGAAAACAATATTTATTCTATTAATTGAAAGCAAACAGAGCCCTGAAAAACAACAGACAATTTTCTTAAACCTTCATAGTGCATCATTTGTACCAATCACAATCACCTCCTAGCATTACAAGCACTGCACTCCTAAGCATAGCAACAAATATTAGTGGCTTTCAGCTTCAAATTTCTGCCTCAAGGCATCCATGATCCTTATGGCCCCATGCTGCGCCCCTCTAATAACCCTGGTCTCAGGCTGTTCAAATTCAGCCTCCAGGCACTGAGCCTCAGTGGTCCAGCCCTGAGTGAAACTTTTACCCTTCCCATCACAAATATTATGGAGCATATAGCACGTGGCTATAAGCATAGGAATGTCATCATCGGCCAGGTCCGGCCTCCCATATAGGCAGCGCCAGCGGGCCTTTAAATGGCCAAAAGCACACTCCACAGTCATTCTGCACTTGCTCAGCCTGTTGTTGAACCACTCCTTGCTGCTGTCAAGGTGGCCATATATGGCTTCATAAGCCATGGCATTAAGAGGTAGGCAGGGTTTCCCAGGATCACAATGGGCATTTTGACTTCCCCTACGGTGATCTTCTGGTCCGGGAAGAAAGTCCCAACTTGCAGGTTCCTGAACAGGCCAGTGTTCCAAAGATGCGTGCATCATGCACCATTCCGGACCAGCCTGCGTTAATGTCCGTGAAATGCCCACAGTGATCCACAAGCGCCTGGAGAACCATAGAGAAATACCCCTTCCGATTAATGTACTCAGTGGCTAGGTGGTATGGTGCCAGAATTGGAATACGTGTGCCATCTATCACCCCTCTGCAGTTAGGGAAGCCCATTTGTGCAAAGCCATCCACAATGTCACACATGTTGCCCAGAGTCATGGTCTTTCGGAGCAGGATGCGATTAATTGCCCTGCACACTTCTGTCAACATGAGTCTAATGGTCAACTTTCCCACGTTGATGATCCTCACTATGCCTGCTCATCAGAGACAGCCCTGCGTGAACTCCAGCAGGGGTAGGGACTGGCCTTTTCCTATGCCTCCCACTTTAAGCAACTAGTCTCTGACACTGAGTAGAACAAAGTGGCCCAGTTCTACCAATTCTGGTGGGGACTATGCAAGGAGATTAAGGATGAGCTAGCTCATGTGGAAGCCCCAACCAATCTAGGTGCCTTTGTCAACCTTGTCATATGCATCAACAATAGGCTCAGCAAATGACATGAGGAAAGGTAGAAGTCCATTTTACCACCCAGCCGGTGCCTCTTGGTACCTATCTCCAACCCAGACCATGTGTGATGGGTGCCCCCCTTTAAGGTGCCACCTGATGTACTGGAATACCACTGAGCCTGCCTGTTCCACCAGTCTGGGCCACCTTTACTCTGTCTTTCTGAGCCAGGCTCTTAAGCCTCCTCTAGCACACATACAGGCAGGGCCACACCCAGCTGCAGAAAGACACAGACACTGAGATCAGCTCTGGGAAGACCCAGCTTAAGGGACTTGCCCCAGCACTCAGATGCCAACCTCCCTTGGAGTGCAGACCCAAAGGTATATTGTCTTGAGCTCAGAGGTGAAAGTAAGCCGTTACGGTCCGGTATGGCATACTGGCAAGAGCCGGTACACAGCCGACCACACTGGCAGGGGACAGTTTTCCCAGGTTGGGAATTTAAAAGGGCCCTGGGCTCCCAGCAGTGGCCGGAGCCCCTGGCCCTTTAAATTGCTGCCAAAGTCCCACTGCTGGAGTATCTTGGCTGAGCCAGAGGCAGCTCCACTGGGCCCTATTCTTCCGATGCTTCAATGTCACCATCATGTACCACCCAGAACAAGACAGCCGATGCCTTGTCCGGAAAAGGGGAATATGTCACCTGCCAGAAACCTCACCACATGAAGTTGCCATGCATTCTTACGCCCCAGAACTCTCTGGATGCCACAATTCTCTGAGACCTCATGCCACTGATCCACTCAGACAAAGAAAAGGAACCCCTTCCCAAGGAACTTGAGACAGCAAGCCAGGGGCAACACCAGATTCAGGATGGCTTGCTCTATGTTAAGGGTCATTTGTATGTTCCAACAGGACCTCCCCCTCCCCAGTTAGAAGTACTGCATCTCTCTCATGACTCACCATTAACTGGCTATCTGGGGTGCCTCCAAACACACCATTTGGCTTCCCACTCCATTTGGGACGGCCCCATATATGCATGAAAATCCACTCATATGTTGATTCCTGTGAGACATTCACCCTCACCAAGACACTGCGCTAGAAACCCCTCATGCCTTCTGAGACCCCATCTAGACCCTGGGTGGACATTACCTTGGACTTCATAACTGAGCTCCCTGTGTTTAACAGGCATCCTGTAGTTCTCACTGTGATCAACTAGTTGACAAAAAATGGCCCACTTTGTCCCCATTGTACCCCTGCTATCTGAAGAAAAAATGGTCCATTTCTTGGTGACTCGTGTCATCCATCTCCACAGACTCCCAAAGCAAGTCACCACTGGTTGGGGTATGCAGTTTGTGTCATAGTTTTGGCAAGAACCCTACAACAGTTTTGGGTCTGCACTTACACTGCCTATCACCCACAAACTGATGGTCAGTCCGAGCTATTAAATCAAGAGTTAGAAAAATACTCGAAGTGCTTCACGAATTTCCACCAGGACAACTGGTTGAGCCTCCTCTCCCAGGTGGAATATGCTCACAACAACCCTGACCATGTCTCCACTGGGCAGAGTCTGTTCTATGCAAACTGTGGCTTCCACCCCCATCTTCCCCTGGACATACCTATTATCTCCACCAATCCTGCAGCCACTGAATGAGTGTGTCAGATGCATGCGGTCCAAGAAGAATTCAAGACCCATCTGGACAAGGCTAGAGAGGATTAAAGTGGTACACTGACAGCTGGCACCAGGAAAGCCTGGCATTCACTGTTGGGTAAAAAGTGTAGCTCTCAGATCAAAACCTCCACACCACCCAGCTGTGTCATAAATTGGACCACCGATACCTAGGGACATATTCCATCAGCCAGGTAATCAACCCAGTGACCATGAAGCTTCAGTTATCTCAATCCCTCAAAATACACCCAGTGTTTCATGTAGCCTTGCTGAAATCCTACATTGGCAATTCTTTTGCCCACCAGGCTCAAGCACTGCTCTCTCTGGTGAGGATCCAAGGTCATAATGAGTACAAGATCCACAAATACTGCACTAAAAATTAGATGTGGCTCCTTCTGGTACCTCATAGACTGGCAGGGCTACAGCCCAGAAGAACAATCCTGAGAGCCCACATGAAAGTCCATGCCCCTGACCTTGTGGGAGCCTTTCATGCAGCCCATCCAAACAAACACAGACCTGTGGAGGCATTCCTAGGGGGGTAATGTAAGACCCCAAGGGGTCTAGAAACGAGGCTCCATGCTTCCACCCAGCAGCAGGTGTAGCCAGCTTGTACTCCATGGCCCCACTACCTGCTGTGGACACAGACCATGGGAAGTCCCGCCTCAAGGACTAAATGCAAAAGTACAGGCTATGAAACAAAAGTTCAGTGGTCTTTGCATGCCTCGCTCTGTTGATGTCATATAGATGTAGCAATCATTAGCACTTATTTCTTCAAACCTCCTGTTCTCAGAATTATTGAAGATCATTACCTATGTACAATCTGAGGCTTCTTAACAATCAATTAAGGCTCAATTTATCATTTTTTCTTTCTACTGAAGTACCTTAATAGTAGGTTTGGGGTCATTATATTTTATTCTCATAATTTCTCTGCTGTTTCTCATTATGTGTGGGTAACTCAGCTTTTTCATGAGTGTTAAATAGCACTCATAGTAAAGTGGGCTTTGCTAGTTTTAAACCTCAACAATTGAGGAGGTTCTTCTCATGTTGTTTCATGATTTCCCATTGACACAAAGGAAGATGTAGGAACCTCATGATAAAAGACTAACATTATGCAAGGTAGTTGGAAATCAGAAAAGATATTCTCTTTTCTAAGTGCATGAAAAATCAAATGTAGAGTTCATTAATATGTCTGCAAAGGTAATCTCAGATTGTGAAAATTGACAGTACAGTTTCTACACACAGCACTGTAGGGTACATATTGTACATCTCACAGTTGGTGGTTGTTAATGTTTGTCTAGACATCTAATACTTCTGTTGTTTTTTTCCCCATAGGACCTTTCAAACAGAAATATAAGAAAGCATTTCTTAAAGACACTATAACAAAAAATTAAGGGAATATTCTATTTAGAAATAATTCTGCATAGCATATTTTGTTTTATTTTTTCTTCCCTTATTTCAGCATGAAATGATTGCCTGACTCATGAAGTGCAGCATGAAAAGACTGCAGATGGTTCCTTTGCGTTTGTCATGATGCTCTGTTTGTTACATATTTGGCGAAGATTTTTCCAAAAGAGGATCCTAAAAGTAGGCTTTTCAATTAATAATCAGGCTGAGACTTTCCAAAGGTGCCTAAGGGAGTTAGTTACTTAACTGTTTTTTAAAAGTGGCCTGTTTTTTAAAAGTGATAAGTATCCAACAGCTCCCATTGACTTCATTGGGACCTGTTGGGTGCTCAGTACTTTGGAAAATTGGGCCACTTATTTAGGACCCTAAATATAGCATTGAAACCTAAATTTAGGATCCCATTTTTGAAAATCTTGGTCACTATATTTTCTGTGGACATAGTTAAAATGTCAGAATCTAAGGCTCTTGAGTTCCGAAGAAGCGTAGCCACTAGTAGCACACAAACTGTCCAGTTTTCATGCCAATATATCTAGGAATGAAAGAACAAAAACAAAATTGAAATCTATGGACATATGGGTTTGGGAATCATCTGGCCCTCTCCTAACTATAGAGAATGCCTTATGCTTTTTTATAAGAGCCTAATGGACATTTTACGTAACAAAAGGGACTTATACTTATGCAAAGTTTTTTTCCTCAGGCACTATGGAGACTTTATCAATGGAAAATAGGGAATTTAGGCACATACAGGGTTAGGTGGTAGCTGAGCAGGGGGGTTGAGGATCTAAATTTTGGATTTAGGCACCTAAAATGGCAGGCACCGAAATTCGTTTGTGGACCTAAACCTTTACATCTAACTCAAGATCAACTGTTTCTGTTTCTTTATGCACTCTTCCCTCTCACACACATTAGTTTTTCTTGGTAACAGAGAAGACAAGGGACTTTCTATGTTATGGACTAAGAAATGTTCATACACTGGACAGAGTTGTATGGTAAAAGCCATTGGTTAGATTTCTGAATCAATACCACAAAAATCAAGTGGACAAGATATGGTACATTTTTAGGCCTGAGTCTCTAAAATCCATTTTATTTTGGAGTATGCTGAGTAACTTCAAAACTTTCAAAAGTAGACTCATTTCTTGTGGTGGTTCCATGGTTTTTTGCAATAATTATTTTAAAGTAACTTACCCATTATATAGTATACAACTTCCATACTTTCCGTATTTTAAAATCATTGCTGGCAACCAGGTGACTGGAACAATTAAAAATTGCTGTGCTTTTGGAGAAACATTTGAATTTCTGACATGATCACAGAAGTTAAACAAATGTAATGTAATTTCCTATCTTGAAATCTGATGGATCTTTTCAGTGCTTTTTATCCTTTTCATGCAGTTGTGTGTCTTTTTTTCCCTTTCTTTTTAACTGAGCCCTTTGCTGTACAAAGCTTGGAGAAAATATGAGTAAAAAAAATTACTGGCCAGCTAACATCCTCTCCCCTCACCCAGTTTTGAGCCTTCAACTAAAAGTGCAAATTCTGCAGATTATTTATTTTTTGTGGTGGGGGCACATATATTCATATACAATCACAAATAAGTGTTGCCACCTATAATACTTTACATTTTTAATCTTAGGCCAGGATGCACAGAATTAAAAATAGCAATTAAGTTAGTAATATAGACTAATAAACCATCTGATTTGTTTTCCAACCATTAAGATCTAATAAATAGAGAATAACCCAGAGACATGTACTTAAATTATGTCAGTTTGATTCTACATTTAGTTATGAGCTAGAACCATATATTCCAGGGCCAAATCCTGAGTTGAGCATGGGGGATCCATTGAAGTCCAGGAGAAAAGGATCCTTCACTGAATTAATGATGTTCCACAGCTATTACTTCAGCCTCGGGGCAGCAGTAGCTTCTGTGGATGTTAAACTTGCCCTCTATAGGGGAAATTACTTGAACTACATGGAAGCACAACCACCAGTTCCCTTTCCGATGGCAGCATAGAAGGAGGATGCTAGGAGAACTTTAGTCTATATAGCCTTGTCTATATTAGGGTAGTTGACATATAGGGTACTAGGAGTGTACAGCATCTACTGTGGTACCTGGAATCCTCTCTTCAACCACATGGTTGTTCCACAGTACTTCTGCTGCAGAGTAGGTCTTCTGTGACTCTGGCACAGGATTTGCCCCATAGTGTTTACGGAATTGGAAATATCAAGTCCATAAATAATTAAAAAGTTTAAGGGCTTGAAATTACCATCCTGACTTTTTTTATTAATGGCTGGGGAAAAGAAGACATCTCTACCTTATCCATCGATGCATTAGGGTATGTTGCAAAAATTATGTCAGTCTATGATATACACATAGGAAGCTAAATTTTGCTCCCTACAGATTGATTTCAGGCTGTAAAATTTGGTCCACTATATCTGAAACATTGCATGCATTTTTAAACGTGTTTGGCAAAATAGTGTACCTTTTTGAAATTTCAGTAGCTTAACTCATTATGATTGTTGGCTACCTTGTCACATTGCATTATCCCAAAGATGTGAGAACCTAAGGGGAGAAGCAGTGTTAAGTAGAAACAATTCCAGCTGACTGACTCTCTATATAAATATTGTTGTAATGTTATTCACCTGAGTACCTAAAGGTAACATGAAAACATGCTGGATTTAAATGGACACAATAGTGCCGCTTGCAAGTTCGATGCCTTGAGTTATCTCTACACTGGACAACAGGCTTCATCTGTTAACAATTTACCATTTGGCAGAGGAGAAGGCAGAAAGTCATTCAACTCTTTCTATATTGTACAATACTGTTTTTGCTTATGTTTGGCAATTAGTGGCATGGGGAAAATCCTGCTAAAATGAGTGTTCTACAATGTGTATATGTAAATAGGTAATTAATAGATGGCGCTCAAGAATGTGGACTAATTAATGGGTTTTGTAGGATCAATACAACTTTTATTCTTGTTCTGCACTACAAATGGCTTCCTCTGTGTAGATGTTTACAAGGTGATCTCTCAAGATAGGGGAAAGTAGAGGTAGGCAATCTGGCAGTAAGTTTTGGACCCTGTAAGTGTGCGGACTCACCCCTGCGGCGCCTCCTGCTGGTCGTCCATGGGAATTAGCTCTGCCAGCCTTGGAGCGCCCTCTGCAGGCCTGTGATCCGCCTTACCCTTGTCCCCCCATGTCCCTCCCCAGACCCCGGTGCCCCTTTCTCTGGGTTGCTGCCCCTCTGGCAGTACCCCCACACTCTGGGTCTCCCCACCCAAGGGAACCCCCACCTACTAACCCCACCTCGCCTCAGTGTAAGGCTACTGCCAGTCACCATCTAGCCCCACTCCCTGGGGCAGACTGCAGTATACACCACCCATCACAGGCAAGGTTGGGTTTGGACCTCCTGCCTTTGCCTACCCTGGGTTGCCCTCTGCAACCCCCAGTACCTGTTGGCCTTATGCTAGGCCACAGCCTGGGGGGTTTCCAGGCCGGAGCTCCCCAGCTCCTCTGAATGCAGAGAGAGAGTCTTTGGGCTCTGGCTCACAGCCTTTTTATACAGGCCAGCTGTGACCTGATTGGGGCGTGGCCCAGCTGCGGCTGCTTCCCCAATCAGCTCTGCTTTTAGAGCTGCAGCCCTCTTGAAGGGCTGTTTTAATCCCTTCCAGGCAGGAGCGGGTGACCACCCCGCTACAGACCCATTCTAATTCTATTCTATACAGTTTTTTATACTGTGCATATCACCATAGTATCTGATTGCCTTCCAGTAATGCATTAAATAGCATGACTAAACATCTGTCACATGTTGTTTGTTCTCTGATCCTCTCTACAGAGGGAGAAACATGTGCAGTGAACTGTCTTGTTTTGGTAGGGTGTCCTTTTTAAAAAATTTAAATATACCGGTTCCTATGTGTCTATGTTAGAAAGGGAAGATCAGAGAAATACACTTTGTATTTGAAATGGAAAGTTGTGAGGTTTGCAGTGGCCCTTGGTTCCTGGTTGAATTCATTCTATAGTCTCAGAACAGCCCCCAGAGAAAGTTCTGTCTCCCTCACAGATTAACTTTACTCTTATTTTTGAGTTCCATTTTGCCAGAGGCATGTAGCTGTCAACCACAGTCTTCATTCCAGAACTTCAGACTACCTTTTAGATATCCTGGGCCAGATCATACTGTGCTTTCAAACTAAGGGCTGATACTTTGAGCCTGAATAAAAATTCTATGAGAAACGAGTGTAGAGAATGGAGGACAAGTTTGATATGTTTATGGTAGCTTCTGTTTGAGGAGTTGCACTTCTGTGTTCTGATCTAGTTGGAGTTTCCTAAGTGCTGAAGGCTTCATAAGCAGAGATATTGCATTGCTGTAATCCAGCCAAGAGGTGACAAAGGCATGAATAACTGAGGCCAGAATGGGACAGCATTTCCTAGCCAAGAGGAAATAGCATAAAAGTGTCACTTGTGGATGCTGCTGTGTGAGAGCTCAGCATCAGTGAAGAATCCGATAGTATTCCTAGACAATGGACTGAATTGAGCAATTGTGGGTGTGTCCCTTTACCCAGCTGTGACTTCCAGGGCTGCAAAATCTTCAAAGTGTGTTTCTCTGTTCTCCAGCATCACCTCCGTCTTGCTTGGATTCAGCTTCAGAAAGCTGTTCATCCATGAGCTGATCTCATTCAAGCACTGGGCCATCTTGGTGATAATGGTATGGTTTTATGTGGTGAAGGATAGGTCAGGATATCTCAGGGAAACTGGGGGATGAGGATGGGAACATACTCTGGAGCATATGTTTCTGTTGCTCTGTAATGAAGTACTATATGCCACCTCTAGCAAATGCTACATATATACAATGAGTCAAGAAACTACTCTTCCCATGCCAGCACCCACACAGAGTCATTGAGCATTGGCAGTTGTGTCTGCCAGTCTTCTTATGTCTCTTTAACCCCAAACATACTTGGAGACTATCCTTCCCTGGTGTGTTTAGAAGTCTAAGGTTGGAGGGTGGGGAGAATGCTTCTTGTGTCCATATCCAGTGCACCACAGCACAGGATTTGGCTCATAGTGTCTGACAGTCAGTGCATTATCTCTCTAATTTGAATGGTATTTGTTAAAGACATTTCAGTGATTTTAATATTTTACCTAAAAATATTATGCCATCTGACAGGAAATAGAGTCCAGTGCTGGAGATGCTCCTTAAAAGAGGGATGTTTTCTCAAACACATCCAGAGAGGGTAATGAGTGGAGGGAAATCCTTTGGAAAATATCAATTAATTAGATTCCTTCTGTTTTTATGCACAAGGTCAATGTATACTGGACTTACAAGGCTAAACAACTGAGAGGTTCAAATACTTCTTTGAAATGGGTTTAATACATATTTGAAATGCAACCATACAAATTAGAAAACCATTACAAAATCTGTATCAAGGGATAAGAAACATTATGAAATATAATATACAGGTCACTTTTAAAACTGGCCAGTTTTGCCTTAGGAAGATATTATTTAATTAGCAATTCAGATTTAAATTTAAAAAACGAATATTCAGTGGGCTGGGCACTTTAAGGAACTCCCCCAGCATCCACCCTTCCCTAATAGCCCAACTCACTGAAGGCAGCACGACAGTAGTGCCAGTGTTGCTGCTGAATGGGAAAGGTAAATAAAAATCTAGTGGAACATTTTCCCATTGAAATATGGGGGTTTATCAAAATCAATATTTTTTAGAGGAAAGTAAAAAATTTAGATGAAAATTTGAAACAAAATATTTTGGTTTGGATCATCATTAGCATCTGCAACCACTCTAGCTAATGCACTTCCTGTGGACATTGTAATTCTTGGTCCTTAATGCCCTCATTCTCTATTGGCCCTTCTCCCCGGTCCTAAGAACACCTAGCGCAGCATCCTGTCTTCTGACAGTGGCCAATGATAGATGCTTCAGAGAGAATGAACAGTATGATTATCAAGTGACCCATCCCCTGTCATCCAGTCCCAGCTTCTGGCAGCCAGAGGCCTACGGACTACTAGAGCATGGGGTGGCATCCCTGACCATCTTGTCTACTAGCCATTGATGGACCTATCCGCCATAAATTTATCTAATTCTTTTTTTACATCCAGATATAATTTTGGCCTTTGCAACATCCCCAGGCAACGAGTTCCGCAGGTTGACTGTGCGTTGTGTGAAGAAGTACTTCATTTTGTTCGTTTAACCTGCTGCCTATTAATTTCATTGGATGACCCCTGGTTCTTGTGTTATGTGAAGAGATAAATAACACTTCCTCTTTCACTTTCTCCGCATCATTCATGATTTTATAGACTTCTATCATATCACTTCTTAGTTGTCTCTTTTCCAAGCTGAACAGTCCCAGGCTTTTTAATCTCTCCTCATACGGAAGCTGTTCCATACCCTTCATCGTATTTGTTGCCCTTTTCTGTAACTTTTCCATCTCTAATATATTTTTTGTGAAATGGGGCGACCAGACTTGCATGCAGTATTCAAGGTGAGGGCGTAACTTTTCCCAATATTTCCTAACCTTCTGTTACCATTTTTGACTGCCAATGCACATTGAGTGGATGTTTTCAGAGAACTATCCACAAGGACTCCAAGTGCTCTTTTTTGAGTGGTAACAACTAATTTAGAAACCATCATTTTGTATGTATAGTTCATAGGCGCCGACTCCGTGGGTGCTCCAGGGCCATGGAAAAAAATTAGTGGGTGCTTAGCATCCACTGGCAGCCAGCTCCCCCCATTCCTCCTCAGCACCTCCCGCCTGCCGACACCCCCCCGATCAACTCCTCGAACTTACTCCCAGTGCCTCCCTCCCACCACGATCAGCTGTTCACTGCATGGAGGAGGAACTGGGGAGAGGGAGAGGAGTGGGGTCGGGGCATGCTCAAGGGAGGGGGTGGAACTGGGTGGGAAGAGGTGGGGTGGGGATGGAGCAGGGGTGGAGTCTGGAGCAGAACGGGGGGGGGGGAGATTGAGCACCCCCAGGGCAAGGAGGAAGCCGGCATCTGTGGTTGGGGTTAAGTTTTCTAATGTGCATTAATTTTCATTTATCAACATTGAATTTCATCTGCCATTTTGTTGCCCAGTCACCCAGTTTTGTGAGAGCCCTTTGTAACTCTTTGCAGTCAGCTTTGGGCGTAACTATCCTGAGTAATTTTGTATCATCTGCATGGAGATTATATTTTCTAAAATACATCACAGTCTCTCAGCCACGAGACCTTGTGAACTGTACAGGACAGTGCTGAGCCAGGTTGAGAGAGGATTATAAACAGTAATTCTTCCACCTGATTCGCAATAAGACAAGTGGCTCCTGCTGGCTGGAGGAAGAAGCACTGAAGGTCTTTAAATAGCAATCATGTGTTGGTCATAGCTGGAAGTCTGAGGCAGATCAGAGACAGTATTGTCCCCCAGCTGCAAACTGTTAGGGAAAATTTGTCTTTCTCTCCTGCCTCAGTAATGCCCATAGACCTGGGCCCTGAGAAACATCAGCAGGTCTCGTTGAGGAACCGTAAGGCTTGAAGATCCTAGGAAAGCAGAGAGCATATCTGCATCTGACTTTCTAGTTTTGTTATTCCTGTATGTTTGTTTCATTAGGATAAATTTCAGATGGAGCTACTTTTTTGGCATCATACTGTTTCAGGGGAATGGGCCAGGAAATCAAATGCCATTAAAATATAGAACAAGCAAACAAAAGAACATAAAATGTAGAAAATTGAAATCAACTAAGCTGCTGAAGTACAGTAACTTCTCGTTGAAGCATTAAAGAAAGAATCATGTAGTTAAGAGTCTTTGGCAAATTTCCCTCAATTTGAAAATATTAAAAAAAAACAAAACAAATGCTCATTTGGCAGGAATTGTGTTAAACTCCACAACTAACATTTTTCTTACTGTGCATTTGGTCATTCCTGCCTGATATCCATGCTCAATCCTAGTTCAGCTGTTCTGATGTGAATAGACTTTTCGGCTACCTTCCCAGGTATTCCAAATAAAAGTACCATGACCTCAGTCGGAATGTTTCCTTGCAACTTTGTTGGTTCCTGTGCTTAAAGAAGTTTGAATTCTCTCTTTTTAATGGCTTGGACTTGGTGTCACATTTTTAGCTGGTTGATATTTGATGAAAATGAAAGCAATGCTTAAGGGATGAATGGCAGTGAGCTCTTGAGGTTCGAAGGACTATATGTTCAGCTACAGTGGACTGCTTGGAATAAGTGTATATTAAAAATCAATCAATCAATGGAGTCTTAAAGGGAAATACTATGCTTTGTGAAGCCACCGATCAGCTCTGAATTGTAGAAAGTACACTAGCACAGTGGTTCTCAACCAGGGGTATGTGTACGTGTGGGGGAACGCAGAGGTCTTTCAGTGGATACATCAACTTATCTAGCTATTTGCCTAGTTTACAACAGGCTACATAAAAAGCACTAGCAAAGTCAGTAAAAACTAAAATTTCTAAGGCAATGACTTGTTTGTACTGCTCTGTTTACTGTATACTGAAATGTAAATACAATACGTATATTCCAAATGATTTATTTTATAATGATATGGTAAACATGAGATAGTAAGCAATTTTTCAGTAATAGTGTGCTGTGACACTTTTGTATTTTTATATTTTATAAGTTTTTAAGTGAGGTGAAACTTGGGGGTACACAAGACAAATCAGACTCTTGAAAGGGGTACAGTAGTCTTGAAAGGTTGAGAGGCACTGCACTAGCAGATGAGCCATTGTACATTTCCAGACCTGCTTCTGCTTTAGGGAAGCCTGGAGGTCCCTTACCTTTCAGAGTGGATGCTACTTGGCTTAACTATGGAAATAAAATGAATGAACTGAGGTGGAAAAACTGAGAGGAAATTATGTCAAAGCAACTTTGCTTCAAATGTATAAATACTTTTTTTTACACTGTTCCTTGTAACTGAGAGATAGGTTGTCCATACTACTTAAGAACACTAAACGCATAACCTTTAGTTACTTTAAGTCTTCTAAAAGTAAATGTAAATAGGTTTTAGCTATGTGCTATGTACACATACAGAAATGTATACTGTAAGTAGATTTTACTTTACAATCCACATAATTCATTACATGAAGATATTCTTAATTGTTTTAACCTTAGATTGTATGGCATCTTAAGGACAGTAAGACACTTGTAAAACAGTTGTAAAAAAATAGTTAGCTTTTTTTAAAACACCATGAAGACACAATGTAGGACAAGCATTTTCTCATTCATGAGTAAATTCTGATTATTTAAAGCTTAGTTATCTGAAATTTGGATTGTCTGAAGTTCAGAAATATTATTGATTTTATGTGTATAAAATAAATTTTCTAGTATTGTCTCAAGGTACGAGGCAGAATCAGGGTGCCATTGTGCAAGACACTGTACAAACCATCCATTCTGCATAGCGCTTACAATCCAAATAAACCAGGCTGACATTTTGTTTTACATTGCCTAAAGTACAGTCCTAGTTATTTCCCCAAGCCACCCATCAAGGCACGACTGCTAAAGTACTCCAACATGGTGACCCTATTTATCTTCCTTAAACCCTCGCTAACAGGTAAAATTATTTTTCTCAGACACTTTATTACCATCCCTTTTTATTATACTCCTCATTGGCTTGCTCTTATCTGCATTTCCCACTCCAGGCATTATCTGTAATCAAACTCCTACAAAATGAGAATTTATCTTTTCTGAAATTCCAGTGTACTGATGTTTGTACATTTTCCTTGAGGTATATGGATAATAGGGGCCAGTTTTTGTAAATTGACATAGAACCGTTGAGATCAACAGAGCTAGCCTGATTTAGACTAGTTGAGGATATGCCTTTAAGGGTTTAGAACAAGGCCTTTTCCATACAGAGAGAATTTTTTTCAATAATTGGCTTGTCACTTTTACTAGAATCAGTGCTGACACTTTGGTCTGGATGTGGGTTAGGTGACCAGTCAGCACCAGGGAAGAGTGAATCTGGGGGGGTGAAAGGTAACTTTGGTTCAAGAACACTTACAAGTTGGAATGTTTTAACCCCCCTCTACTACACACACACACATCCTGAGAGCCTTTTCCATTCACAGCAACCCATCTTTCTCTTTCATAGCCTCTGTTTCTTGCTACCAGCCTCCAATAGCCTCTCGCTCTGAAGGCTTGCAACATTCCCCTCTGTCTTCTACCACTTATTTGTTGATGTCATCACAGATCCTAGGAGATCACCATTCTTTGTGCTGTATCAAAGGCTAGTTTCTCCTCCCCTTGTTCACATACTGTGGTAAGTTATTTATAAATGGCCGCTCTCTCTCTCTAAAATAATGAATTATAATTCTCTTACCTTTTACATCAATGAAAGAGGATGCCTAGGAGATACTTGGAAGTTAAACCTGTGACTTATTTTGATCATAATAAATTAGATGTCTCTGTTGTTGTAAATTGTTACCATACTGAGATACTTTCCAAGTTGCTTTCCTGGCCATTACATAGCATTCACTTCAGCATAATGCTCAGATTTCTCATTTGGCTATTGTAACCAGAAAACATTGTTTCCTAACTGGAAATGACATCTTGCTCTTCCTTAGACAATACTGTCATCACTATATGACCACTTTCTAAAATCACGTATAGTCCCAGCCAAAGATAAATGCCTGTGATCATTATACACTGAAGAAAAGCTGGGGAAATATCACTATTATGCAACCAGTAGCGGCGCCAGCTTTGCCGGCGCCCTAGGCGGCGGCAGGTCCCGCCCCCGAAATCCCGCCCCCAACAGCGGCGGCGGAAGGCCCCGCCCCCAAATTTCTACGGGCGGCGGGGGCGCAGGCGCCCCCAAAATAGCAGCGCCCTAGGCGACCTCCTAGGTCGCCTAATGGGAGCGCCGGCCCTGTATGCAACAATATGGCATACTATTCAATGATTAAATTCATTTCCATATATATGAGATAAATATTTCAAGATTTAATGGAAAGGGATATGGGAAGAATTTACATATGTTCCACAGGCAAACATCCTTGCTAAATTGTCAAGCAGATTTACCAGCGGAGACTGTGATGTTTCAAAGATTTCTAGGTGTCCAAATCCCCTAGATATGTCTGAAAATCATAGCCTACATCATAGCCTACATCATAGCCTAAAGCTACTTGGCCACCCTTGGAAGGCTACTTATATGTGTGTTTTCCAGGCTCTCTTGCTAAAGCTACAATGATCTACTCACAATAAAGCCATTGAATGCCTCTTTCTATGCGGGGAAGTGGTAGTAAAAAACCACAAAGCCAAAGTCCTTGCATTGAGCAAAAGTGCTGAACTGTTCAGTCATTAGAACCAAAGCAGAATATTTGCAACACATTCACACACAAAAGCAGGGTGTAATAATTGGAGACAAATGACTGTTGAATCCTATGATACTCTTCCCACCTTTCTTAGCTGCATTTTAAAAGCATAGCAAATTAAGGTTACCATAAATACCATTAACATTGGCCATGCAACATAAATTACAAAATGGGTGGGCAAAGCATGCTAATTAACCATTTTCAAATTAGTACCCACCTAGAATGCATGCTACCTAAGGTAAATGTTCAGGGGGGAGGGTTATAGAGGCTGAGGAAATTAGCATGTTTCACTTTTGCTGTATACATTTAGAGTCCTTTTTAACCTGTGGGAGTTCCAATCACTTTTTACACATGCTAGCTGCTTGGATACCTAGCTTGGATACCACATCTTGGTATAGAGCGTTTGACACATGGGCTTGATAGCACAATGTAGGTCAGATCATGTAGCCATTTTGCATCATGTTTTTTGTGTGACTTCTCATGGGAAGACATAATACAGGCCTTACCAACTAGAAGGAACTTCCAGATACTATCAATCATTAAAAGCCAAATTCTGCTATCCATATTCAGGAAAATTCCCATTGTCTTCCAAGGGGGGTTTGTTTGATTAAGGAGGGTAGATAATAAAACATCTTTTACTCAAATCAATGGAAGCTTGAGAACGGCAGGAGTGAAAACTGATACCAAGTGGGAACTAATAAATTATACTACTGGATTTTAAGTAGAATTCACCATTAAAATCAATTAAATCTTCCTAAATATTACCTTAAGTACCTCTTCATTGATCCCTTTTATTTTCTCAACATAGTTACCACAGCTCATGGAAACCTGTTTGATTTAAAGTCTGCCAGTCTTGCAAGCATCCTTGTTTCCTTTCCTGTCCTCTCTGATGAAAAACAACACTGTGGGTGTGTCTACACTGCCATTAAAAAATTGTGGCTGGCCCCATGCCAGCTGACTTGGGCTCGCAGAGCTTGGGCTATGAGACTGTTTAATTGCAGTGTAGACATTCAGATTCGGGTATAGGACCCTGTGTGGTGGAAGGGTCCCAGAGGTCAGGCTGCAACTTGAGCCCAAATGGCTACATCACAATTAAACAGCCCTGTATCTCAAGTCCTCTGATTCCAAGTCAGCTGGCATGGGCCAGCTCAGGGTCTATAATTGTAGTATAGACATACTCTGAGGTTAAACCCAGTCTGCCTTTTCTCATATCTTAATGATGCTCAAGATTGGGCCACATATGTTCCCTCCCCAAAATCATGTTTGGAACAAAAATACATACAGTACATTTGCTTCTAAATAGCATTTCAGTTGCTGGCTTGGTTACTGTTCTTAGAGCAGTTAGACATTCACAGATGGCGTAGCCAGCACATTCAGTTGTTGCCTGCAGATACTTGAGAGCAGCTTCCACTCAACAGTACTTGCTCATGAGCACCTGAAGGCAGGATCCAGCCCATTGTTTGTTTTATTGTTTACTCTTTCATTTGTTCTTTTTATATTTCCCAAATTGGTGTAAATGGCACTGAGCTTGTGCCCTTTAATGGACTTAATTGTAACCGTTATTGTCAGTTCCAGAATTGTTACTAGAAGCATGATGATGCAGCAGGACACAGCAGCTGAGTATTTTATTTCTGCATATTTTTTCAAATGCACACATGCTTACTGGGGGCTCTTATGTAGTTTGGAACTGTATGTAAATCAGGCTGGTTTTAGAGTTGTAATCGTGGGGATTATGAGGGCCAGATCCAAAGGCTACTGAAGCCCTTATTAGTTATTATTTCATGGGTTGTATCCTCTAGCCCAGTGTTTCCCAAACTTGGGACGCCGCTTGTGTAGGGAAAGCCCCTGGCGGGCCAGACCAGTTTCTTTACCTGCCGCGTCCACAGGTCTGGCCAATCGCGGCTCCCACTGGCCGCGGTTTGCTGCTTCAGGCCAATGGGAGCTGCTGGAAGTGGTGCAGGCCAGGGGACGTACTGGCTGCTGCTTCCAGCAGCTCCCATTGGCCTGAAGCAGCAAACCGCGGCCAGTGGGAGCCGCGATCGGCCGAACTTGCCGACGCGGCAGGTAAATAAACTGGCCCGGCCCGCCAGGGTGCTTACCTTGGCGAGCCGCGTGCCAGAGGTTGCCGACCCCTGACCTAGCCAGATGAGTGATTAATGTAAATGCTCATTGGCTCGTCTCTCTTTCCTTATAAAGGAGATTGCTTTCCTTGTGACACCTAGGGCCTCCACTCTGCACCTCCCTTCCAATACAGAATAGCATTGGGTTGATGAGACTAGATAGTTCTATTGTTACATCATAAGAATGCTTTCGAGTTTTGTAGAAGTATTAATGATGAGAGTTAACAACATGATTAGTTTTTACAAGGGTTATTTATAGTAATACACTAAGTACAATAGTTAGATTCTACTAACTAATGTTTTATTTGAATTAAAAAAAAAAGGAGGTGGATGGAAGATATATTAGTACAAAAGATAAGGATAAACAACCTGAATGGAAATGAAACTATGCTGTCAGTGATACTTTGGCTAGATTAACATCAGTTATCTGGTACCAGAAAACATCAAAGGAAACCAAGTTGAGAGCCTATATTTAGTGGAACTCCTAGAAATAATGTGACTGCTTTAGATCTTATTGTCTTGCATGCAGACCTGCTGTGTGCACATTGTAATTCTCAGGTCTTACTTTCCTTGGAAAACTCTGCAAACTCTGGACTGTTGAAATTACCTAACATGGAGTCCCTAACTTGCCTTTTCCAACATTACAGCACAGGTTGGGAAATGAACTCAGAATTGCATAGCAAGCCTGCAGCTGCCTGGAGACAGTGGCTACGTTAGATCTAGGCCCATTCCATTTTCATGCCTTCTCAGAGCTGTGTTGATAAGAGTCCTCCTGCCCAGGACAAAATAATAGCTGATGTCCCTGAAGCATACAACAGGGAAATGGAAGCAGGACACATATTTAATACAATGCTACAGTAACTTCCTCTGATTTATGTTACTAGAATATAAGCTTTTTGGGAATTCTCTCTTTATCCCTCTCTTCCCCTCTTTTGGCCTGCTGAAAAGCTCCCTTTTGAAATCCCACCTCTATCCCCAAATTCTGTTTGTTTTGAAGCACATGACTATTGACCGAAGATGTGTTCATTTTTCATGTTTTTTTTTAAATTATCCAACGTGTTATTATCTGCGACTTTAGCAAAGCAACAAAGAAGCGAGCCAGTGAAAGCTCGAGTACTTGCTTATTTAAGCCGTTAGCTACTGATTCCTCCTCCTCTTTCTGTTCCCTTGGAAACAGAAATTGGATAAGCAAAAAATAAGGTAAGGGTTTTAAAATACTGACTTTAAAAAACTGCTGCTTACTTTATTTTCACAGATGTGACTCCTGTTTCCTCAGCAGTAAGGATGGAAATGTTTTGCAGTTTTACATGGTATTGTTGCTCATCTCTGTCACTGCTGCAAATGTGGGTGTCAGACATTTGATGCCTCCCTCTGTTCTGTTTGCACACATCTTTCAAAATAAAAATGTATGATTAAAGGGAGCTAGAGAGAGAAAAGGGGATGAGAGAGCAGCCAAAGCCAACAACAGGAAGCAACACCTCTCTGTCACATTCAGCTGTTGTGTGTGCAGTAAAATTGCCAGTGAGGAAGAATCACCTACAGATGTTAGGAAACTAATGTGTAATATGGGATAAACAAACAAAACAATTTAATTGTCCTTGCACTCAAATTTAAAATAAAACAAATAAAAACGTATTTTTTTTAAATAAGAGATGACACATTTCAAGTAATGCAGATACACATCAGATATTGATGAGTAATCAAAGATCTGGTGGTTGGTGTCAGTGTTGAAAAGCATCTAAACATCTGGATGCTTGTCTGAAATGTATCTGAACCTTGATTCAACAACAGTTATTGCAGATCTTGCAAGAACAGGATTTCTTAGCACTTCTGCTTCTGGTTTCTGTCTGCAATACTGAGACAGTAACTTTTTTGTTAGCACATCTGACCTGGGCCAAAATTCAAAAGTGTAGTTGTGCAAAAATGGAGAAAAATCTCATTTGAATATTTCAGTATTTGAAAAATGTTTATATTCTAAAAAAAGTTTGTGGCTCAAAGGAGACAGAAGTGGGTTTCCTGTAGATGTGAAGGTATCCACTATATGAAAAAGACTGCTTATGTAACTTGCAATTATATATTTCATTAGCAGCGTATCTGTGTTCGATGTTTTCCAGCAAAGGCGTTTGAAATCTCCTATTGCAATGATTTGGCAATCCAGCAGGGCCATCTTCATTTAAACTTCTCTAGTGGCAAATGAAAACCCTATTGCGTAGTGTTGCTTACATACAGTATTAATGCTGTCTACATAAATGTACTTCGATGGCTTCACAGTTCTAAGATAGGTTTCATTTTGTATGCAATAGTCTAATGAACTTTCAGATATTGTAATTTATGAATCATGGTTTCCTTTGCTACTGCTTTACACTCCCTTGGTATATGTTATTTAATTTTAGATAACACTAAAAAAAATAGTGAAACCATATAGGGTTCATTAAAACATATTGATGGGAAAATATTGACTATTCAGATATTGTTTGTGTAGGATTTTTAAGTTCCAGAAGGCAGTCCTCAGACTTGAGACAACAAGAGAAAGGATGTTTCTGAAAAAGCCTCTCTTCTGTTTCCAAGCCCACAATGTGGGCCCTATCTCAAATCTGGATACTACTGTTCTTGACTTTGACTTGAGTAGCTGTTTTTCCTTAATGGTTACTAGGCAATTCTTACCTTTACTGCCCAATCACAATGCAGCCTGCTTTCTTACCTGCCTCTCTCACCTGGGTCAGCTTTTGCCTTGCGGCATTTTTTCTGTATGATTCCTCCCTAGATGTGGTCTCTGTAGGCTCTTTCCTTCTTTACAATAACTTCAAAGGAGGACATCCTTGTGACTGCTCTACTAGAGGAAGAATAGTTCCAGACCAAACACAATCATCCGCAATCCATTTAAGGATGAGCAGCTTTTGGGAGAAGCCTTAGCTCAAACTCTACCTGATGAGAGAGCCAAAGAAATGTACCTCCTTCTCTTCCTACCACTAGTCTCCCTACAGATCCTATTATAAGACGTGGTTCTAGAGATCTCACCAGAAAAGGACATCCTGAAACAGAAATAAGCCACCAAAGTCTCCTATCCCAGCCAAGGAGAGATTTTGACACTGGGAATCAAGTCATATTCTTCCAGCAGCAGTGAGGGAATATCATGGATACTCCCTGTGCACTCTTTATGAGCTGATCCGGATACTAATGTGGTCTTTGAGACATTCTTGCAGACTGGACAGAATCATCCCATCCCCAAACAGAAAATAGAGGCAATGGATCTATCTCCTTGGGCATGAGAGAATTAACAAGGGTTCCAGGCCAGAAATCTGCTCTCTGAAGTGCCAACGTGGGCATGGTTCCTCCACCTACTGTTAGATCTCAAATGGCTCAATTCCTTTGCTGCCTACAGGAAATTTAAGAGAATGACCTGGATGGTCATTGAAACTCTAGAGCAAGGAGGTCCTTCACATCAATAAACAGGAGAGACATCTATCTGCATACTCCCACTGCATACTCACATATAAAATACATGCACTTTACCCTGGGCCAACAACATTTTCAATAGACTGTTTTGCCCTTTGGTCTTTTCTTCATTTCCAGTGTCTTTACATAGATAGTGGCAGCAGCATCTCTCTGCCACTACGTTTTAAAACCTTACCTTGATGACTGAGGACATGTCTACCTGAGCACTTACTGGGATGTAAACCTCCAGTGTTCTACTGTCTGTGTGGGCCCTCCTGATGCACACTAAGAGTTCTGTAGTGTGCTTTGATGTACTGCTGTTTCAAACTCTGGTACAGCAAAGTACACTAGGAAACTTTTAGTGCATAGTGGCAGGGACCACGCAGACTCTTGGTGTGTGGCACACTGGGGTGTTGTAGATTTAAACCCTGGCTTGCCACACAGTAAGAACCCACAGTAAGATCTCTCCAGAGGGATGCCCCACAACCATATAGACATGCCCAGGGTCATAAAAGACACAAGTATCTGAAGTTTGAGAGAGACCCAGAAGTCTGTGTTCCTTCTTCACTAGTGGTCTGTTGTAAATTTCAAAAACAGCAAAAGTTCCTTCTCAACTATTTCCCCACTTCATGGCTGTCTTGGGGGGGAAAAAAAACAGGGCCTGGGCTATCCCTCTCAGGAAAAAAATAGGCTAAGCCATTTTCCTTACCAGGAATGTGACCGCTCAACACACTGAAAATGCTGTGCATGATATCCCCTTTTCACAGAGGTGGCTCATGGTGTCAGGAAACACATAAGTCACCTTCTAGCAAGTGGGATAAAAACATGGGAAGACCTATATTATTTAGTTTCCTATACCACACTTGTCACTGTGGTGTCTGAGCTTGATCTATAGATGAGGCTTCTCCTGGACCCAGCATCCAGTCACAATTATAATGGGAGGTGCCAGATGATCTCTCCAGAGGGATGCCCCACAACCAACAGCTTTTGCAGAGACCAGTCATCACTAAGGCTACGATTTTGTCATGGAGGTTGCGGAAGTCACGGATTCCGTCACTTATAAATACCTCCATGACTTCGGCGGCTGGGAGCTGCAGGGTTCTACTGCCTCCTGCAGTGGCCAGGAGCTGCAGGGCTCCCGAGGTCCGAGCCACCATGGGAAGCGGGGGTACTCTGCAGCTCCCCACTGCTTCAGGTGGATCCCAGCAGCTCCTCACCGCCGCGGGCAGCAGGAGGATCCTCGCAGCCCCCGGCCGCCATGGGCAGTGGAAGACCCCCAGAGCTCCTGGCCCCCAGAGGCAGCAGGGGGATCCTGCTGCCCTGAGCCCCCACAGGTGGCAGGATGATCCCTGCAGCTCCCCACCACTGTGGGCGGCAGGCAGACCCCAGCAACTCCAAGCCACGGGTGGAGAGGGACCCTGGAGTTCCGAGCGCCCATTTGTAGTGGGGTTCCCCAGCGCTCCCACCTGCCCAGCGGATTCCCATTTTGTCATGGATATTTTTAGTATTTTCCATGAATTTTTCTTTATTGCCTGTGACAAAATCTTGGCCTTAGTCATCACTATTGATGAAAATCTCATGGGGTAGAGAATCTCTGGGGGAAGGGGAGAGAAGTGCTCTTTCATCACACAGAATATGGTCCCCTAGGAAGCCAGTTCTACATGTCCATTTCTCTAAGTTTCAGGCAGTGAGTCTGGCCTTCCTGGTGAGGACTGATAATATGGCAAAAGTGTCTTATGTCAAAATCAGTAATGGTACCAAGGGCAAGAGATGTTCCAGAAAGTTATGTTCCTGTTCTGGAAGTTGCAATGATCTTGTTTTGCAGTCTGTTCCATTGTTACATTAGCATCTCAGACTATGGAAGCTTTCAACTAGGGATTCAGTGTGGCACTTCAGAAAAAAAAAAAAAGACAGCACTAAAGAGTGACATTACATGAGCCAGATAGAAGAGGAGCAAACAATGTCGGTTCCTGATGTGGGGGGTTCTTGCAGAAAGTGAATTTACAATGTAAGATCAAAATACTTTGCTTCTATGATCCTCCTGAATGTATAAACATTAATCAAGTGTGTGATTGCTATAGGCACAACCACTGTGTTAATGTTCTGCCTGAGACCTCACACCTCTATTGATAGTGCACACAATGCAGAGCTGGGCATGTTTAACTGAACTAGAATTAACTTGAAAAGTAAAGGATGATTGATTAAACAGCACCAAGGCATAATAGCTTAAAGTACACTTGTCATATTCCAAGCAAATTCTGGAAACAACAAATATATACTTGTCAAAACTTGTCATTTGTATGCTACTGCATGATGACAAAATGTGAGGTGTTTTAGGTGTCTCTTGTCAACAGGATGTAATTAATTATTGCTACATTAAGGTAGGGTTTTTGCTGAGGAGATCAACAGCTCCGTTTCTCTCTGCAGGGAGTGTGTTTGTTTGGAAAGATTCTTTGCCTTCCTGAGATTTTCTCATCAGGTTCTCTCCAGGGGTTTCAAAGCAATCATCCCTCTTCTCCAAGGAACTAGTAAGAATATAACCAAAAGTAAAACAAAACCAAAAAAAATAATGCCCACTAAACTATGTTTGGGGTTCATTCGCTCAAATGGGTAGAAATGTTCTCTAACCCAGAGTTTGCTTCCCAGGCTTTGTTTATAAATTATGACTCTGTAGACTACACTGAAGCAGTATCATTAATCTTAGATGGGACATAACAGCTAATTAGGTGAAATTTAACAATTTGGAGCAAATGCATTTTCTTTGCTCTGTGTAATCCTGATAACATGGTTAATGTATCATAAAATACTTCATATACCACTCTACAGAGCATGCTGATGATCATTAATACATTTTAAAAATATATCTGCAATCTAGATTTGAAGTTCAACGATTTTCTATTTGCCAGATCCAGGCCTACTGCAAGTGAATGTAGCTCTATCAAAGACATTGCTTTAATTAGGGCTCAATTTGGGGCTATGCATTTAGGTTATCTCATACTTAGACAGATTTTTCCAGTACACTCAATACCCTACAGCGCCCACTGTTGTTAGCTGCGGTTTTTGGGTGATGAACAATTTGGAAAACTGTTATAATCCTGCAGTTCTTACTCAGGCAAAACTCCCATTGAACCCATTACACATTTTCTGTCAATGAAAGAGTAATTCCCAAACTTTTTTTATCATATTGAATTTGAAGTGAAATGAAACACAAGAAAGAATACTATACTTTTAAAACATATTTTATAATTGTAAATTAGAAACTGTTATATGAAAGAGTGGTTCTCAAACTATGGGTCGGGACCCCAAAGTGGGTCATGACTGCATTTTAATGGGGTCATCAGGGCTGGCGTTAGACTTGCTGGGGCCTGGGGCCAAATCCGAAACCCAAGACCCACCTCAGGGCCAAAGCCCAAGGGTTTCTGCCCTGGGAGATGAAGCTGGGAGATGAGGCTTTGCCTTCGGCCTCTCCGCTCGGTGTCTTGTAGGAATTTTTGTTGTCAGAAGGAGATCAGAGTGCAATGAAGCCCTGCATTAGAGTTTGTGAAACCGAATTTGGATTGTAATATGATCCCCTTTGAGTTAGTGTTCAGTGAAAACTTTTATTCAGTTACTTTAGTAACTTTATTTTGCCTTATTATGCTAAGCTTTCATTTCTTGATTACACCACATACCAATTATTTATTGTTTTTATTAAATGTTGGATAAGAGTTAGAAACACACACTTTTATACTTTGAAAAGAGAATCACCTGGGATATTTTTCTAAGAGACAGCATGCAAATGCAACAACCCTTTATCCTCAAACCTTTTGAGCATCATCAAAAGAACACATTGTGAGTATGATAATGTTCTCTGTGTAAGTAGGATATTGTCAAGATAATGGAAGTGCAATTTGTCACTGATCAGGAACATGCCATAGCTATTTCTGCAATCCTTCTGGGATTATAATAGCATTCCCTGATGAAACATTATGAGACAAATTGATACCGTGCAAGTCACAATCGATCACAGCAATTCAAGTCTACCAATATAGTTTACACACACACAAAATATTGGGACTATCTATCTACAATCACTTCATTTTTAATTTCCATCCTACACATCTATCTATTTGAAATCCAAACACATGATAAAGTGTTTTATCACTTTCAATTATTTTGCTATTGTTGCTTAATTTTTATACAAATTGTATCTGCTACAGTGCTGCTAAATTAACACTATATATAATCACAATTTCATTAACATTTAGTATACATGTTAGGAAGTGAGAATTAGCCACTGTTAGTTAGTGCTTTCATGGTTTCAATGGAAATCATTAGAGGAGTATGTTTGTTTCATTTCTTCTCCCTCCCCCCTCCATTAATTCAGAGTGGCAGTGATAAAAGCCATGTTGGGAATGAATTATGCCATCTTGTCAATGGCATATCATGCATCAGCTCACTGCAGTACCTCCCTTAGAGCATCACACCAATCTACTGATGTCTGCTCTCACAAATGAGACAGATGCAGAAGATGATTACAGGACACGACTACGTCACAGAAGGACAAAAAGTTTGGCCTCAATATGCCAGTTTAACTCATAATTTATGTCTACAAGTTTATAAATGTAGGACCAATTTTGATCATTTTCTGTAAAATACTAGCCTGTTTTATCTGCCCTGAGATTAACATTTTAATTCCTTGGTAAATTTTGTTCTTTTAGATTGAATTAATCCCCTTCCCCCCCCCCCCCCNATTCCCTGTTACTCTTTTGGTCAAAAAAAAGAGTGACTCATCAAAGTAAGAGGGTATTTCAATAGAAGCTTCTAAGATAGACTGATGCAATTGAAATATATTATATATTAAATAAAGTTAAACATTCTAGAGCAGTGTTTCTCAATGACCCATCCATGGATTGGCTCTGTCCCTGAGATCTCCCTGACACAGTTTAAGAAGGCAGCAAGTCGGTTTTTAGTATCAAAAAGGTGAAGAAACATGGCTCTAGAACGATCTTATTCCATACATGTGCATATAGCTTGTTTCTCTTCTCACTTAGGCCCTAATCTAGCACATGCATACATTTATAACTTGTCACCCCTAGGGTCTTTTTTTTATTTATACATGGGGAATTACAGCCAGTGAACTTTGTATTTGATCAGTCAGTTGAAACAATATTTAAAACTGAAACATAAAACATCTGGGGCAGTTAGAGATTTTCAGATAGGTGCCTCTCACATTTTCAACATTTTTTTTCAATAAATCGGAACAACTAACAATTGAAAATTTGTAGTTCAATGGAATGATGACCACTGTGATGCAAGTAACTCAGTGGATTCATTTGAAGGTCTTTATGGTCCTCTGACTGTAGTGTGAGAACCACTTTGCTGTCCAATACTTTAAAATCTCTTTGAAGATTAAATCTTTTGAGAATAGTATAGGTGGTGAATTTGATAAAGTAGAAGGATTAAATAAAGAATTGAAAGTGGGTTTTTTGTTTTGTTTTTGCCAAAGTTTGATTTTTATCAAAACATTTGCAGATACAAAGGGTAATAACGATGTTTTTTAAAAGTCCTGTAATATCTTTAAAATAATAAAATATGGAGCTATACCTATCTCATAGAGCTAGAAGGGACCCTGAAAGGTCATCAAGTCCAGACCCCCTGCCTTCACTAGCAGGACCAAGTACTGTTTTTGTCCCAGATCCCTAAGTGGCCCCCTCAAGGATCAAACTCGCAACCCTGGGTGTAGCAGGCCAATGCTCAAACCACTGAGCTATCCCCCAACTAAATTTTCTTTTAAACAAATTCATTGATGTCAAAGGGGGATGGGGGACGCCACAAGCAGAAATGTTCTGATTTTAGGTGTGCTTGATAGACAGAAACAGATACTGTAAGCTGAATACTCTAGCTCAAAAGTGATCCTTGCATTTAATTTTTTCCACTAGTAATGCTTTGTGACATTTTACAAAGTGAACTAGTCCTTCGAGAACTATGGTTGTTTTATGTCAGGCACCTGCAGCTCTCAAATGAACACTAAAATGGCAATTCATCTGGAGGAATCCTTCACCAGATAGCCTTTCCCTGGTGTCATGTTACTGAAAGATCACAATTTCAAATATTTGTTAGGAACAGAACCAAACCACTGATCACAGAAACAAATCAGACTTGTACCTATCAAGGAAACAAACATGTAAACTGACATAATTTGGACTGAGAAGACGTATACTGCTTTATTTTTGCTTGTGGGTTGCTCTACTAACCTGAACAGAAAATCCTACCAATAAGTCCCTTTCACTGTGTCTTGGGTTGAAATAGGAGTTTCACCTGTAACATTAAAATCGACAATAGCAAACAGCTCCTCGGGTTTTGCAGTACTGATTTTTAAAAAAAAGGCATGTATGCAATTACATGTACAAAGTTGCATGTTCAACTGCATCCTTAATTTGGCCACACAATTACCAGAGTTGTGCAAATAAACTGACTATTTACATTTCTAAATAGCCAGTTATGCAGGCATGCAACTGGTCACTTGTAGGCTTAAATGTGACTTGCATGTGCAATCGTATGCAAATTAAGTATATCATTACTCATGCATTTTTACATAGGTAATCGGGCCTTACCGCCCAGATTTTTAAAGCTATTTAGTTGTTGCTGTGCTCAGTGTTCCAACATCTAACTGATTTAGGTGCTTAAATCTCATTTTCAAAAGGGATTTAGGCACTTTGGAATCTAAATTCCATTGACAGTCGAGCTCAGCAGCATCTAAATAGCTTCAAAAACTCGGCCTAGATGTTTAAGTGATATCTAGGAGGTTTCTTGCCAAACAAAACAACATACATACTGCAGACGAGTGGATGAAAGGTGTGGCTGTAGACATTCAGAATGAGAGTTCTGTTTCTACTGAGCTGCTGCCCTGATAGCTCTGTCAGACAGATACTGTAGCTTGTACTACAGCTGTAGTTGCACTTTCTGCCATCCTAGCGACCCCAGTGCAAGGGGTTGCTGTGAGTGTTGTGGTATACCTGACTCCTTTAGGTGTCTAGTAGCCATTCTGTGTACCACAAGCTCACAGGCAAGTGCTGAAGGCAATCCAAGCACTAGCCTGCTAGCTGTAGCCCTCAGTAGCTTTCCATAAACACTCACTTTGAGGAACAGAGTCCAGTAGTAGGGGCTCCTACTGATCCATTTTCCTGCCTGTAGATTGGCATCCAGTATGCTCCCAGTGCAATTACAACTGAACCCCTGCCAGCAACAGTGTTTCTCTGACTAGCTTTTAGGCTGCCTGCTGCCTGGTCTTCCCTCCTCAGCAAGTAAGTTACTTGTTTGTTATTTAATCAACTGCCTAGACAGCTGTTATTGCATTTTAAGAAGTAAATCACTTTATTTGCTAGTACTTGCATTTGTTCTGGAGAGTTTTATGATTTTTCTCCTATGTAGCATATGACAATGCAGGTTGTTATAGCTGATTAAATGGCTTTCATTTATATACAAGTTAGATGAGATTGCCTGCGTCTGCCATGGGACAAGTCTTGGGGAACAACTCAGCAAAGATCCAGACAGAATTTCAACCACCCACCCCTTCAACCACCCTGCTTCGGGGCGTACTGCAGGAGCCCAGCTCCTCTTCAGTTGAGCCACTGTTGGCTTTTATACAAAACACCTGACCCCTTCCTAGCAGGAAGGCCACTCTGTTACAGGAAGTTACAGTACTTCTTGAGATCTTCACGAAATGAGTATATATTTCACCTTCGCAGACACCCCACTTTTCCTTCATTGGAGAAATGGATGTGACCAATACACATTCTGGATGAAATCCACTTGTTGCATAAAGCTCATGTAATTGCAGTTGATTTAGGAGGGATGTGGTGGGTCTGGAAGGTGAAACTCAGACCTTACAGCCTGGGGGCACGGCTGCAGACCAGTACTCCTACTGGTTATGACAATCGCTTAGAGGCTGAAGTAGTAGGTGCGGTCCTTCTACACTACTTGAGTGGGACACTTGGGCAACTGCCTAAATGTGGATCCATGGCCTGCCACTAGCCTGCTCCGATCCCTGTTCTGACTCTGATGAGCTGTCAAAAAGATCCTTACCATAGTAACATTAGAGATGCCTGTGATGGGTTGGATCACAGAACCCCCCTTGGGAGCTGCCACCTGATGTGCCAACACTACTTCTGCCCCTGCTTTCCTGCCCTGTCAGCTTAGGACTGCAGTGCCCTGCCTGGTTTGAGCCAGACCCGCTAGCCTGCTGCAAACCCAGATCCAGGTCTGAATCACGACCCCTAACAGCTGTAGGCTTACTTAAAAGCAGCTAACAGACGTGTTCCTGTCTTTAACACTCAGATGCCCAATCCCCAATGGGGTCTAAACCCAAATAAATCCATTTTACCCTGTATAAAGCTTATACAGGGTAAACTCATAAATTGTTCGCCCTCTATAACACTGATATAGAGATGTGCACAGCTGTCCCCCCCCCCCNGATACAGAAAGAAGGATTTAAGTAGTTCCAAGTAGTAACAGACAGAACAAAGTAAGTCACCAAGCAAAATACAATAAATCACGGAAATCTATGTTTAATCAACCTGAATACAGATAATCTCACCCTTAGAGATGCTTCAGTAACTTTTTTCCTCAGACTGGACACCTTCCAGGCCTGGGCACAATTCTTTCCCCTGGTACAGCTCTTGTTCCAGCTCAGGTGGTAGCTAGGGGATTCTTCATGATGGATCCTCTCTGTTCTGTTCCACCCATTTATATATCTTTTGCATAAGGCGGGAATCCTTTGTCTCTCTGGGTTCCCACCCCCCACTTCTCAATGGAAAAGCACTAGGTTAAAGATGGATTCCAGTTCAGGTGACATGATCACATGTCACTGTAAGACCCCAAGTTTTCATTCCTCCCAGCCTGACTCACAGGAAGGCTTTCCTACAAATACAGCCATCTACAGTCAATTGTCCTGGTTAATGGGAGCCATTATGATTCCAAACCACCATTAATGGCCCACACTTTGCATAATTACAATAGACCCTCAGAGTTATTGTTCATATTTCTATACAAGAGTGATACCTTTATACAAATAGGATGACCACACTCAGTAGACAATAAGCTTTGTAATGATACCTTACAGGAGACCTTTTGCATGAAGTGTATTCCAGTTACATTATATTCACTCATTAGCATATTTTTATAAAATCATATAGACTGCAGTGTCACAATGCATACATATCTCTGTTCAGCTGTTCATTTGTGACCTCCCATCTGCAAGTCAGATGTGGAGTCAGAAGCTGTGGAAGACTTCCTGCTGATCTTATTCTCTGGATGAATTTCACCCACAGACAGAAGTTCATCCTAAGGAGAAAAGTGCACTCTGCTCCCTGTGGGGGAATCCTTTAGGTGGAGCATTCACTGGGTCATGAGCAACAAAAGCATTTCACTGTTGAGTTGTCCTTTTCAAAACAAATTCATTGTAAAAATTGTATGATGCACTGCCTCAGAAGCTGCTTGTCTGTTATTGAAAGGTAATAAATAAATAAAAGTCTTTTTAAAAAATCATGATGCTTTCATTTGTTATTTTCTAGCCTGATAAGAAGAAAAACTGCATAAATTAATCATAAAAAGCATTTTGCTCTTGAGCAAAGTGTCACTTTTGTTTCCACAGTCTCTCCCCCTTTTCCACAGAAAAAAAAAATAGGGTGAACTATTTTAATTCTATTTGTGGAAGCAAGACAACAACCTTCATGTGGTGCTCCTGTAAATTGGTGGTGGTTTTTGTGCTTTGTGCAAATTCATTAACATACCAATATCATCAACTGGCCACTGGACATCACATTACCAACCTCCCAGTGAAAATAGCAATGATTATATTTGAGGCAAATACCTGTATGCGACTGTGGTCACCAGGCACAAATGATGGAGCACATCATATCTGAATGTCCCCTTCATTCTTTGGCCAGGGGCCTGAAGGACATTCACCAGCTCACTGCTGCGGAAATGGTCTGGCTGTCAAATTTAGATATACATTTGTAATCGTTGCTACCTACTCAAGCCACACTAAAGAAGAAGAAAATTCTATTTCTTATTCACTGATGAGTGGTCAGAAGGAAGCATTTGACTTCTGCAGAGGACTGTTGGGGAAGAACCTCATCAGCACTAACAAAGGATGTTTCTACAAAGTCAGGTGGGGAGTCAAGCAATAATCTTTCCCTAAACAGTTTTTGAACCGCTCTCAGGAGGTGGCTGGTGGCTGAAGCCCAGTCCTACCACCTGCTTCGCTTCTCATTAGCTGCATCATTGCAGGAGATTTCCCCCCTGCTTGTATTAGGTGTACGTAGACCCTCTGCAATGGCCCTTTGCTGACTTGGAGCTTGTGTGCGGAAGCTGGGAGAGGCCACCAGTGTAGCAGCCATGCAGTGATACCTAAAGTATCTCCCACCCACCATTGAAGGGGTCTCTGTACCAATCACACCTACTGAAGGAATTTATAGCAGAGGACAAGTCAGGGGAAGTCATTGTGCAATACAATGATACTGACACATGGTTCAAATACTGTGGATGGGCTGTGACTGCTATTCAAGCCCATAGCCCGAACGAGCAGCTACTGGAGGCTGCGCTGACGCCCTGCACCTGGTTCCACGCTGGATTTCACCTCCCCACTCCCCCAACGTTCTGCATATCATCTTCATAAAGCTAGATTACTTGGCCTTGATGTGGATCATACCAACTGACCATAAGTTATAAAATGTAAAGGGGGATCTTCATCGTCAGGGCCAAATTCCCTGCTGATATAAATAGTGACTTTAATGGAGTTAGTCTACCAGAGAAAATAACACTCAAATATCGCAAAACATTTGATACAAAATATGGAGCCAGCTCTTCAGAGCCATTATGCACTTTTTGTGCCACTCCTGACTTGCCAAGGGACTGTAAACTTGCCCTAATTGGACAGCTGGGGATGCCTCCAGCGTGGGGTCTTCCCAAGTAGCATACGGTCAGCACTGATGGCTCTGTGCCATTTCTTCCTGCTTCCCCCCAACTCCCAGCATAGGGATCAGAAGGATTTTTTGCTCACTGTGCATGGGTGTAAAGGATTACATATGGTGCAAGTCAGTGGAGGATAAGGCCGTTTGCATCTGGACTCATTTGCCTATATATTTCTGAACAGGCCGTGTAACATGCTCTAAGTATGTTAGTACCCTAAAAATGCATTGCCAACACACAGAATTATAATTATGTATCAGTGCTCGGAAGGCGGTTGGGAGGCATTAGCTCTGAGGAGTAGTGAAGCTTTCCCACTGTTTGACATCCATCTAAGAGATTTGGATAAATTCCATGATTATCTATTTATCTTGCATGCAGCCCATTTTCAATGAGATACGTTTGGTTGATTGTCTGTAGGTTTCCCAGTTTATCTAATGAGTTTTGCAATTTATTGATATGAGAAGAGCAGAATGGCATGCAAAACTGACTGTAACAGCATGAGTCAAGGGAAGTGGTGCAGATTTGAAATAAGAATTATGAATATTTGATGTGGGCTGGTTTAACAAATTAACTTGCCAATGTGCTAATTTAACTGCTTACAGGAGCCTGCATATCTGATAAGAGCAAGACAAGAGCAAATTCAAATCACTTCTACTCAGAGTCCTGCACTGGCAGGATTCCACGGAAGGATTTTCATAAGTGAGCAGAGCCACAACAACCCTGCTTCTTCTAAATCACCTCTGATAAACAGTAGAGGTGGAATAAACGGGGAAGAAAAAGGGAATGATGGGCCAGATCTTCAGCTGGTGCAAATGGGAACATATCCTTTACTTCAGTGGAGACAGGCTGATTTACATCAGTTGGGGATCTTGCCTTGAGACAATCCCTTGCATTGCAAGTCCCATGCAAAATTCCCCTCTGGGCTGTCATAGATTTGAATGGCAAGTACAAGGCCCTGTTGTGCCTAGACCAACCAGGAGGCATTTTGGTTGACTTCAGCCTGCTTCTCCTTATCCCCTTTGCTGCAGGTAATGGCCAGGTAATGGCCAGAATCAGGCACTGTGCTCCATTATGCTCCCCATCCAGCCTGTGTTTAAGGGCACAAAATAGGGATGGTGCAAGTTCCTTTTGTGTATACCATGCAGAGCCTGGCCAGAATCTGGTCCTAAGCTTGCCAAAACAAAGTTCATTGGAACTACTTGGCTACATAAAGTTCCTCACATGTTTAAATGTTTACCCTGTTACTGCATTTATTTGCCTTTTCTCACACCTGTAGAAGAAAATAGTGAAATAAGATTCTTTCTGGAAAATATGTAGCTTACAATTGGAAGAAGGTAAGAGGTTTGTAGATGCGTAACTGAGGACAACATTTCACCAGTAGATTGATTATTACAAGTGATGATATACAAGCATGAAAAAATCAGGTTGGCTACAACATCATAAACTGCATTTTGAAGGATGGCAACTGAAGAAAAAAAAAATGACAGGATCACCTCAGCAGTTGGTATAAATCCAATTAGTTCAATTGACATCTTACGTCACCTAAGGATCTGAACCCATGTTTTTACTTTTGTGGCAGGGACTGTGTTTTGCTCTGTGTTTCTTCATCACAAACCTCAATGGGATGGGCTAACATGATACAAATAAGAAGAAATCATAAAATAAGCAAATGTGATATGTAAATCTTAATACATATGGAACATAAGTCATTGTTGTTCAAGTGGACCCACACTACAGGGACTACATATAACAAAAATGCAGACTGATAGATTTGGACTATACAACCCAAGACAAATCACATCCTCTATGACGCTAAAAAATATACAGAAAGGAGACTCCATGAACCTGTATTTCCAAGAGAAAGAAAGATATCTGTAGATTGGGATCTATAGCACACATCCTGTAATACACATGGATGGCGAGCTTTAAAAAATGATTGTAGAAGCGCTTCAGCACTAATAGATCAAATGTGTATCTTACTTTTTTCCACTCAGTGACTGTTGGAAGGAAGGCTTATAATTTCCCTCTTCGCTCTCCCCCCGCCAGTGAAATAGGTTTTATATTCCCATGAAATGACCCATGTCACTTAGAAAACACTGGATCAGAGGACCTGTATCAGAATGACAATGTGTGTTGTCCTTCACCTTTAAATTTGGATATTTGTTCATTTTGTATTAAACTTTATAGCTCTTTTCCACAAAGGATTTTTTTTTTAAATCCCATATTACGGTGTCCTTACTCTATGAATGGAATTGCCTGTGGTAGGAAATGAAATTGTGGGAGATATTTCTGCTAGATTTTGATTTATTGATCTAGATGTAAGCAGAGTCAGGATGAGCTCTACCCTGACATCTGGTGGTGAATTGTGGCAAGTTGTGCAGAAGAACTTCAGGGGCTGATCTTGTTTGCATAGGCACACCCACCCCGCCTAGCATGAGCCCACAGCAGCCCAAATGGTCACTTTGGCTGCTGTGGGATCCCCAGTTTCTCTGTTATTGGGGCAGGAAGAATAAAGTGTTGTTACCCTGATTATGTGAATCAAAGCCAGTGGAACGGTTTTATGACAGAGGGTCTCACCATCACCTAAGTAGCACTTCCTAGACAAGGGACATGGGTTCCAAAACCCAGTGAATTGAGAGAGGTGGGGGATAGGTATTTGTGCCTGGTGGTATGGGCTTGAAACACCAATTGCCCTGCCTCGGCTCTCCACTGTTGAATATCAGAGCTAATTTTGATTCCATTAGGAGTCTAGTTACAGACTGTTGAGCTCAATTCACTTTGGGCCAATGGTGTACCAGCACTGGGGCTCCCCTACTATAAGATGAAATCACTGAGTGCTGTGTTAACTAGTTGGGGGGAGCCTGAAGATATATTGCTAAGGAGCAGTTTGTGGGATGGTTGGAGTGGCTCATGGGATGGCTGGTGGAGTGGAGCGGAGCAGAGTGGAGTGATCAGCTTGTGAGACAGCTTGAGCGGCTCACAGGATGGCTGGTGGAGTGAAGGGGAGTGGCTGGCAGAGTGGAGCAGTTTGCGGGACGGCTGGAGCGGCTCACGGGACGGCTGGTGGAGCGGAGCGGCTCGCGGTGAAGGCTGCAGCAGAACCCTATGGAGAGGCGGGGCAGTCAGCCTCGGACCACGTAAGGTGCCCCTTAACACCCTGCGTGTCCCCCCCCCGTTTCCACCCAAGCTGGGGGGTTAAAACTCTGCAGATAAACTTTTGAACTCTGGGGCTGCACTGACCAGGGACAGAGACTTTTGGGTTGATGGACTTTTGGGACTTTGTGTGATTCTTGAGTTGCTGGACTCAAGAACCAAAGGGAAAGGACATGGCCCAATTTGCTTGGGTGGGTCTTTGCTCATGGTTTGGTCTATGAACCCTAGTTGTGGTGTTTTCCCAATTTAATGCTGATGTTGTTTACCTCATGTTATTAAAAATTTTCTGCTACACCGAGACTCTGCTTGCAAGAGGGGAAGTATTGCCTCTTTGAGGCACCCAGGGGTGTGTGTAAGATTTTCCCAGGTCACTGGGTGGGGGCTCGAGCTGGGTTTGCGTTGCATTGTTGGGAGGGGACCCCTATGTACTGAACCCGGCCCTTGCTGCTATCAACTTGGCCTGGAAGAAGGGGTACATATATTTTTAGCAAGGCAGGGATTTGATAAAACATAGGAATGTAGGGATTGCCATACTGGATCAGATGCAAGATGGGAAGATATGTGATAATCTGCCACCTCCACCCTGTTAGGTTTCATCCTGATAGCTGATAGTTATTGGCTTCAACCATGAAGCATGAGGTTTAACATTAAAGTATGATATTGGATGGCTCAGATTAACCATATAATTGAGCTTGATCCCAAACGCCCCACAGCTTCAAAGAGGATCATTTTAAAACCAGTATCATACCTTCCTGTCTTTGACTGCACAACGAGTGGGATTTCAGGTATTGCTGAATGTCTTACCTACTTGCAATGTAAGCATTATTTGCCTTCTCAGTGACCAGAACAGACCTGAAAATTGGAATGCTTCCAAAAACATTATGTTGATATGGGTATAACTTTTCTTTTATGGCTTTATATGGAAGAACAGAGAAACTATCTGCCTTCCCACTGTAGTTGTGCTGTATGTAGGCCACAAAGCCAGCTGAGATTGTTATTTCTGCCCCATCAGTTAGAACCTTCAGATGAGAAGGCAGATATGATTTATAGTGGAACAGAGGCTGACAAAGCCCAGCTGGAAACATTTATACTACAGTAGCTGAAATGTAAAAAATTAGGTTAGAGCTGTAATGCAAAATTTAATCTATGGCATACAAATGGAGCTAAGTAATTCATTCTCATGAGCTGCCAGATAAGTGCCTGAAAATAACAATGTTTGCATCTTCTTTTTTTGATTAAAGATGCCAGTAATAGAGTTAAAATATAAATGAATACCCCCCACATACACACACATACTCCATTGCAAATGAAAATCTATTGCTAAACTGTAGGTGGTTTGATGGCCAGTGAGACATGAGTTATCAGTCCTAGACTAGTTCATAGTGGACAGGTGTCCACCACATCACAAGACCTTCACAGGTGGCATTTGTTGTTAACCTTGTTGACCAGCTCAGCAACCATGACATTTGTATTGTCATGAAGACTGAAAAAGAGACAAGACTAACATTTAGTATGTGACTTAAATCCACAAAAATGAGCATTCTGAGTTAATATTACAAATTTAGTCTGAAATGTCTTTACTAATTGCTATTTTTCATAAAGAGGTTAAAGATCACAGACCAACCGGCATATAGATACAGTGAGACCTTATAAAGTTAATTCAACTTCTGGTTTTGTAGTTTATTTTCCATTTCTCTCCCAGAAAAAACCAAACACAAATAATTATCTTCTAAGCCAGTGGAATTTTGCATGAGTAGCAAGAGTTGGATTTCATCCACAGAATGATGTAGCACAGCACATCATGTGATTCCATGCAGGAACTCCATTGTAATATCTCATGCTATCAGATGATGGCTGGAGAGCACAAAATAACTCTAATGAGACAATTTGAAAAAAAAATGGTGTCATAGACATATTATCATGTGTGTATCATAAAAACAGTTTATGTAATGCAAACAACAAATGCTGATTTGAGGGGTGGACCATTCATCTGCAACCTAATTTGGGCAAAACTGCTTTGGGGATTTTGTTGGTGGGGAGAAATAACATTTTGGATCCAATTATAGAGATGCTTAGAAAATAGGGGTGAAAAAAGTTCTAGCTACATTCTTGAATGCAGTGGACATAGAAGGTAACATGTAAATCAGCCACACCATAACAGGTAATTATACCACATAAGTTCTTGTGCAGAACTTCCAACGCATGGTAACTATGATGGAGTAGTGTGACATCAATCTCTAAAAGAATAGCCCAGGTTATAGATTAATTTACAGTATAAGAATAATTTGGGAGAGGATTGTTTTGAAGGACTGCATAAGTGGGAGAAATATGTTTTTAAAATATTTAAAATCAAAGGGACTAATTCCCCAGTCCTGCCATTTTTGCTGTTGTAACATTGACTCGACTAGAGTTACTCTTAATTTAAACAACCACACATCTGAAGAGAATCAGACACAAAGCCTACATTGCTATTGCCTCATGAAATGGGCCACTCCTTCAAACAAAAGCTTCCAGCAGCATCTGATATACAGAAGATTCCTTAGCTCATTTTTGCACATCGTTTGAAATGAAATAAAGGGATATGATGTAGAGGTATCAAGACAAGTTACTCTCACTGAAGTGTCTTACATCAGACATTGTATTCATGCTGCTGGTTGTCTATCCTAAAACCCATGATGTTGCTGAACAGCATCAAAACAATCACTTGTTCATCCCCTTTACTATAGAAGCTCTTAAATTAAGAGCTATTTCGATACCAATACAAAATGAACGTGGAGAATGGGATACTGCCAGAGACTGTGTAATTCTGGCACAAACTGCTATAGATTACAGATGGAGGGTGCAGAATCTGACAGTTTAGAATACGAGGGGAAAAGATGTATGACATATGGCCAGACGGTCGTACAAATGTCACTTTGTCAATAGATTATCAACATAGCAGCAAAGGGATTAGGATGACATATGTGTTTCTAATCTGTGCTTTCCTCCCCCCCCCCCCAATGTGACCGTATCTTACATTGAGAAATTATGTAAAAGAAAACATCAGTCTTTTTATTTTTTATTTTTGAATTTTTATCTTTGTGATCTGGCAATGGTTCTGCATCTGACCAAATAACATTTTGATGCAACCATAGTAATTCATTTTTAAGATTGTGATCACCAATATTTACCCTATTCTTTCTGGATATTTCTGTTTTATACATCTGTTGACCATACTCACTTTTTGGTAAAGGAAAAAATCTAGTGTTTTTTTAAGCCTAGCCCCAGTCGTGACTACTAAAAAGTTCTGTAGCTATAGTCCGTTGGAACTTTACACTTCTATCTGTCCTACAGTGTCAGTTCCACTGAATTACACTAAGATACTTATTTACTGCAGGACAGGTGACATTTTAATACTCCAGGACTCTAATCACGTGGCCTGCACTGTGTGAACCTCAGATTCTAATATATGGAGTACACAGAGCCTGTGGCTATGGGCCTCCATCATTTTTGATAGAAGGAATATCTCAGCTTTTATTTATTTATTTTTAAATGCCCTTAGCCCTTTTCCTTGAGCTTATGTTATGACATGGGAATTTCCTGCAATATCCTGAACAAACCGTACTGAATTACATTAAACCTTACTGAATTAAGTTTAGGTATTTTAAGAGTTCATTGTATTAAAATGCAAATGTTTATGTATTGTAGGAGTCTATGTAATGACATGATTAATGTAAACCCTGGGAAATATTATGCGCTTTAAAGGACAATTTGAAACAATGAGAACTTTTATAGTTAAGTGGGTTTCCCTTTAGGGGAAGGTATATGCAAATGCAAATGTAACCCCTCCAGTTAGGCAAGAACTCAGCCTTTTGAAGCTTCACCCTGAAGAGGGGAACTTTATCCAGTGATCAACTGTTACATGAAGAGAGATCAAAAGCCCATATGGTGTAAAGGAGTGCTGCATAGATTGGGCTTGTTCTGAGCCAAGGCAGTTATGAACTTTTAACCACAGAAAAACCTCTTTGTGAGTTTTGAAGGACCCTTCACCTGCCAGAGTCCATGTTGCAGTCAGAGTGGTCTCTGGTAAGCTTATTAGCATGTGTAGGATGTTTTCTGTTTTTCATTATTTTTTGTCCATAACTCGACTTCTACCTTAAGAATAAATGGTCTTGTTTAGAAAGGGCTGTGAGATAACTGTTGGCAATTACAGTGTGTATAGCCTCTGAGGAGAAGTCAAAGCAGGCCTATTTAGGCAGTCTGACTTTCTGGGGAATTCACAGTGTAGGTAGGAAACTGGGCAGCCTGGAAATACCCCAGTCAGGAGGGAAAGAGATACATGTCTCTTTGCAAGAGAGGGATGTCTGGAAAGCTGGAAGCCTGAGAGTGGGTGCCCTTGCAGGCCCACAGGGGAGGAATACAAGTTCAGTTGCCTTGAATTGTGACATATGTAAACCATCGTAAATTGGGTTTTGGGTTCCAGAAGAACTATAGCTATAAGTCATTTAATTTTGGGGAAGACCTCAGATCAGTTCTCTGCTACAGGTTACCTGTTGTGTCTCATTTTATGCTTAGGTTGTACACTCTTCAGAGAAAGGACAATCTCTTTTTTATATGTTTGTGCAGTGGGTCTGAAACATCTAGGTCAGTAGTGGGCAACCTGCAACCAGCAGGCTGCATGCGGCCCATCAGAGTAATCTGATTGCGGGCCGTGAGACATTTTGCTGACGTTGACCATCTGCAGGCACGGCTCCCCACAGTTCCCAGTGGCTGCGGTTTGCCATTCCCGGTCAATAGGAGCTGCGGGAAGCGGTGGGCCACAGGGACGTGCTCTTGATAGAAAGTGTGTTATAATTTTGTTTTATATGTAACCTTTGTTTCCATTATTCTTACTCACTATCTCTTAAATTTTGATTTTTTTATAATAAACTTATTATTGTTTTCACTGCAAATATACTCAGTGCCCTGGTATTAAACAAGCAGCTAATCCTGAGTTGAAACATATAAACTACTGTGTAAACTGTTCCCTTGGGGACAGCAGATCTGGTATTTCTGTGAGTGTTCAGTAGAGAGGGGGTGGACACAAAAGGGGAAAGATTCAAAGCGACCCAGGGATGGGGTGCACCCGGCTTTAACTTGAAAGGAAAGTAAGGCTCGGCAAAGTCCCCAGGAGAGTGCTTGAGTGGATAATAAACTGGTGGTTTCAGGGAGGTGACACCCAGTTAAGCACAAGCATTGATCCCTCATGCAGGAGGCAGAGAGGTAACAAGGTGACTCACAATCCTGGATACCCAAGAACCGTCACAGTTGCCACAATACAAAAATGAATAATAATAATTAATGGCTGGTTGCCTGAAATTGAGCCAGCTTGTCTCCTGAGCAACCTACATGACCACTGGCAACAAGACGGGGCATCTCAATAGCATGAGAGGCAGCAGGATCTAATGCAGGGGTCGGCAACCTTTCAGAAGTGGTGTGCCGAGTCTTCATTTATTCACTCTAATTTAAGGTTTCGCGTGCCAGTAATACATTTTAACCTTTTTAGAAGGTCTCTTTCTATAAGTCTATAATATATAACTAAACTATTGTTGTATGTAAAGTAAATAAGGTTTTTTAAATGTTTAAGAAGCTTCATTTAAAATTAAATTAAAATGCAGAGCCCCCTGGACCGGAGGCCAGGACCCGGGCAGTGTGAGTGCCACTGAAAATCAGCTCGTGTGCCGCCTTCGGCACGCGTGCCATAGGTTGCCTACCCCTGATCTATTGGAATGATCCTAGTCCAGACATTAATTCTGTCTGTGGTGTTTGGAGTTGCTCAAGATATAAGCCAGTTTTTTCTAGCTTGGGTGTCCACTGTGCTCCAAAAAAAACATTGTGTAGGCACCATACAAATATATGGCAAATAGCGATCTCTGCCACAAAGAGCTTATAGTCTAAAATCTATTTTACCAGTAGTCTACTGTATTTTTTTTCACCCTTTCCACTGGGAAACTAGACCCATTTACTGCTTCTCTGGTGCTAGGCAAGAGGCTTATTTCAAGGTAATTTCATAGGAAATCAAAGAGTGATTTGTTTTTCTAAAGACAACATTTTGTTTTAAAAGTAATAATCTATTTCCTAGTTCCATTTCATAATTTAAATGATCCACATTCCCAATAATCTCAGTCATAACTGAGTGAACGTATTTTTTAATTTTCTTTTTGTTTTAATGTCCATGCTTCTCAGTATGGACATTTCATCTCATTTCAGTTTGAAATTTGCTCTGTTCAAGTAGTCCCCTGGGGACAGAGATCAAAACAAATGAGGGGTTTTTGGGGTGATATCTGACTTACCAGCATACAACCTTAAGATGTCACTAGCAGTTTTCTAATAATATATTTCAGAGTTATTGAAAATAGCTTGACCTTTCTTTTCTTTTTGACATTTTGGGGGTTAATTATGTTAAACTTAGTACTAACAAGTGGCTGTTGCCTTCCATCCTCCACCTACTTAGGAGTTCTTGACATGAAAAGGGAATCACAACATTTATGAAGAGATTGTATGTATTTGTTTTTGGTATAATATCATAAACACTCCATTACATGCCTGATAGCTTTCTTTGACAAGACAAATGATTTTTTTAGACAAGGGAAATGCAGTAGATCTAATCTATCTGGACTTCAGTAATGTTTGCAGTGTTGTAGCCATGTTGGTCGCAGTATATGGGAGACAAGATGGAGGTAATACCTTTTACTGGACCAATGTGAAGAAGAGCTGTGTTATAGCTCTGTGTAGTCTCTTTCATCAACATAAATTGGTCCAATAAAATATATTATCTCACCTACATTGCCTCATTGAACTTCAGTAAAATATTTAACAGGGTACTACATGGAAAAAAGGATTAGTTAAGATGAAGATTAGTACAGGAATTGGAAGATGGGTAAAGAACTGGCTAAAAAGGCAGTGAATGATTGGTTGTGCTGAAAGGAGAACTGTTGGGCTGGATGGAAGTTTAGTGGAGTTCAGGGATTGGTCTTGGGTCTGATCTTATTTAATATTTTAATTAATGACCATGGCATAAGAAGTAGGAGTGTACTAATGGAAGTTGTTGATGACATACAGTTGGGAGGTACCATCAATACAGAGAAAGATGGGAATATTATACAGAAATAATTATTTCAATATTAATCCACACTTTAGATTGGATTTTCCCCCTTTTAAGGAATTTCATTTAATATTTTAAAGTTATACCTTGGTTAGGTTTTTGTATCTTTCAATATTTTTTTCCTTCTTATGCCACACCATTTCTATACTGCAACAATCATTTAGAAAAAAACAACAACGTAAAAATAAAATCCCTTATAGTGATGCTAAATTAGGGAATATAATAAAAAAATGTTGATACTACACCTAATTTCATATCTTTCAGGGCTTGTAGTAGGGGGCTGGACTCAATGACCTTTCAGGGTCCCTTCCAGCTCTATGAGATAGGTATATCTCCATATATTATTATCTCTGATTTCTAGGACAGATGAATGAACAGTTTATAATTTGCACTGACTACGTGGTTTGGATCTCTTGGGGTAACAGGCAGTTTGCCTTATTTGACCTACAGTGTTCTGGGTCTCACAGCAAGTTCAAGGAATAACAGTTTATTGGATATATAATTCTATACTCCTCTCTGACTCCTGGTTAACATGTAGGACATAGAGTATTCTACTCAGGAAAAAGGTAGTGGTTATTCTTGTCTGACACCGAACACTCTTAAAATAGACGAAGGGAGATGGAAGTTTCATCCACAAATAAATTATGGGAGTCCTTGGTTTGAAAGTCTAATAATAGGTGGAAGATTCCTTTCCTGGGGAACATGTACTTCAACTTTAGCTTCATTGATGGTTCCCAGACAAGATGTGGGATGTGCATATTGACTCTCATGGTCTATAGAGCCAAGAAGAAGTGAAAGGTATGGAATATGCATAGAGATAATTGGTGATGATCTTAGGTGCTACAGACAGTTAAAAGGACAGAGAGAGAACAATATACTTTCAAGACATATTTAACATCTATACTTCTGCAAGTACAATGAACAGCCAAGTCTTCTCATGTATAGTAACTTACTTTCTCACAAATGCTATCTAAAAAAGGTAAAATAAATTTAACCAAAGCTAACATTCTTTGTATAGTTCTTTCATCTTGCTATTAATTTCTTTTAGGATATCTTTCCAAGATTTTTAATTCTCTTGAGCTGATGTGGTTTCTAAAGGATCTTGCTTCCTCTCTCTTTACTTCTGGCTTGCAAGAAGTCAAATTGTCCCAATTAATTTATATTTGGTGTCACTCGACAAATAAAATAAATGAATTTTGCAATCTTCACTGGGGACCTCTAGTTGGAAAAAGGCAAATAATGGAAAAAGGAGGTGAAAAAAAATAATGAAGCAGAAAACTACCTACGAAACTCACTTTAAGCACATGCTGTCTGGTTGGCTTGAATTCCTACTCTTCACAAGACCCATTTATTTGTTTTCCTGGTCTACTTTTCTCTTTTTACCTGTGATTTAATGACTATCTTCACCCTTCCCCTTTAGTTTTGTCACCTGTTCTGTACATTTATCAACTTTATTTTGACTCAGTTATTCTTTCACCACAACCTTAATTTATTTCCCATTAGCATGGGCTAGATCATGAAACCCTTACTCATGAGGCTGAGCATTTAATCATATACTTCCATTAAAGCCACTCATATAAGTGCTTCTCAGAGTGAGAAAGGGCTCCATCATCTGGCCCTATATTTTTATGCCCCTTATTTTTCATTCTCACATTGAATGTGCTTTCTTTCTATTTCTGCTCTAATGATCCTTTTTCCTTTAAAGGTCATAACTGAAACAGACATCCTAGACCAAATATGGCTGCCAACTTTATTTTCACCAAACATACTATTTAATGCATCCTTTTTGTTCCACTTGCAACCTACGTGTTGCTGACACAGTCTCCCCCTCAACTTATGTTCTGTACTTAGATTTTAGCTGCCAGTTCTGCTTATTGTTTATTAGGAGCAGCTTTATACTGCTTAATATAAATGTATGTATCCTTGAACAAGAGCTTTACTAACTGCTCCATAATGAGAAGCTCTAAAGACTCATGAATAGTCCACTGGGAAAACAACCGTTCAGAAAGACTGAAAGATCTCTCACAGATTGTCTATTCTAGTGTCATTTCATATAAGAGTTTCAGCTGAGATTTGTTTTCCTTAATGTAACACCCATCAAAATGGCCTCTATAAATAAATAGGTACTTTTCATTATTGCCATAGCAGCACATGCATCTTCTGATTTTATTTTTAGGTATCAAGCATATATTCTAAGTAGAGTGTGAACCATTAAAAAGTTAACAGCATGGTATGACATACCTTTTTCAATATAGGAAATACTGTGGTAAGTTAAATCATGCTGTATGGTACTTAACTTTTCACTGACATCCACTATAAATGGCAGTTATTGGTTTATGATGTTTGATATCCCAAAAATTGATTAAAATGTGCCCATTCTATAAGTGATTTGTGATAAAACATGCTCTTTACTTGCAAATCTGAATAAATTTGGGCATTTTAGTATGTCACTCCCTTCAGATTTCTGATATTTCCCTGATGTTCTGGTTCCCTCTAAAAAGAATTAATTAGTTCTGTCATCTTCAAATTTCATTCCTTTATTTCACCATAAAGGTTATTTTCTGGTGGCATAAAATAAGAGATTGTGAAGTTTTCCAACTCTTCCACACACACACAAGTCTCAATTACAGCATTTCTTCTGCTTTTCATGTTGGAGAAAGAGTTTAACCTAAAGTGACTTTATCATCTGACACAAATGCCATAACACATAATACCTTCCTTTGCATTTGTTTCATTCAAATTAATCTTACACTGCCACAAAACATGAGAATATCAAATTATCTGGAATTACTAAGCCATCTGAAAGTGGCAGGTATAATTAAAAAAAAATGTAGTGACACTGTCTTGAAACCCTGCCCTTGCAGAAACCTAGAAAACTATAGCTACCATCCTTGGTGTCCCTGATGGAAAATACTTCTCCACTCTCAATCACTATATCCAGGAATTAAAATAAAGAGAACTTTATTGGGCGGGAGGGGTGGCAGCAGAATGAATTTGGGAAAACCAGAAATTATTAAAGCAACAAATTCTATGAGGAAAGCCTCTGATCTCCCAGAGGCCTTCACAATGGTCTAGCCACTTCCCTCCTCCACACTCGGTTAGCCGTCCTGTGTTGGAGAAGCCCAAGGTTCCTGGCAGGTCAGTACTGTCTGGGCTGCTCTGGAGGCTTTGCCACTTGAACTAGCTGATGTGACTTCAGCATTAATTGCTTTCTAAGGTATCCCACACCACAGTCCCGTAGGTAGGCTGAGGCTCTCTCTGCAGCTTCAGCACAAGCCATCTGAGCCCTGCTCCAGGCACCACCATTTTGCAGCGTCTGATGTCTTGAAGCTGCCACTGCCACTCTGCACCATCTGTCGCCTCAAACCTGCTGCCACCCTGTGCCATCCATCTCCTGAAAGCTGCCACTCCCAGCCTGCACTGTCCCCTGTTCTGCAGCAGTCTCAGCTCAGCTCTTTAGAGAGAGATTCATGGTATCTAGGACTCTTTACAGAGTTCTCACCACCAGAAAGACACTCCCAGAAAAGAAGTAGCAACCTTTTCCCCTCTCTCTCTTCCTCCGTTAGCTTTGTCCAGGCTCCCTTAGCCAATTGTGCCTGACAGCAGTCTCATTCAGGGTTTTGAACCCAGGCACATTCAATGTTAACCTCTTGTCCTTGTCACCTCTCCAACAGATGCTGGCAGAATGCTCCCTCTCTCCCCTATCTGCTTTTCTAAAGCAGCTCTGGGCTGCTCTTCTCCCATTTCACCAACAGGTGACAGAGAGCTCCCTTCTCTTTAAGGTGTCAGGCCACAGGGCTTACACTTGCTTCCAAATCCCTTCTCCATTATCAAGCTGAGGGAGCATTAAACCCAGGTCTTCAACATCCCACATAAGTGCTTTAACCACTGAGGTACAGTTTATAAGAGAAGTGGTGGGACCTCCTTTGGACATTTTGTGGATCTAGTCCTTCTTTCCTTTGCTTTTGTCAAAATGCCTGAAGATTAAAAAAAAAAGAAGAATTGAAGAACAAAATAAAATGTTTAATTTGGACAATACCAAAACATTTAGACTTTTTCCAGTTCAGTCTAAACTATTCCTCAAACTCGACATGAAATCATGAATAGTTTGGGTCACCACAAAACTGCATTTTTGGCCAATAAAGTATTTGTCTGTAAAATTTCATCCGGCTCTATGTGGGAGCACAAGTTTCATTGACTTTTAATACCAATGGAACCTGTGCTACTAAGTCAATTAATCGCTTCTGGACATATTTGGGGACATCTTATAGAATTTAATATAAAGTGTACCCCACTACAGAATTTTATAAGATTAGGAAAAAAACTATCAAGGATTTCATGGTCTATTATATTCCTTAGGTTTTTAGCATAATTTCTATAAAACTCCCTATAATATTCTATACAATAAAACTTTTCAATAAAAGATCAAATGAAGAGAAACTCAAAAAAATCTCCGTTGTTTAAATTTGGTTGACTATTTTGTTCCCAAGATTTTGAAAGTTTCTTATAGTTGTTCAGCCACTTGGGAGTCTGAGAGAATACAAAAACTAAACTTAAAAACACTTCTCATTCTTCCTGGCAGGAATGGAAAAAAAGAAATCCCCAGGTTGATCCTTTCCATTGGCATGTATTCTTTAAAAAAAAAAAAAAAGATAATCCTCCAGGGAGAAAACAAATCTTGCAATCTACAGATCAAATAGTTTCCTAGTAGCAGTGGGACAAATCTGCTCCTTGGAAAGGCCCAGGACAACTGGAGAGCTTTATGTGAAATGCGCCCCCCCCTCCCCCCGCTCCAATTCCACCTGCTTCCCCCAGGATCCCTGAGCCTGCTATTTTTCTAAAAATAGCACTATATCCATGAGCTGTGAAATCCTCACTTTATATGACTTTACACACACACACCTGCCTGAGGTCACACTTCTGATAATGTAAATCCTGCCTTCCACCACAGTGAGGTTGTGAAAGGAGTGCTTGAGAGCACTCAGTGTCCTCTTGTTAAACCTTCACCACGAAAGGAAAGTAAGGGTTAGTTATCTGCTTCTGGAAGAGCTCACCACTTTTCTGGTTACGCTCTGACTCAGTCTCCCAATAAGAAGTTTACTACTCACCACTTCAGCATGCCTGCCACACCAGCAGAGGGATTTTTCAGAGGGGAACATTTCAGTACCTCTCAGCATAGCAGATTCAGTGAATGGGGAGGACTGGGGAGAGATTCCATTACAGGAGGCCTGTGCTTTAAGCACCTAAAATAGCAGATAGTGGGAAAAGGTAAAGTCTCTGGATCCCTGTTTTTCTTTGAAGGGGAGATACTTTGTTTTCAGATACCAAGCCCACATGTACGGTCCAGGCTGCCAAAAGCTCCTTTGCCTAGCCAACCAGTAGCCTCTGCCAAGCTCATCCTCTCCACGGGGTTTGCTTTCACTCCCAAACCTTATTATACTTATCTGACATGTTGGTGCCTGTGACGGACCTGGTACCCCAGCGCCCCCTAGTGTCAGGGGCGCGCTGGGGCCTAGCGCCTCGCCACGCCCTTGTCTTAGTGTCTGCTCCTTGTAACCGGGGTATTACGGCCTAGCGGCCGGAGTCCATATACACCCCCTGCGGAGCGGGGTATTACGGCCTAGCGGCCGGAGTCCATATACACCCCCTGCGGAGCGGGGTAGCACGGCCTAGCGGCTGGAGTCCATAGGCACCCCCTGCGGAGCGGGGTAGCACGGCCTAGCGGCCAGAGTCCATAGGCACCCCCTGCGGAGCGGGGTAGCACGGCCTAGTGGCCGGAGTCCATAGGCACCCCCTGCGGAGCGGGGTTAGCAGGTCCTAGCGGCCGGAGTCCATAGGCACCCCCTGCGGAGCGGGGTAGCATGGCCTAGCGGCCAGAGTCCATAGGCACCCCCTGCAAAGCGGGGTTAAGGGGTGGGGTAGGGGGACTCGGGCCCGCCCTCTCCACCGAGCCCCGACCCAGGGCCCTGATAGTGGCAAGCTCTCCTTGCCACCCGCTTGGCAGGGATCCGCCCGCAACACGCCGAGCGGCAATACAGCTCTAATGCTGTCGGCCTCTAAAGTCTCCCTGGGTCACTTCCTACCCTGTATAGCCAGTCGTCTGCGATGGGGGGTTTGTCCTCTAGTCGGTTCCTCCCCGCAGACGTCCTCCGCTGGGATTGCGGTCCCTGTCTCGGCTTGGCTGACACCTCGGTCCTGGTGCGCCGGCCCTCCTTCTGCAGGAGTTGGCGGTGTGCGTCCTTCCCCTCCGGTGGTCAGCCCAGACTGAGCCGAACTGCAAGCTTTTATACCTCCCTTCCAGTTGGAGCATGCCCAGCAGAGCTTCCGGGGCATGGCTTCCTCTGCTAGGAGAGAAGGGTTAACCCCTACTGTACCAGTGTGGGGCCGTTCCGCCCCGTCACAGTGCCTCTTTCAATAGCCTTATCTATTACCCATAAAATCAATTTTTGTCATGGTTCCTAATATGGTTTCTAAAATGTCCTCCCCGCCCCCCCCCCCACACACACACACTAGTGGCTGTCATTCTACTGAAGGAGGCAGCTGCACCTAAAAATTCTGTGGATAAAAGACTTGAGCCATAGAATAAATCAGAAGTAACTTTGATGAGTGAAGTTACAGCTGAGTAAAACTAGAGTAAGTGAGAGGAAAAGTATCAGAGGGGTAGCCGTGTTAGTCTGGATCTGTAAAAAGCGACAAAGAGTCCAGTGGCACCTTATAGACTAACAGACGTATTGGAGCATAAGCTTTCGTGGGTGCATACCCACTTCGTCAGAAACATGTAGTGGAAATTTCCAGAGACAGGTATAAATATGCAGGCAAGAATCAGTCTAGAGATAACGAGGTTAGTTCAATCAGGGAGGATGAAGCCCTCTTCTAGCAGTTGAGGTGTGAACACTGAGGGAGGAGAAACTGCTTTTCTAGTTGGCTAGCCATTCACAGTCTTTGTTTAATCTTGAGCTGATGGTGTCAAATTTGCACATGAACTGAAGTTCAGCAGTTTCTCTTTGAAGTCTGGTCCAGAAGTTTTTTTGCTGCAGGATGGCTACCTTTAAATCTGCTATTGTGTGTCCAAGGAGGCTGAAGTGTTCTCCTACAGGTTTTTGTATATTGCCATTCCTAATATCTGACTTGTGTCCATTTATCCTTTTACGTCGGGATTGTTCACATTGGCCGATGTACATAGCAGAGGTGCATTGCTGGCACATGATGGCGTATATTACATTGGTGGATGTGCAGGTGAATGAACCGGTGATGTTGTGGCTGATCCGGTTAGGTCCTGTGATGGTGTCACTGGTGTAAATATGTGGGCAGAGTTGGCATTGAGGTTTGTTGCATGGATTGGTTCCTGAGTTAGAGTTACTATGGTGTGGTGTGTGGTTGCTGGTGAGAATATGCTTAAGGTTGGCGGGTTGTCTGTGGGCGAGGACTGGTCTGCCTCCCAAGTCCTGTGAATGCGAGGGATCGTTGTCCAGGATGGGTTGTAGATCACTGATGATGCATTGGAGAGGTTTTAGCTGAGGACTGAAGGTGATGACCAGTGGAATCTGTTGGTTTCTTTCTTGGGCTTGTCTTGCAGTAGGAGTCTTCTGGGTACACGTCTGGCTCTGTTGATTTGTTTCCTTATTTCCTCGTGCGAGTATCGTCGTTCTGAGAATGCTTGGTGAAGATATTGTAGGTGTTGGTCTCTGTCTGAGGGGTTGTAGCAAATGCGGTTGTACCTCAGTGCTTGGCTGTAGACGATGGATCGTGTGGTGTGTCCGGGATGTAAGCTGGAGGCATGAAGGTAGGCGTAGCGGTCGGTGGGTTTTCGGTATAGGGTGGTGTTAACGTGACCATCACTTATTTGTACCGTGGGGTTTAGGAAGTGGACGTCCCGTGTAGATTGGTCCAGGCTGAGGTTGATGGTGGGGTGGAAGCTGTTGAAATCGTGGTGGAATTCTTCCAGAGTCTCCTTCCCATGGGTCCATATGATGAAGATGTCATCAATGTAGCATAGGTAGAGAAGAGGCGTGAGTGGACGAGAGCTGAGGAAGCAGTGTTCCAGGTCAGCCATAAAAATGTTGGCATATTGTGGGGCCATGCGGGTGCCCATAGCGGTGCCACTGGTCTGGAGGTATATATTGTCACCAACTTTGAAATAATTTTGCGTGAGGATAAAGTCACAGAGCTCAGCAACCAGTTGTGCTGTGGCATCATCAGGGATACTGTTCCTGACATCTTGTATTCCATCTGTGTGTGGCATGTTTGTGTAGAGAGCCTCCACGTCCATGGTGGCTAGGATGGTGTTTTCTGGAAGATCACCAATGCATTGTAGTTTTCTCAGGAAATCAGTGGTGTCACGGAGATAGCTGGGAGTGCTGGTGGCGTAGGGTCTGAGTAGAGAGTCCACATATCCGGACAGTTCTTCAGTGAGAGTGCCAATTCCAGATATGATGGGGCGTCCAGGATTTCCAGGTTTTTTTCCACAGACAACCCGCCAACCTTAGCATATTCTCACCAGCAACCACACACTGCACCATAGTAACTCTAACTCAGGAACCAATCCATGCAACAAACCTCGATGCCAACTCTTCCCACATATTTACATCAGCGACACCATCACAGGACCTAACCAGATCAGCCACAACATCACCAGTTCATTCACCTGCACATCTGCCAATGTAATATACGCCATCATGTGCCAGCAATGCCCCTCTGCTATGTACATCGGCCAATGTGGACAATCCCTACGTAAAAGGATAAATGGACACAAGTCAGATATTAGGAATGGCAATATACAAAAACCTGTAGGAGAACACTTCAACCTCCTTGGTCACACAATAGCAGATTTAAAGGTAGCCATCCTGCAGCAAAAAAACTTCAGGACCAGACTTCAAAGAGAAACTGCTGAACTTCAGTTCATGTGCAAATTTGACACCATCAGCTCAGGATTAAACAAAGACTGTGAATGGCTAGCCAACTAGAAAAGCAGTTTCTCCTCCCTTGGTGTTCACACCTCAACTGCTAGAAGAGGGCCTCATCCTCCCTGATTGAACTAACCTCCTTATCTCCAGACTGATTCTTGCCTGCATATTTATACCTGTCTCTGGACATTTCCACTACATGCGTCTGATGAAGTGGGTATTCACCCACGAAAGCTTATGCTCCAATACATCTGTTAGTCTATAAGGTGCCACAGGACTCTTTGTTGCTTTTTGAGAGGAAAGCAGGCCCTGAGTAGTTATGCCTTCAGAAGTAAGAAATGGGATGCTTTATTGATATCTAAGGATCTAAAGCCTATTTCCTAAAACAATTTAGCGTTAGTTACTATTTTGATGTCAGATTAGATATTTATTTTCAGTGATGCAGTCAAACAAATTTGAAAACAAGTTTGATGTATCCTAAATAAACTGGCTATTATTAATTATTATTTTTTATCTAGCGTTGTTTTATTTTCAAAGAAAAGTCATTAGTGCCCAAAGTATACTGGCACTTCTTAATTCTGAGGTTTTAGTCTGTACAGCTACTAAGCAATATATATATTGCAAATCACAACACAATTATTCTAGACAGAAAGCAAAAGAGAACTTAAAATGTTATATTGTTTTTCAAAGAGTCCAACATCTTAAGCGTGCAATTCTTCCTTTGTTTTAGTTTTATAGGCATCTTTATTTCTTTTTAATCTTTAATATACCATGTGCAGTAATTTTTCATTTGCAGGAAGTGACTTTGTATTTTATGATAGTGTCTTCATTTGTAAACATATTTTTGGCCAGTAAGATGAGCCAATTGTTTGAACTTTCACATGAAATATGCAGCGTTTTCAGAATGTACAAGTACTAAAGTTTCATTTTTAATGTCTATATTGCTTCTTCTAAGAGAGAATTGAAATGCCCTATTATGAGCCTTACTGCTTGAAACCTGTCTTTTCCTAAAACTGTCACAAGCTAGTGAATCACTGTCTATTTTTAAGTAGGACAAGCCATGAACAAATGTGTACTTGTGTAACATGGTCAAACCTAAAAATTTTTGTTCCTTAACCAGGCTGTGATGGAATGTATAAACCCCACTCTGGTTTAAAAAAAGGTACTTTCAAGCTTTGAGAATGTAACTAGATAGGCTGCACACTTCCCCCCCCCCCCCCTCTTTTGTATAAGTCTTATGGGGAAAACATAACTTATAAAGGAACAACTGAAGAATGTTCTTGTTATATTAGAGTTCAGCATGATAAACATTCATTTTGCAACAAAATGTATTATAATTTTCACCCTGAATAAAACAGAGGCCTTATATTAAGTTTTTAGTTGGTAACATAGGTTTGTACTGAGCTCCAGCCCTTGACAATCCAATTATATATATAAAAATGGATCCAAGCTCCCTGCAAACCTCATCAAGGAAAGCAAGACTTTTCCACTCAAGCTCCATTAGAACAGAGTATTATGCCTGAATCCTTGCAATCCAAGTTTCCTAATGTGGGCCTAAAGCCAGTGTTTAAACTTTAGTTTGTCTTTAATCTTACTTGCTATTGCCTCCCATAAAATGTCACTTGAGTGAACACTTCTAAAAAAAGAGCTCTATTATGCATATATGGTGTCAACTGGCCCTTTTTTAGTGTCTTGAACTTTGAGGATGAAGTTATGATCAAAGGTGATTAAAGTACCATGTGACAGGGAAAGAATTTTGCAACAGTGTTGCATTACTTCTAGATTGAGCAAGTTAAGGTTATCTACATTAACAGAATTTGCAGGTCTTTTCACTGCTTGGTCACAGTCCTTTTGCATTAATTTCATAGTGGCATGTCTGTGTAATTTGAAATTTCCTTCACAGTAATTCAGGAATAGACACTAATATCTGATTATACAGTTAAAAAAAAGTGGATGCTCAGCATTTCTTTTAAAGTGTTGATGTGTTATTTTCCACCGTGTCAGGAGATAATGTGATCCCATTCATACTGACCAGCATAAATTATTGCTAAGATTCTGAAACTGGGTTTTGCATAAACTTTGAGCGTACTATAGGAGTAGGTCCCATTGGCCTAAAAGAGAGTTCTTATTTCAAGGATATAGCTGGGGAGTGACCAAAGAACTGCTTGAAATGGGCTCAGACAGGGCATTTGGTGTGCATCCATTGGGAATCAGGTATATAACTGTCATCGTCAAGTTTTTCATGAACTTATGACATCTGCATGTGATGCCACTTTGACTTTTGCATGGTGTATGTGGCATCCACAGAACTGGAGGGCTCCATGTGAAGCTGCTTCTACCTTTTACCACCCAGAAGCAGGAGAGGAGTTCCATCTGCCAGTCATTGTCACTAGCCTCAACAGGAGATGAACAGGAGAGCCCCCATCACTATCCCCACACACTTAGAGAGAGGATTGTTCCACTGGCTCCCAGCCACCCAGTGCCCCTGTACAGAAGAAGGCAGGAACAGGACACAAGGCTGAAGATTCTGTGGTGTCTCCCCTACCCTGGGTTTGTGGAGAAGGTTAAGAGGATGGGATATATATGAGGAGCCTGAAAAAAGGACTGGGGTGGGAAGCAGTGAACTGAACTGATGTAGCAGGAGTTTTTTATCAGATTGAAATGATTCAGGAGGCCAACCCAGTGGAGCTCAGGGCCAAGGTTAGAACAGGTGTATTAGGCTGACATCCATGTGTCATATGAGTTACTTTCCTGAATGTAGTCTTGTTTGAACTATAGGATTCTGTTTCCCTTCCTATTCCTTGTTGTATTGGTTAATGTCCAAACATAAGAGTTTCATGTCTATTCAGCTGTAATCCCAGCATGCTACCCCTCAAAATGAGAGCTTGATATTCTTCTGGACTTCAGTAAGTAATGCAACAATCCTGCAAGTGGTTCTCAAAACTAGCACTGGAACTGGTAACATAATAGAGAGTCCTGTGGCACCTTTAAGACTAACAGATGTATTGGAGCATAAGCTTTCGTGGGTGAATACCCACAAAAGCTTATGCTCCAATACATCTGTTAGTCTTAAAGGTGCCACAGGACTCTCTGTTGCTTTTTACAGATCCAGACTAACATGGCTACCCCTCTGATACTTGGTAAAATAATGTCAGTCTGCAAATTGACAGTAAAATTGACAAACTAGTAGTACATTCATAAAATATAAAGAAATGTATAAAATTGTGAACTGAACCTTTAATATATTAGCAATATGCTGTATCCTTGAATGTGAATGTGGCAAAAACTAGAAAACAATATTATAAAGGATCAGGGATATTTGTAGCAAAATTAGAGTACCTTTGGTAATAAGTTTCTTTATCATAATTTTATGTTCTCATCAGATAAAGTCTCAGGAACTAGAAATATCATGTTTAGATTTAGATCTGGGTTTCATCGGGAAAGTGGATTTTGGATTTGAGCTAGAGTACTTTCCTATAGAATGTGATTCTACTTTGCATTTCATATCTTGATGATTTCACCCATGTAAGCCTATTGTAGCTATGAATATAGCTATAGTACCTTATGTGGCATCTTATAATCAAATCGTTTTTATGTGGATTTTATGTTGTCAGGGTGATGAAAGCCCTAATCAGAATTAAAATGGAATTGGACTTAATGCAGCTGTTCTACTTGTAAGACTCAAACTGAAATTTGCAAGTCTGAATAACTTTTCTGCAACTGTGACTCATATGCACAGGTCAGAAGGAGCACACCAATGTTTAACAGACAGATTTATCTTAGCTAGCTTTTATTTCATTTTCTTAGCACTCTCTCTGAAAATGTTGGTATTGCTCATAGAGCACTCTGTCTCCCACCTGTTTATAGATGAGTCCCCTTTGAGAGAGAGTGCTGATAATAGGAACTTGATTCTAATTAGGAAACTATATATTAAAAAAAACCTTATTCTATCAAAACAATTTACCTAAAGAACTCTTCAAGGCCACATTTGCATCATGCAGAAAAGATTACCTGGCACTCTGAAATCTATATGCATACTGTGGAATTTGGAACTTTAAAAACTGTGGTGATTGAAGTATGGTATGGAAAATTCTGGGCTGCCAGAGTTCCAAAGGCTTGTCAATTGGCAACAGTTTCAAGCTGGAGCTGGATCGGACACTGAAATGAAATGAGGCTGTATGTAACTTGTACACAAGGATTCTCTCACTGTGCTAACTCAACTATTTTGTGTTTATTTTCTAATTGTTCTGATCCAATTAAAATGTTTATATTTAAATTAAAAGGTATGATTGGCTGATTAGATTTTTGGAAGTTATTTCCACTTGTAAAGCAATGGTCATTTTTTTGAACTTTCATGGTTATAGTTCTAAGTTCTAAAAATGTATTATTGGGAAGATTTCAATAGTTCAGACACCTTTGTTTTTTAGAGTCTTCACAAAATATATTTTGGACATATCCTGGTGTTTCCCCAAAGGCTTAGACTTTAGGGAGGTTTTTGTGGAATAGTGTTTCCATTCTTCACAAAAATCTACCTTCTTGGGAATGTAATGTGTTTAGAGATTCCAACATGTCAATACAGTTCTGGCTGTGAATCAAATCAATGTTTATCTTTCTCCATCTTTAGATTGCCTTACTGAGGTGTTGATTAAAACATGAGGAGGACTGCTATTGCAATTAACACTAAACAAGATTTGTTAATTGGCTTTTTTGAGGCAAATCAGGACTTTTCTTCTGCTATCCTCTCTGTTTGATATGAGTTCATATGTGGAGTAGGACTAGTGAAAATTAACTGTGGAGGGACTGACACTTTAAAAATTCAATCTGTTTAATTTATGTACCTACAACACAAATTAGAATTTAAATAGAGTTAAAGGAAATTGTAAATGTGTTTATAATGCCGGCTGTATAATTTGCTCATTTGCTAATTAGATTAATTGAATCTGGTATCTTAAATTTGAACAAAAAAAAATCCCACAACCCAACAGCCTATCAATGATCACAGATACATGATCCCTTTAGGGGACTAATTCAGAATGCATGTGTGAAAATTCTTCTAGTTCATTCTGTTTGTGTTTGTCATTGTTGGCTTTATTGAACTGGTATACTGAAAAAGGAAGCTTGTCAAATTGCGGGGAGGTGGGGACGTCACAACATTTATGTCTAGATGGGGGGATCTTTTTTTAAAGGGGAAAAAACTGTGTTCATTATATGGTGTCTGTGCACAATTCTGGGGCACTAATCTTGCAAAGACTTAAGCATATGCTTAACTTGGTATAAAGCTAATCATTTGTCAGTTTTTCCAGGATCAGGGACCTGGGCCTGGATCCACAAAGGGGCTTAGGCCTTGCAATGCTGAACTTTTGAGTATCTAGAAAATCACAGGAGCAACCATGTGATCCACAAAGCCTGAGTTAGGCACCTAAATGTACTGCACAATAAATGAGACGAGATAGGAGCCTAAGACTGGGATCCAAAAAAGCCAGCATGCTATCTGGGGAGCTGTGTAAACTCTCCAATAAGAGATGCAAATAAGAGGGGTGTGTCCTACACCCTGTATCTCTCACAGATTTTGAGGCCTCGATCTAGGATGGAGGAGGCACTGCTTTCTGCTTCCCATCCACAACTGGGAATCCCTTTTCTGGAGTCAGGCAGCTTAGTTTCCTGAGGCATTTCTTGTGAGAATGTATTAGGTCAGTGGTGGGCAACCTTCCCCCCGCAGCTCTCACTGTCTGAGGTTCGCCGTTCCTGGCCAATGGGAGCTGTGAGAAGCGGTGGTCAGCACGTCCCTGCGGCCCGCACTGCTTCCCACAGCTCTCATTGGCCAGGAATGGCAAACCGCAGCCACTGAGAGCTGCGATTAGCCATGCCCGCAGAAGGTCAATGTTAATACTGTCTTGTCAGCAGATTACCCTGATGGGCCACATGCAGCCTGCAGACCGCAGGTTGCCCACCACTGTGTTAGGTGCCTGCTACACTGCACAAAATGGCCAGAGGAGGGAATACTGGTGCCTACCTTATAACCTTTTATCCCAGTGGTTACAGTACTCACCTTGGATGTAGGAGAACTAGGTTCAATTCCCCAGGGAATAGGGGTTAAGAAGATTTGAACAGGTTTCTCCCACCTCTCAGAAAAGTGCTCTAGCTATTGAGCTATGGGATATTCTGGTGGGGGTGGTGGGAGAGGCTTTTAAATTTCTCCTCTTCAACCTGTTCCATTGAATCATCACTGCTCCTGGGGCAGGGGTCGCTTGCTGGAGGATTATCTGCTACTTGAAGTCTTTAAATCAAGATTTGGGGACTTCAACAGCTGAGTCAAGGGTGAGAATTATTTCAGGAGTGGGTGGGTCAGCTTTTGTGGCCTGCATCATGCGGGAGGTCAGACTAGATGATCATAATGGTCCCTTCTGATCTTAAATTCTATGATTCTATGATTCTAATGAAGTGAAAGATAAACTCATTCTCTGAGGTAAAGTGATATCATCTGTCTGACAGTGGTGCATCTTCCTTTTTAGCACAGGATTTGTCACGTATGATGGTCTGTGGTGTTTGTTAAGGCCTATTTGAATCTTGTTTGATTAATTACATTCTATGCACTGAACTACAGATCTTACAGTTGCAACTCTGTCAAAAGAATATATTGTGGCCAGTGCACTGATCTATTTCATTCTTGGTTGATGTTAATGAATTATTGGTTTTAAAAAGTGCTAGTTATGCATGTGCTAAAATACCCATTTCCATCTGGGTCTACCTGCTGTCTTACAGTACATAATCACTAAGAGCTTGATTCTGGAAGGTGCTGAATGCCCTGACCTCCCATTAAAGACAGATGGGAGCTGATGGTGCTCAGACCTCTTCAAAGCATTCAGTACCTTGAAGCAGCATCAGACCTTTAGAGCTGTAATGGGGTTCCTCTGGTACAACCTGGACTGTGGGACCACTGAGCCCTCTGTCCCACCAACCTTTGGGCTGCCTTTTACACTGTGATGCTGTGACAAGCTACAAACCACTGACAGGCACTACACTTACACAGACATCCATGGGTAGGGACACACCCAACTGAGTTACATGAATGCTTCTCCCAGAAATTCATGAACCAACAATAGAGAGGCTCCAGCCAATTCCCCCAGGTCCCCAGCCTTGCATCTGTAATGTTTTGCACTGGTCAGAAGCCTGGCCAGTGTAAGTTCATTTCCCAGACTGCCCCTCCCTCGATGTGGAGAGGACACATACTAGCCTTTGTAAACTGAGCTGAGATTTCCTTAGCACTTCAACCACAACACGCTTTTTTAGGTAAAATATAAAACAGATTTATTAACTACAGAAAGATGGATTTTAAGTGATTATAAGTGTATAGTGATTTTAAGTGATTATAAGTGTATATAAGCAAGCATAGAGATCACAGTTGGTTGCCGAAGAAATAAAAGTAAATTCTCAATCTGAGTTCTATAAACTAAACTGGATTTGAATCAAGCTGTCTTTCATCCTAACAGATGGTATAATCCTCAATGCACAGGCTGGAACCCTTTCCCACCCTTGGACCACCCTCCCCAGCTGTAAGTCTTTGTCCTCCAGGTGTTTCCAGGTGTTGAGTTGTGGGGGCAGTGAGGCCAAGTCTTGATGTCACTACCCCAGTTTGCTTGCAGGAAAGATCTTTTGCTATGACATGGGTCAAGCATTCTCCATTGTACACGTACTCTCTCTGAGATGGTTGTTGGGAGAGTGGATTAACTTCAATGAGTCATCTGTGCGTATGGCTGCTCCATTGTAGTACCTGAAAGGTTGGTTGTGGGTGTTCCCAACCTCACAACATATTTCAGTAACAGACACACAGCAAAACTTCATAACTTCCCATACAATGATAGCATATACAATCCAACAGGATATTAATGTTCATCACAGCAAAACTTTTAAAATGATACCTCATAAAGCTTTGTACAGAACATATCATAATTATATGACAGTTGTCAATATGAGGGTTCCAGGGTGCTGCTTTGAGGTACAGAGTGCAACAAGAGCACTTGATAATGAATGTCCTAACTACTCAGAATACTGGATAATACAATACTTAAATATCCTTAATTTCAAAGATATTGCATAGTATTAGCTTTAGGGTGCTTTCAAACTGTGGAGGCTGATAAAATAATTTATCTTTGACTCTTGAATCATGTCAACTACTCAATGTTCTCATATGAAATATCTGATTCTTAGAACTGTAATAAGCAACAAAATACAATCTAATAATAGTAAACAGGGACAAACACATTCAGATTTAGAAAAGCTCCTAGCCAATGATAACTGAGAACCTATATTGACACTGAAAGATAGCAAGTATTTTTTCATATGCTCTATTTCTTTCATTGATGTCATGTTTCAGTTAATGAGGTCTACTTTGGGATTGTGTTCTTTAAAATCACTGCTCTTTCCTCCCAAATCTGTACGTACTCAAAGCTGATGGGCCTGATTTTCCTTTTGAATAAAGAAGAAGTCAGTGGAGTTACACAGTTGTAAAATTAGTTAGAGGAGAATCACACTTTATCTTTGAACCTTTACATATGCTAGACTTGCATAATTTCCCCCCAATCCTTATATTTTGACTTCTGTCACTATGCTCTGACCCATCCATGCTAGTTCTGTGCCTCTTCTCCTCCTGTGATTCTCATATGCTCTCTTCTATTTCAATCAGTCATGCTGCCTTCTCTCAATTGACTGTCAGCAGTAAAATTCTGGATGCAGTTTTTAAGTGGATAAAAGAATGGAGATATTTGTGAGAACTTGATAAACAGGCAGATGAGGCTGGCATTATGGAGGAGAGTTGAGAAAGGGATGATGTGGTGATATCATCATTGTTCCTAAGGTAACTGCACCTCTAACCTCTTTATGATGAGGGTGCCCCCCTCAATGTCACAGCCCTCTATCACCTTTTTCGTGAGTTTCTCTCCCTCCAGAGCAGGGATTTAGGCTGCAATTTGCTTCGGTAACTTATTGTGATCACCTTAGCCAGTCTGAGTTTAGTTCAGCATCTAATGTCCTGTTCTCTTCCGGGGTTCAACAGGGTTTACCAGTGACCACCCAGCATTTGTAAAGCAAAGCATTTATTCAGAATCAATAGCATTAGAGAGAAAATATATTGAAAAGAATATGCAGCTTAAATGCATGCCTCTTTTACCAGGTGCCACCCATCTGGAAACCCTGACAGGTTTCAAAGTCTTTCAAACTGCAGCTGGGTGCATAACTGATTTTTTTAAGGACACTGGCACTTCTGGGTGAAGAATAATAACCATAACTAATAATTTGGACCTGAACCAAAACCAATTTTTTGGATGTCTCAACTAATCGATTAAAGTTTAGAAAAAAAAATTTTTAGATCAAACAATACATTTTAATTCAACTCAAAATTACATTTTTTTGTTACCGGTATTTTTAATATTTTTGTTTTTTTAATAACAGCAAATTAAACAAACGGCTATATCCACCATCAGAAGAGGTGACTTTCTATATTCATAACCAGTGGGCTATTGGGTCAGGCCTTCAACTTGGATGGGAGAAACCCAGGTTTGAATCCCCACTCTGGAACACAGTCTTAAACCCAGTCTTACCCCATCCTCAGTTTGGGCCCTAACCACTGTACTATCAAGCATATTTTTCTCAAGCGCTGCTGCTGAAGCTTTTCCACTTTGTGGAACTGATCATTGGAGCAGGACTCAAACCTGAGTCTCCCATAACCCAGCTGAGTGACCGAATTACCAGCCTATAGAACTATTCTCTTTAGCCTACAGATTATTAAAATATTGTATACAATGTGGAACACACCTGCCTGGGAGCCTAGGTATGTATTCAGGCTGCTATCCTGTACTGCCAGGCAGGGCCATCCCTAGAGGGGTGCGGGCAGTGACATCACTTCCAGGACCCACCGCACCAAGGGCAGGTGGGGGAGGCGGTGCCTGGAGCGGTCGCCCCAATTCAACATCCCCTAGGGATGGCTCTGCTGCCAGACCATCACTGCAATCATTATTCAAGGCAGCTAGATCTAAGCTAGCTTGGATATATCTACATACTTCTGTCACATGTCTGATTGCAGTGCAGACATACCCTGTCATGAATATTGGGGATGGGTACCATAAAATCCCTCCTTAGCAGCTGTACTGTATTGCCTTACCTGTAAAGGGTTAAGCAGATCAAATAACCTAGTTGGCACCTGACCAGAAGGACCAATGGGGAAAGAAGATCCTTTCAAATCTGGGGGGGGAGGAAGGATTCATTTGTTGTTCTGTGTGTTGTTCCCTCTCCGGACGGAGGGAGAAGCCAAGCATGTACAATATCTCCTGAAACATATACCTGGGATAATCCATCGAAAACCACAGAAACTGTGGGTAGGACAAGGAAATGCGTTAGGTTATCTCTTGTTTTGGCTTTTGAATTATCCTATGCTACAGAGGTAGTTTCATTCCTGTTTTTGTAACTGTGAAGCTGAGCCCAGAGGGGAGCTCTGTGTTTTAAATCTTTTTATTACCCTGTAAAGTTACCTTCCATCCTGATTTTGCAGGTGTGATTCTTTTACTTTTTTCTTTATAATAAAAGTTCTTCTTTTAAGAACCTGATTGATTTCAGTGTCCTAAAGACAAAGGGTCTGGTTAAGCTCACGTTGCTAAGGCAACTGGTTGGTATTTTAGTCTCAAGCCTTCTCAGGAAAGGGGATGAAGGGGCTTGTGGGGATATATTAGGGGAGATAGGGATTCCAAGTGACCCTTCCCTGATTTTTTGTGTAAATCACTTAGTGATGGCAGCAATATACCGTCTTTCATGTGGGTCCCCACATCTGTACCCCAGAGTTTAGAGGGGGGGGAAGGAACCTTGAAATACCCTTAAGAGCATTCTTCTAAATAAGAAACAATAGTGGATATATGTTAAGAGAAGTGTGAAAGCCCTTTTATATGGGGACAAGAAGCTTGAATTTGATGCTATTCCTGTAGGAATCAGTGGAGGGATTCTAAGAAGCGGTGACATGCAATCCCTTTTGGACAAAAGCTACGATCTTTCAGGCAAAGATATTGGAAGTCAGGAACAGAAGCTAAAAGCTCTGACTCATACTGTAGCTTAAAATAGAAGTAGTTGGTGAAGCAGGGGAAAGTTAATTGTGAAAATGTCAGTGAAAATTTTCATAACTTTTTTAAAATATCAAAATCCAAAAGGGCCCATCACTATGGAAAACAAATGAAGCTGTCAAAAATAACTACACATGCTTTGTGCATTCCTGAATACAAAGTGATACACAATATTTAAAATTTACTATATGGAGAAGAAAATCCAATCCCATCAAAATTGAAGAATTGCAATTAACCAACATTTTCAAAGACAGAAACAGAAGCCTAGTGTATTATAGATAACACAATAACTGAACAAAAAAGAAAGAACTGAAGGCTAAATAGTTTCCTAATTATTTCCAAAATTTATCCCAAAATTCTTCAAATTGTAACCAAATAATGTAATGGCTCATTTTGAAAAAGTGTAACTACAGCATATTCTCTCGCTCCATAGAATCATTGAATCATAGAAGTATTTTGAAAGTATTAAATAACTCTCACATCAATTTTTTATACTTTTTCTTCCCTATTGATTTTTTAAAAATGATTCTGAAATGATTGAGGATACAGAGCCTGATTCTCTTCTTACAACAGTTTTTTCACATTTCTGCAGCACCAATAATTTTATTGGGGCTACTTCGGATTGACACTAGTGTAAGTATGCCATTGACTGGTCTACACTCAACTATTTCAAAGTCTTTAAACACTGCTGTCTGGAGTGGCTCACCATTTTGAGTGCTTCCCTCAGGACAGACTGTCAGAAAACAAAGGCCGACACTCCAAACTAGTGGTATATTCTAAATTTAGATTTTACCAACCCCGTAACAAATGCTGCAAGAGTCTTACCATGGAGTCACAGAAATCCCTTAGGCCCTCCAGCCTATCTTGCCACCCAGACAAACTGGACTGAGTGATAATGATCACATAAACGAAAAATCACATCACATGAGGTTGCTCCCAGTCCCAAGACCCTAGATCAATTGGTATTCCAGATCTTACACCTAAGACAGCGCTGGCAGCCAATTCTATAATAAACTAAATATAGGTTTATTAGCTAAGAAAAAGAAATGAGTTGGTTTGTTTAGCTTAACCAAAAGAAGGCTGAGGGGAGCTATGATTGTTCTCTATAAATACATCAGAGGAATAAATACCAGGGAGGGAGAGGAGTTATTTATGTTAAGTGCCAATGTGAACACAAGAACAAATAGATATAAACTGGCATCAACAAGTTTAGGCTCGAAATTAGGCAAAGGGTGCAATGGGGGCAAAAAACCTAACTGGCTCAAGATTGAGCTTGATAAGTTTATGGAGGGGATGGTATGACAAGACTGCCTATGATGGCATGTGGCCCTTTGGTGACTGCCAGTAGCAAAAATCCCCAATGGCTGGAGATGGGGCACTAGATGGGGAGGGCTCTGAGTTACTACAGAGAATTCTTTCCCAAGTGTCTGCCTGCTGGCTCTTTCCCAAGTGTCTTGCTCACATGCTCAGGGTCTAACTGATCACCATATTTGGGGTCAGGAAGGAATTTTCCTCCAAGTCAGATTGGCAGATACCGTAAAGTTTTTTTGCCGTCTTCTGCAGCTTGGGCACAGGTCACTTGCAGGTTTAAACTAGTGTAAATGGTAAATTCTCTGTAGCTAGAAGTCTTTAAATCATGATTTGAGGACTTCAGTAACTCAGCCAGAGGTTAGAGGTCAATTTCAGAAGTGGGTGGGTGCGATTCTGTCTCCTGCAATGTGCAGGAGGTCAGACTAGATCATCACGATGGACCATTCTGACCTTGAAGTCTGAGCCTGTGAGTCATTGAGAGGTTAAAGCAGATAAAATACATTAACATGTGAGTCAAAATTTGTAAATCCAAAATGATAGCAGAGATTAGTAATCTGCCAGTTTCCAAGTTTTCAGGACTACCCAGAATAACTCTGAGGATCTCTGTTGTCTTGTTCAGTTATTTTACCCTGTTCAAATCCAAACAATGCAGAGATAAAGGATCTCTCTGTGAGTCAGTACTTATAGCTTCTTTTCACAGTCAACAATCTGACAAGGGTTTGTACCCACACAATGGCCAATTGCTTTGAATTTAGCACTCTTCTTCATTTGCATTTGAGGAAAAGTGAAAACAATACAAGTAACTTTTCATTAGTTTTCATGACGTTCTAACATCTTAATACACTCTTGCATGAATACACACTTTGATCTAAGGTTATTTAATTACCAGTCATACATAATGTAAATGTAATGTAATAGTAAACAACAGGAGATAGGTGAAAGCAATACAATTAACCTCTCCTCCTTGGATCTCTATTAATGCATAAGTGAATTGGCCTGAATATATACCAATACATTTAACTCTTTGATATTCACACACAAGTGAATTGGCCTATGGCTCTGATCTGAACTGGTCTATCAGCATCACAACTACATTATAACCAGTGGATCTGATTACAGTGATATAGATTGCAATAGTGCTGACTGGCTGCCAGCCTTTTTTGTGCTACCTTGTTGTCTGGACACCATGTTGCTCAGAGAAAGTGGAAGATTATAAGAGAAAGCTCAAGGAAGGCATTGCGCAAGAAGAGAATTAGGCCACAATATATACTTTTCCCACAGTAATATTTAAATCAGTACCAAATGGACCAAGAGTGGTATGAACATCATGATTCAGGTAGTGACACTGAGGGAAACACAATTCTTCGGATTAATGTAGTATTTAGGAGTAGATCTACATTTCAGGTAGTATAGAGTGGAGTAAACTTCTTCAGAAAATATTAGTTGGTACTAAGAATAAACCACAAGCTGCTCCCAGATCAATACTCTCATCACATTAAACACCCTAACTCCTATTCACATCATAATAATCACAATACACAAATAAAAAACAAATACCTAACCTTGCTCTAAATTAGCCTAGCATTCAAAATGCACACATTAAGCCCTGGTCTACACTAGGGGCGGGGGGGATCGATCTAAGTTACGCAACTTCAGCTACGTCAATAACGTAGCTGAAGTCGACGTACTTAGATCGATCTACCGTGGTGTCTTCACCACGGTGAGTCGACTGCTGCCGCTCCCCCGTCGACTCTGCCTGTGCCTCTCGCAGCGCTGGAGTACAGGAGTCGACAGGAGAGGGCTCGGGGGTCGATTTATCATGTCTAGACTAGACGCGATATATCGATCCCTGCTGGATCGATCACTGCCCGCTGATCCGGTGGGTAGTGTAGACATACCCTAAGACTCAGCAAAACCAGATGCTAGCAGCACCAAAACAGGAGACTCAAAAGCAGACCACATTTCCTCTCCTGTGACTTTCAGCTTCTTAGAATTTGAAAGGTAGGACTGCATGAAGAAAGGGGGGGAAGGGGGAAGGATGCAATGAGTAATATGGAGAGGATAAAACTGAAACCTAATTCAAATTCTAACACAACTGGCATAAGGTAGGGAAACTAATATGAGCGGCAATTTTCTGCTCATATAAATTGTTAACTCCATTGAAGGCAACAACTGTTGATGTTTCCATTAAAATCAGTGGAATTAAGACAGTTTATACCAGTTGGGGATGTTTAGGAAGAAGGGACCATATTTTGACATAATGCAATAAAATAATTAATGCTCATAAAACATAGATGCCATAATATAGTATTCACACCTGTTTCTCTATTTGCCCATACACCTAATTCCTCTCATGAACCTTGTGCCATTGCAGAACACGAAGCTGCAATTTAATAAGATCAGAAGAGATAGCAAGGTGAAAAGTACAAGAGTACCAGAGTGAATTTTCTTTCAAGACAAGAAGATGGCCATATCAGTTTTATTATCAATTGACAGCTTTGTACCCTACTGTCAGTGATTAGGAAACTAATCACTTCTCTGACTTCAATGAAGCTATGACACTCTACACCTTCTGTGGACCTGTCCTGTGATATTTAGGAGAATTACCTTTAGTAATAAAGACCTACAACAATTAACAGTTTACAAGGAATAGCTGTTCCATGTTCCAGATAAGATGTTTGTTTGAGCAGCTCTTAATATGTCTGATATGAAGGATATGCTATATGATTACATTAATCATTATTTTGTCTTTAAATTCGCATTGAAGCATGATTCTGTATAATAGTAAAATATTATTTAAACCATACTGACTAACACTGCAATCTGACTTGGGGCTGAATTAGTTAAGACCCTGAAATAAAGCTGATGTCCTCTTGTGACTAATGAAGACGACGACATTGCTGTTACAGACTTGATTTCTTTTAAATATGCAAATAAAAATACTGCACCTTGTTTTAAATAGGATCATAGCAATTGGAAATGCCAGACATTTCAGAATCATATAAAATTCAGTTTTAATTTTAAGTTTGGCACATTTAGGGCAAGAAACAGTTGTAGGCTCTGGCGCCCAGTTCATGGGAACTCTGAGCTCCATTGCAGATTCCATCTACCCCCAAAACCATTTCTCACTTGAGATTATTGGGCCTGGTTCTTGGCTCATGTCAGTTTGATAGCGATATAAATCTTTCAATTACTATGGAGCTACTCCTGATTTGTACAAATATGTAAGTGAGAACATAATTGGCCCTTTTGAATTTTATTTAGGAACATGCTGTAAGAACTGTCATACAGGATCCGAGTAGTAATCCATTTAGTTCAGTATTTGACCTATGACTAGTGTAATACGCTGCCCAAAGGAGAAGCTGCTTCTTATCGTTAGGCAGTTAGTGCATGGCATTTGCCCTGCACCATAAGGGTTTACATTTGTATCCTATTGGACATAACTCTTTTATAATTCAAACATCTAATACTTTTTTGAATGAATCATACCCTACCCTTGTATTTGACATATTATGACAATGTATTTAGTGGGTTAATTATATATTGTGTAGATCAGTGGTCCCCAACCTTTTTCTTCTGGCAGGCGCCAAAAAACAAAAACAAAAACTGAGCGCTGCCGGCGGGCGCAAAAAAAAAACCCGAGCGCTGCCGGCGGAGCAAAAAAACAAAAAACAAAAAAACACCCCGAGCGCTGCCGGCGGAGCAAAAAAAAAAACTACCCCGAGTGCTGCCGGCGGAGCAAAAAAAAAACACACCCCGCGGGCACCCCGGTGTAGATGTTGTTTTGTTTTGTTTGTTTTTTAAAGAAAAACCCACACCAGTTCTAAGTTTACCATTTAACCTCATTGATTATCCCCTTGTTTTTTAGTAGATAGAGAATTATGAATTTTACTTTTTCTGTGTTGACCATTATATTTAGAATGTTACGCCCCCTAATATTTGTCTCCAATAAAGTCTGTCTTCTCATGTTTTTATATGAAAGTATTTTCATGCTTATAATCAACTTTGTTACCAGTCTTTGCAGCATTTCTATTTCTGCACACACTATTTTTTGAGAGGTTGATGAGAAGGGAATGTACTGTTCTAGGTGAGGATGTACCATCAACTTAATATATTGGCATTATATTTTCAATCCCATGCCTCCTACAACCTAATAACTTTTTGTTTACATTTTTGTCCTTTGCTACATTTTGAGCAAATGGTCTTTATTAAGCTATTCAGTGATTCCTGGATTTAAACATAATAAAAGTTGTCTTTTACCCTGGAGGATTCAAAGCACTGTACAAACTATGTATACACAGTGGAACTGAAATACAGAAATGTCAGATTAGAGAGCAGTAACTAAACGGTGCAAATGAGGCAAAATTCACACTAATATGATTCATGTTTTATATGTATCAGTGAGACTGGGGCATACTCTATCAAATAACCCTTCAACTTAAAAGCTATTCTTACTACCTCTGCTGGGTTTGCAAAGATCCAATCTACAATCCCAGATTCAGGGAGGGATTTCTGTTTGTACAACATGAGGGGTTTTTTTTTGCCTATTTGTGCCATATTTATGCCCATTTATGCCACATTTCTTTTGTCAAGGTCAGATAATACATGGGTATGCAGTATTCATTGCTGATCAGAAGCCTATGCAGTCAGAGTGATGTGTACATGTATTATATCTTTACACCTTCCTTATCCCCAGATGCACTCTCTAATGACTTGATGGGACATCCTTCCTTTCTGCATGATCGAAGATATAGTTATTTATGACCCAGGGGGAAGGCGAACAAGGGGAAGAATTGCGGGAATGGTTGAATATTTGTTGCTATTAGGAACTCACAGCAGCAACTCCTTTCCTGCATGTTAATGAACTGACTAGAAACTCATACTGCAATAGCACAGAGGGCAATCTCTGGCGTGGGCTCTGCAGTCGGGTTGCCTGGAATCCCATTAAGTCCAGAGTGGATACATTCCTTACATTGCAGTTATATTCACAGTACCTAAAGAGAGCCATTTAAACTGCCCTAGACAACATGATACAGCTGTATACCATCTCTATCTGCCAAGAAGCAAGACATCAAAAACTTTTTAAAAAACACATGTTCTACTGCCCTAGAGGTCGTTATTTTTTTGATCTCTTTAGAATGTTAATCATTTGTCATAAACAGATAGTTAAGGGTTAATGCCTCTTTTACCTGTAAACGGTTAAGAAGTTCACCTAGCCTAGCTGACACCTGACCAAAGGAACCAATGGGGGGACAAGATGTTTCAAAAGGAAGGAGGGAAGTTCCCTTTGTCTTGAGTCAGTTTCAGTTCTGGCCGGAGAGGAAAAGGAATCAGGAATCAAACAGGGTAGTGAGTATTTAGTGAAGGAATTAGCTTATGTTTATTTTCTTTTTGTAACTTGTCTTGGGCATTAGAGGAATAATCAAATTGGCTATTTCTTGATGTACTAAGGGTTTTGCCCAGGGGAACATCCTCTGTGTTTTAAATCTGTTGTCTGTGAGATCAGCTTGTATGCTATCTCCCAGAGGTTTTACTTTTACCTTTCTTTTCTCTAATTAAAAGCCTTCTTTTTAGAAACCTGATTGATTTGTCCTTGTTTTAAGATCCAAGGGAGTTGGATCTGGGCTCACCAGGAATTGGTGGGGGAAAGGAGGGGGGACGGTTAATTTCTCCTTGTTTTAAGATCCAAGGGTTTTGGATCGGTGTTCACCAGGGAATTGGTGGATGAGTCTCTCAAAACTACCCAGGGAAGGGTTGTAGTACTTGGGAGGAAAAGATTTTGGGGGAGAAGACTGAGTTTCCCAAATGACTCAAATATTTGGGTGGTGGCAGCATACTGATCTAAGCTGGTACTTAAGCTTAGGAGTTCTCATGCAGGTCCTCACATCTGTACCCTAAAGTTCAGAGTGGGGGTGAAACCTATGACATCATTAACAAGAATTAGGCACTGACAAAAGGATATTGGGAAGTAATCAGAGATTATTGTTGCCTACAGCTGAGCAAACCACACAGGATGTGCTTAAAAAAAGAGTAATACTTAAAGCTGTCATTTGAAAGCCAAGAAGAGAGCATTAAGCATTGTGCAACTCTTTAGCTAGCTTGAACTTAGAAGATTGTCAAAAGCAAAATATATAAGCTAAAGCACTGAACCAGCTCTGGGTAGGGATGCTATTATGTTTGGCCACAGGAACTCAATTTATCTGTGTGGATGAAAGCAAAGATGGTTGTCCGAAGCAATACAATTCAGCTTTATGAAACATTATATAGTGTTGATCATATAGAGGAGAAATGAGAAAATGGATTGGGCAATCTCTATGAGGAAGGGTACTGCTCTCAGAAACCTGAGAGGGAGGAGTGAAGCACTAGCTCCTGGCAGGCTGCCTGTCGTAGATATGGAATAGGCAGATTTCTATGTGCTGGAAAATGTTTAATAGGATGCATGGAAGATTTTTGCACTTGTTAGTTTCTTACTACAATAATTATCTCAGTGAAAAGATGGAATCACAAACTGGTCTTAAATATATTTACAAAGCTGCTCCTTTTCAGGTATTATTTGGAACTTTCTGAGGTGGGTGAGAGTATTCTCACCCAAATTCATCATCACCTAAGTTAACATCAAACATTTGAAAAAAAACCTTGTACTGACGGAATAACACATACAAATACAGAGCACATGGATTTCTTAGAACAGCTAATAAATATCTAAGCTATAACTTTTTATAAATGTCCAATATTAAGCTTTGATCCTGCAAACACTTATGCACATGCTTAATTGTAAGGTGCCACAAGTACTCCTGATCTTTTTGCTGATACAGACTAACACGGCTGCTACTCTGAAACCTGTAACCACGTAAGAAGTCAATTGGATATATTAGATTTTAAGCATTTGAGTAAGTATCTTTATTACACTGGGATATTAATCCCTGATGGGGAGCCAATGGAAAGACTCCCACTGATCTCAGTAGGAGCTGGACTAGGCCCAAAATGCATAATCTCAAATGGAGGTACCCTAACCCTTTGAACCCTCTGTCCCCACATGGAATATCATTGATACATATTAAGTAGGCTGAATTATCAAAACTCTGCACCAGCACTTGAACCAAAATTTGTTTTAAACATCTCATTTGGTGCATGTTTTGTAACAAAGTTAAATTAATTTTTAACCAAGGTTGTAAATGTCAATTGACCGTATTTTATTCTTAGAGATAGGTTCATAAATGAGACATAAGCACTGTGTCTTTGAATTATGTACATGGGATTGCTGATTTCATGTTTTTAACATGTACTAGATAGAGGTAAGCGATACACACATTTAGTCAGTGTTATGTGCCTAAGTAATTAACTTGAACATTTAAAACGGGTCTCTCTTAATGTATATTTTCTCTCCCCCTAATAAAAAAAATTATTCTAATAAAATAATGCAAATTTACAATCTAAGCTTCATAGACTATGGGAAAGGGAGACCTTTACTATTTTGCTAAGAGGATGTACCATTAAGTAATTAATGTTCTTAATCTGACCAATGAAGAAAATAGTGAAATGGACAAACTGACCAATGAACCTTCTTGTGACCTTATTGGTTTTTGGAGTTGCAGAGCATCCCTAACACCTCATGACTGTGTTCTCTGATGGGAGCACAAGGGGGAATTACGAGTGTTCCCTAAACAGCAGAGCTCCTTTTTCCCCTCTTCACTTCCTTGTACACCTGCTCATGAATAAGGTTGCGAGTTTGTTATGGAGGTCACAAACTCCATGACTTTCCTGGACCTCTGTGACTTCCGCACCAGACGCTGCTGTGGCAGTCTCCGGCCAGTGCGTCCCCCTCTTCCAGCAGCAGCAGGAGTTTCGGTGGGGGTCTCAGGGCTAGAGGTTGGGGCGTGGGAGGGGGTGAGGGCTCTGGGTGGCACTTACATTGGGAGGCTCCCCGGAAGTGGAGACATCTCTCGGCTCCTAGGCAGATGGGACAGGGCGCCCTGCGTGCTCTCTCCACCTGCAGGCACTGCATCCACAGCTCCCATTGGCTGCAGTTCCCAGCCAATGGGAGCTGCAGAGCTGGCACTTGGGGCAGAGGCAGCACGCAGAGCCACCTAGGAGCTGAGAGAGAGGTATATTGCCACTTTTGGGGATGCTCAGAGCCAGGTAGGGTGCCTGCCAGCCCACCAACCCTCCATCCCTGCACCAACGGGGGTCCCGGGCCGTGCACTGCTGCCTGCCCCCTCCCCCCCCCAAGCACCTGAGGCACCCCCTGGGCCACCCCAGAACCTGCGGCACCCTGGGCTTCCCCCCCTCAAGATTTAGTCAGGGGTATATACTTCAAGTCATGGACAGGTCACAGGCCATGATTTTTTGTTTACTGCCCATGACCTGTCCATGTCTTTTACTAAAAATACCCGTGACTAAAATGTAGCCTTACTCATGAGCAGCCAGAGTATGGCCAATAATTTAGAAAACGTTGATTGGGAGATGGACTAAATGGCTCAGTAGGCCTTTTACTTCTCTAACTTAGGGCCATATAGATCTCCTTGTGTCTGACAGTGGAGAGCACCTGCTGTTTTATCCTGGGAGAGTTCAATATCCATGTTGACAAGGCCTCAGACATAAACCCTCAACTTATCTCCTCACTTGCCATCCTAGGGCTTTTACATGGCATCTCTGGTCCAAATCATACAGGTGATAAAGAGCTGGTTGGAAAATATTTTAGTTTTTCCATAGAAAAAATAAATCTCACAACTGTATTAGAGCAAGGTAACCTTCCTAGCCAGTATTTTAGAAATGTAAGGCTGGAAGGCAACTTCAGAGGTCACCTAGTCCAGTCCTCAGTGCTGAGGCAATACCAACTGCATCTAGACTATCTGTTGACAGTTTTTTGTGTAACCTGGTCTTAAAAATTTCCAATGACAAGGATTCCACAACCTCCCTTTTATTGTGAAATCTGAATACAATAAGCTCTATCTAGACCTTTAACAATATTTTAAGGAGTTGACCCAGGATCAAGCTGGAACCAAAAGTTGAATTTCTTAAATACACACACGCACACACCCCTACCTTTGGTTGAAAAGCATATTGATAAGAAAACAACCCAGATTAAAAGATGGGACAGGGATTTGGACAAACAAATTGATCTGGACGAGTGGGTCTTTATGTGGGAAAGGGGAAATACATCTTCAATTTGTGTAGCTCATAAAGAACTTATTTATAAATTTCTGTATATATGGCATTTGACTCCAGTTAAGATTGATCATATTTTTACTACTAGGGGGGCTCTCTCTTGGAGGAGTTGTGAGGAAAGGGGGAACATACTTGCACCCATGGTCCTCATGTCCAGGAATTGGACAGTTTGGGGAGGAAATTATTAAAGAGATTCATCTGATAACAAAATGCCAGCTTCCCAAAAATCCCCTGACCTTATTGTTTAATGGTCCAGTAAGGGATTTACTTTTTAAATAGAGCAATAAATGTATTTCTTTTTTATTGTTAGCAGCAAGACTTTGTATTGCATATTATTGAAAAAATTGATTTCTCCTATGGAATTGTGGTATAGTAAAATATGGCTTGTCCTTGTAATGGAAAACTTTTCACATCAAGCATGTACACAAGAGAAGTGCCAAAAAGAGGATAAATATTTGGAAATTTGGTCATCCATTTTATCATATTCTGAGGAGGAGGGCTTCCCAGCCAGGAAGCCAGAATCTTTAGTCAAGTTCTTTAAATATTAACCTGATCCTGATACAATAAGTAATGTATGATGTAGTATGTTAAAATTTTATTGTGACTTTGCCTTAATAAAAAGTTTAAAAATAAATCATGTCTATAGCTCCCCCTCACCCCACCAAACACATACATATCTACTAGGCTGAAAACCATATCAAAGAAGGAAATTAGGTTGGCATGATTTGTACCTGACAAATCCATGTTGTTGGCTATTACTTATCACCCTATTATCCTTGAGGTGCTTGCAAATAATTTAATAACTTGTTCTAGTTTTGTTCAAGGCATCAAAGTTAAACTGACTGAAATTCCTGAGTTGTCTTTCTTCCTCTTTTTAAAGATAGGTACTATGCTTGCCCTTCTGTTCTTTGGGACCTCACCTGCCCTCCATGAGTTTTCAAAACAATCACTCACATTTCAGAGACTGATTTAGCTAGTTACTTAGGTACCCTATGGTGAATTCATTGGGCCCTGCTGACTTGAATGAATCAAATTATCTAAATATTCTTTAACCTGTTATTTTCCTATTCCAGCTTGCATTCATTCCCCCTTGTTGTTAATGTTAATTGTGTTAAGTATTAGGTCAGAATTTACCTTTTTAGTAAAGATTGAAGCAAAATAGGCATTAAATACCTCAGCATTTTAGATGTTGTCCATTATTAGCTCTCATTCCATGCTAAGAAGTTGACCTAAACTTTTTTCCATCTTTCTCTTGCTCCTAATGTATTATTGACCCTCTTCTTACTACCTTCGATGTCCTCTGTTATGCATAACTTATCTTCTGTCTTAGGTTTTCTGATTTTGTCCCTATATACTTCTCCCTATGCTCTACACTCAGACTACTTATATGAAACACATAGATCGCAACCACAGTTCACACACAAGCTGAAAATTATGTCAGTTTAAGCTGATGCAAGGGGAACATAAGCTACTTACATCCCAAGCCATTCCATCCTAGGGAAGGTTGGCCCAATGTGTAAGAGAATAGGGAGGAGAAGATCCACACCAGTTCTATGGAGGGGAACGTAGAGGGGAATGATGTAAGTGGATCCATCCTCTTCCCCTCAGCAATCCTCCTGTTTAACCTGGTCCTATCTCTAACCTTCCACGTGGAAGAAGCAGGAATCATACCTAAAGCTGCAGTGATCATTGCAGCTAGAGGCATGGGTGTGTGTAAAAGGTGGGATACAGGGAGTTGGGATTGGTATCTCTTTGATTACTCCTTACACCCCTTTAGAGATAGATACACCACTGTTCTGAAATTTAAGAGAGTCTAAGTTGGTATGACATCAGATGCTGGGGAGATGGAAGAAGCTGTGGGAAGATGAAAATTAAAGTAGTGTGACGTTAATATAACTTGAACGTAGTGCAGCTCTCTGGTGTGGAAATTCCATCAATTTTGACTTCTTTAGACCTCAGCAGAGAATGGATGGATGTAAGTCCAAAAAAGTTTGAGGGTCTAAGTTAGCATAAAGGGAGCTAAACTCAGTTTTGTGTGTTTCCGGCAATTTTTGATTATGTAGTAAGTGTTTTCTTATGAGTAGAGCTGGTCCAAAAAAATCAGACTTCCCATCCCATGGTAAACTTGTTCTCATTCTGAACCAGGATGAAAAGTCAAAATATTTTTTTTTTTTCATGGACATGAAAGTTCTGAAAAATTTCTATTCTGAAATGTCAAAAGAAAGTGTTTAGCCATTTCCAATTGAAATGAAACATTTCAGCATTCCTCAATCAATATGTTCTCTTTCAGGTCAATTTAACATTAATCTGTTTCCAGATGAGCTGCCACAGTATCTCATGGGAGTTGTAATTCAGGCGCATCACTCCCCTATTCTACTGTATGTACTGAGATTGCTGGCTGGACTACATCTCCCATGACTCATCATGGCCACATGATGCACAACATGGGTGCATAACTCCCATGATGCACAACATGGGTTCAACCAGAGGGAAGACCCATGGTGTATGGTCAGCCTGACCAAAATAAATACATAAAAATCAACATTTCAGCAAAACTGACGTTTTCACGAAGGGGGGGGGGGATCACTTTGTTTTTGCAGAAACTGCATTTTGTGTCAAAACATTTTGATGGAAAATTTCCAACCAGCTCTCCATACAAGTAAGAAGTTGGCTTTAGTTTATGAAATATCATGTTATACAATGAGTAGTAGCTGTTCTCCTTTCTTATTTAACCATAATCTAGTGACTGCTTTTATGCATCTATATTTTTATGATACTGTCTTCAAGAACCCAATCCTCCAATTTTGTACATTAGGAATTTTAGGAATGCAAACAATGCAGGAGCCTGGCCCATGCAAACTTTATTTTATGTAGTCTAAACTCTTTGTTTTTGTTTAGTTTTATAAGCAATTCACTTGCTGCTTTGGCAACCTCTTGATACACTTCGGAACAAGATGTTGTGTCTCAAGTGGTTTTCGCTAATAAAATAGTAATGGGAAAGACCAAAAAGCATTCCTCATTATTAATAGATAAAATGGATTGTGTTTTGTTTTTCTTAGTGAAAAGCGCTTCACTATCCAAATACTTGTCTTTTACCCACTGGTTCTGGTGATTTATCTTATCTGAATAATTTCTACAGCATTTCCATGTAAATGAACGTATCTAAAATGATATGCCCTAGGAAAAACAACCAATGTAGAGTCAAATTTTATGTTCTAGGATTCAGAAGAGTTGACAATATCTGCCTCAGTTGCAGAATCCAGGATGATTGCCAAATTCTTTCATCTGTCTTCGTGGCCTGATATTGACTGACACTAGACACAGGAGCGTAGAGAGAGGCAGTTTTTGAGAGCAGGAGGTAAAATTAGCTGGTAAAAAAGGTACTTACTAAGAAGCCTATCTAACAAGTCACTTTTGAAAACATTTATTATGAATGCTAGATGTGTGCCCATAGTACAAAGTGTTTGTCACAAAGACTTGAAAGCTCAAAGCTGTAAATGAAATTCATGGCACAATAAAACAAGAAATGCATAAAAGTTGGAAAAATAAACAAACATGCTTTTACAGTTAGAGCTGAAATTCTATTTGTCTGTGTTCTAATATGAAATAGAAGAACAATAAAAGTTGAGCTTGTAGCTCACTAGAGGATTTCATGCCAAAGATGGAGAATCTAAACTAAAGAATTTAGAGTTAGAAATCCATTAAAATAAATTAATATCATACAACAGTTGTATCTTCTAATGGTAAAATAATTACCCTCCTATGAGTCTCAGTTATTTGTTTTGGATTTAAAGAGCCAGATCCTCAGCTAGTGTAAATGGCTCTAAGCACTGTGGCAAAAGTTGTGAGCTGGAATCTTATGAAGGGCAAATATATTAACAGAGTAAGAATGGGAAAAGTATGTGCTGTGAGATTCAGCCCTAAATACTGAAGGAGTCTGAATTCCAGAGATATAAACACAAACACATGCCACCACCCTTTCCACTTCAGCATAGCTTGAGTGGCAAATATTTCTGTAAGAATTAAGATTGATGTCTTTGTAATTCTCCCATTTAAAATTATTATACTGCTATTTATGAATGCATGGTATTAGTATTTGTTTTTATAATTAAATATTGTCTTTTTTTTTTCTCAAACTAATACATTACAAGATAAATAAAGATGATGTATATTCAAGACATATTGTCTACAGAGGGAAATGCAAACTTTTTATGAAGAAAGATCACTTGGAAGCTAATTGGGTATGCAGTTGATGCTTCATGACACACTATCTCAGATGCAGACCAGATACATTGCTAAAACTCTGAGCTTTCTGAAGTATGTTGACTACCACCACTTGATTGACTCAACACATTTGTGTAGTGTAGCATTAAGTATCAGCCCACAGATATTCTGATCTTAAATTTCTGTCATCTTGCAACAATCCCTCCAGTTTATCCTTCTCAAAATACTAGTTGCACACATTACTGTGTATTGTAATTGTCTCTACACGCTGAGGAGAGAACCATTGTCTGCTGATTACCTATTCTTGGAATGTGAAAATCAAAGGCCCACACTGTATAAAGGGGAGATTGACTTATTCATGTGTGTGCTCGTTCTGTGTAAAACATCTTATGAACTTGTAATCATAGACAAACACCTTGATGGGGTCTGAAGGACTGACTCCTGCCAGAGCTACTGCTGGAGTTTGGGATGTGGGAGGGGGGTCTTTGGCAAGCTGATTAGCATGCATGTAGATTCTTTTACAATTTTAAATACATTTTCTCTGTAATGCTTTCACCTGAAGAGTAAATGTGCTTGCTTAGCCCTGGTCTACACTACGAGTTTAGGTCGAATTTAGCAGCATTAGATCGATTTAACCCTGCACCCATCCACACGACTAAGCCATTTTTGTCGACTTAAAGGGCTCTTAAAATTGATTTCTGTACTCCTCCCCGATGAGGGGATTAGCGCTGAAATCGACCCTGCTGGGTCGAATTTGGGGTAGTGTGGATGCAATTCAACGGTATTGGCCTCCAGGAGCTGTCCCAGAGTGCTCCATTGTGACCGCTCTGGACAGCACTCTCAACTCAGATGCACTGGCCAGGTAGACAGGAAAAGCCCCGCAAACTTTTGAATTTAATTTCCTGTTTGGCCAGCTTAGCGAGCTGATCAGCACTGGTCACCATGCAGAGCTGATCAGCACAGGTGACCATGGAGTCCCAGAATCGCAAAAGAGCTCCAGCACTGACCGAACGGGAGGTACTGCATCTGATCGCTGTATGGGGAGACGAATCCATGCTATCTGAACTCCGTTCCAAAAGACGAAATGCCAGAATATTTGAAAAAATCTCCAAGGGCATGAAGGACAGAGGTTATAACAGGGACCCGCAGCAGTGCCGCGTGAAGCCTACCAAAGAACCAGAGAGTCAAATGGCCGGTCCGGGTCAGAGCTCCAGACATGCCGCTTCTATGATGAGCCATATGCCATTCTAGGGAGTGCCCCTACAACTACCCCACCCCTGTACTTCCCTCCTCTCCCACCCCTCCCAGTCTACCTTGGCAGTTATCCCCCCATTTGTGTGACTAATTAATAAAGAATGCATGAATTTGAAACAACAATGACTTTATTGCCTCTCCAAGCGGAGATCAAAGGGGGGAGGGGAGGGCGGTTGGCTTACAGGGAAGTAGAGTGAACCAAGGGGGGGGGTTTTCATCAAGGAGAAACAAACAGAACTTTCACCCCATAGCCTGGCCAGTCATGAAACTGGTTTTCAATGCTTCTCTGATGCGTAGCGTGCCCTGCTGTGCTCTTCTAACTGCCCTGGTGTCTGGCTGCGCGTAATCAGCGGCCAGGCGATTTGCCTCAACCTCCCACCCCGCCATAAACGTCTCCCCCTTACTCTCACAGATATTGTGGAGCACACAGCAAGCAGTAATAACGATGGGAATATTGGTTTTGCTGAGGTCTAACCGAGTCAGTAAACTGCGCCAGTGAGCTTTTAAACGTACAAAGGCACATTCTACTACCATTATGCACTTGCTCAGCCTATAGTTGAACTGCTCCTTACTACTGTCCAGGCTTCATGAGCCATGGGAGCAAGGGGTAGGCTGGGGTAGGTGCGACCACGCGGTGCTGCCAACTGGGAGAGCAGCCTGAGGCAGAAGCCTCCAGCTGGCATGATATTCCAGGCAGGACTGAATCTCCATTAGACAAAAAGAAGAGAATGACCTGGAGTCATTCTCATTTTTGTCCAGGCGCCCTAGACCGACCTCACCGAGGCCGGCCAGGAGCACCCATGTCTGCCCAGGCACCCCTGACAAACCTAACCGAGGTCGGCCAGGAGCACCCACGGGACGATGACGACGGCTAGCAGTCGTATTGCACCGTCTGCCATCCACAAGGCAAGGCAAGGGGATGCTGCTGTGTAGCACTGCAGTACCGTGTCTGCCAGCAGCACCCAGGAGACACGGTGACAGTGAGCTGAGCGGGCTCCTTGCTTGCCGTGGTATGTCGTCTGCACGGGTAACCCAGGAAAAAAGGTGAGAAACAATTTTTTGCCGTTGCTTTCACGGAGGGAGGGGGGGGGGCGTGACGACATGTACCCAGAACCACCCGTGACAATGTTTTTGCCCCATCAGGCACTGGGAGCTCAACCCAGAATTCCAATGGGCGGCGGAGACTGCGGGAACTGTGGGATAGCTACCACAGTGCAATGCTCCGAAAGTCAACGCTAGCCTCAGTACTGTGGACGCACACCACCGACTTAATGCGCTTAGTGAGGACACACACAATCGACTGTATCAAATCGATTTCTAAAAAATCGACTTCTATTAAATCAACCTAATTTCGTAGTGTAGACATACCTTTAGAAAGGGATGTGTGGTAACTTATATCTTGGGCAATTATGCTTTTTATAGCCTGTGAGGAGAAAGCAACGAGCAAATGCTCTTCTTTTTAGGCAGTCTGGCCTGCTGGGGAAAAACACACACTGTAGGCAAAGAATTGTGTAGTCTGGAGCAACCCCAGTTAGGAAGGTTAGGCAGAGAGAAGTAGGTCTCCGTCGAAGAGAGGTGACAGTTGGGAGGGTTGGAAGCCTATGCCCTTGCTGAATCACAGAAGGGAATACAAGTTCAGTTGCCTTGAACTGTGACAATATTCACTTGGCAGGTGGAAGATCCAGGTTCAGATCCCTGCCCTAAATCAGGAAGAGCAAGGACTTGAACCTGAGTCTGACTCCCAGGTGAAAGCCATAACCACCAGGTTCTAGAGTCAGCCTCCCTTTCTAGCCCAATGAATATTTAGTTATTTATATAAAGTGGAACGGCTTCAGCAGGAGAGATTGAGAGAGGTCCACCCTTCAATCATCAATAGGGCTCAGTTTCAGTTCACTGAGGAAAGGGAAATATATTTTAAATCTCAAAAACTTTAATGAGATGATAGACCCATTTCCTTCCCAGCTCAGTAATGAAGTAGATGGATCACTTGTCTGGTCCAGTATGACAATTTTCAACTTCAAATGTTCCTGATAAAACACATTTAAATTTTAGGAAGAAGGTAAGCAGTGTCAATCAAAACCATGAGTTACCAAAAATAATGAAAAGCTGCAATCTCACATCCTTGATGGCAGGCAATGCTAAGAAAAATGTTTCAGTTGAATATGCTTTGTCAGTTAATCACAAAGTGCACAATAAATCATGAAAACGTATGATCTGATTCCTAAATACATATCTTGCATCTGTACACAAGCACAGATCCATCACTATTGAAAATACACTGCTGCTGTTGTCTTGGGTTTATAATTAAATGTACAATATTTATAATTGAAATCCAGATAGCTGTAGCTCATCTGCAGGGACATGGACTGATATTGTGCATCTGAACTGAGTGCCAACACTCTCAGAAATCAAAACTGTTCTAAAAGAAAATAACCTCCATCACACCAACACAGGCATAATCGCAATCCAAACAGCAATTTCATACAAATCAGCAATTTCAACGGTGGCCACTTGCTGGAGTCTTAGGACTTTTGTCCTGGGGAATAAAAAAAATGTTTTAGTGGCACCTTAGAGACTAACAAGGACTCCTTGTTGTTTTTGCTGATACAGACTAACACAGCTACTACTCTGAAAAAAAAAAGTTTGTTTATTTGTTAATTTTTTTTAATAGTTGAAAAAATGATGTGCCTATTTTTAAATGAAGCAGTGAACCACTAGAGTGATAACCATCAAGCTTAAAATATGCCCAGGGCAGAAGAGAGGGATTCCAGTCTTGATTCTTGGATTCCATTTCTCCAGTGTCTGTTAGGGGTGGGTAACCGCAAATATTTTGTAACTATAGAAATGAAGGATCCATATTGTAGTCAGCTATTGTATGTCCCGAGCCATCCGGTTGTCTCCATACCTACATTTTATGATATATAATAATTTCTTTAACGTGATAGCCATGCTCATAGGCATTAAGAACCTAATCCTGCAAACATGTACATGTGTGCTTTACTTAAGAGCATATGTAGTCTCACTTAGTTTCCTGGCATTATTTACATGCTTAAAATTAAGCACATGCATAAATCTCCATCGGATCAGGGTCTAAATGTGTGTTGCTGTTGTGATTTCTGTACTCTTTTGCTGCATTACAAAGATCCCGCTACAATACTGAAAATCTATGCATGATGGTCATTTGCCCCTTCATTGAGAAATTATCTAATTATAAGAAGGCTGAGTAAATTACTTCTCCTGTTGTCATGACTTGTAATTGCTTGGCATATTGATTTTCAAGTTGACAAAAGGAATTAACTGTGTGGACTTGAATAAAACTAAATTTAATAAGAGAGGGAAAAAATAAAAACATCCTTCATGCTTCAACAATTTGCAAAAGGCCATTTCAGATTTCAAAATGCTCTTCAAGCTACATTACAGCAGTGACTGAATGTAATGTCAAAAATAAAAGGTGTGCAGTGTGCAAATCACCTGACACTTTTTTTTCTTTGTCCTTTTTTGTTAGATGTAGATTATTTAATGGAATTGCAAATACATATATAGAGTAGGAGCAAATGATTCTGTATCTCTCATGAAGCTGGATATATTTGTGATGAGTTGCCCCCCTTTAAGATGCTACCTGATGTACTGAGGTACCACTGAGACTGCCTGTTCTGCCAGCCTGGGCCCCCTTTAACCTGTCTTGCTGAGCCAGGCTCTTAAGCCTCCACTAGCACACACACAGGCAGGGCCACACCCAGCTGCAGAAAGACACAGACACTGAGGTCAGCTCTGGGAAGACTCAGCTTAACGAACTTTCCCCAGCACTCAGGTGCCCACCTCCCTTGGAGTGCAGACCCAAAGGTATATTGTAAAATCTGCCCCCTCCCTCAATGCGGAGGAGGGTATGTGCAGCCTTTTACCCCCTGACCCCACCCCATTATGAATTGCACAAATGTTTCAGAATAAACAAAAAACAATTTATTAACTAGAAAGGGTAGATTTTAAGTGATTATAAGGGATAGCAAACAGAACAAAGCAGATTACTGAGCAAATAAAACAAAACACACAAACTAAGCTTGATTCACTAAAGAGACAAGTTGCAAAATGTAATTTTTCACCCTAAATGTTGAATTAGGCAGGATGCAGAGTTTCTGTAGCTCATAGTTCCAGTTATTTCTTCTTACACACTGGACCCCTGTCTCAGTCTGGACTCACCCCTGCCTTTCCCTTCAGGGTGTTTCCTTTGTCCCTTCAGATTCTTTCAGTAGTCCTTCTTCTTGGGTAGGCAATAGAAGAGAGTCCAGATCAACTCCCTCCCCAGCCCTTAAAAAGGATGAACCTAAGGCGGGAATCTTTCATTTGATGCCCATCCCCCTACAGTGGAAAAGTACCAGCAGTGTCCAAGGTGGCATTTTGTATCAGGTGACAGGACCACCTAACCTGGTAGTGTCAGAGCTACATCCCAGGATGCCTCTCATGAAGGTGAAAGATTAGTATCTTCACAGTTTTATTGTTTCTTCTTAATGGGCCATCAAGGCTGTATTGGCCGGTTGTCTGGTTTGTTTCTCCCAAATACACACACAGCTGTAATTGTTACAGCATCAATAGTCCTAACTTTAGATACAGAAATGATACATGCACACACATTGGATAATCACATTCAATAAATCATAACCTTTCCAATGATATCTTACATGAGCCATCTTGCATAAATTATATCTTGTTATGCCATATTCATATCATAACCATATTTCTATGAAGAATATCGCATGTAACATCAAAATATTTGGGGGGGGAGAGTGGGAATGCTCACTTATTTCCATTCCCTGAGGCTGCCTAAATATAGGGGTCATTTTCTGCTCCCTTTATAATATCATGTAATATATCTTGTACAATATATGTACAAGGCACTGGTAAGACTTCATCTGGAATACTGTGTAAAAGTCTAGTCACCCAAAGTCCAGAAGATAAACTCAAACTGGAACAGGTGTAGAGAAGGGCCACTAGATCAGGGGAATGGGGAGCCTATCTTACAAGAGGAGAGTAAAAGACTGGCTTATTTAGCTTAGAAAAATGAAAGCTGATAGGGGCTATGATTGCTCTCTCTAAATATATCAGGTGAGTAAATGCCAGGGAGGGAGAAGACCTATTTAAGCTAAAGAACAATGATGGCACAAGAACAAATGGGTATAAACTAGCCATGAATAAATTTAAACTGGAAAGTAGTGGAGGTTTCTAACCATCAGAGGAGTGAGGTTCTGCATTCCAATAGGAGTAGTGGGGGGGGGGGCAAGAAATCTAACTGATTTTAAGATGGAGCTTGATAAACTGGTGAATAAGATTATATGATGCAGCTCCTTGCATTTAAAGAGGACTGGATTCAGTGACTCAGGAAGTCCCATCCAGTTTATGTTTGTTATGGCCAAGATTCACAAAGGTACATAGTTGCTGTGATGTTGAGCATTGCGAAACCTAACTTTTAGTAACACACTGAGATCTGCACAATCTGAGTTAGATGACTAGGCTCCCTGCAATTCACAAAAGCAAGAATTCTAGGCAGGGAGCCACCTAAGATAGCCAATGGGAGATGCTGACAAAAGGGGTCATTAGCCCCAGCTGTCTTTTGGAAATAGGTGCCTAAGTCTGGGCTGCTGGGATGCACCTATCTCTGCTAGTAATGCATGAGTGGGAACTGAACTCCTGGAGTCAAGAGGCTTAGGTTCCTAAGGCGTTTCTTGTGAGAATGATGTAGGGAAAGTGGTGGTGGTGGTTAAATTAGCTCAGTGGTTAAATCACTTGTGGGACACGCAGGTTCAATTCCTTTAACAAACAAAGGGAATTAAGGGATTTGAATAGGTGTCTCCAACCTCTCAGGAGAGAGTGCTCTAACCACTGAGCTCGGAAGTATTCTTCTGTAGGGCTCTCTCTGCTTGAAGCTGTTCTACTGTGGATAAATAATTAGTCATCGGGCCAAAGAAAGCAAAAATGACTTGGTAGCCTGGCAGTTAGGGCACCCACCTAGAGATGGGAGACCCAGAGTCCATTTCTCCTGCTTTAGTGACTCACCATCTATTCCTTTGCCCAGAGAATGGCCTATGAGCATATTTATTGGATCAGGCCCTGCAGTTGAGTTAGGTTGCCAAACGCCTGTCTTCCCCTGTTTGTACGTTGCTCTGGGGCTTAGGTTGGAGATCGGTGCCTGGACTCCTAGAGTGAGGCAGCAGAGCACGTGCTAGAGGCAGAAAATTAGGCAGAGAGGGGATTTTAACCCTGAAAACTTGGGCCATGTCTACTCTTAAAGTGGCACAGCTGTACTGATACAACTGTGCTGCTATAAGAGCACTCATGTAGCTGTGTTATGCCAATGGGAGAGAGCTCTCCCATTGACATAATAAAACCAGCTCAATGAGTAGTGGTAGCTATGTTGGTGGGAGAGTGTCTCCCGCCAACAGCGCTGTGCACATGAGCATTTATGCTGGCAAAACTTATGTTGCTCAGGAGGGTAGTTTTTTCATACCCTTTAGTGACAAAAGTTTTGCTGACATAAGTGCGAGTGTAGACATGGTTTTAGGGGCTGAGAGATTTTAGATGACTGCAGGGCTTGTTGGGAATTTGTGAATCACAGTGAACCCTAAAACCGGTAGTCATCTAAACTCAGATTTTAGGTGCCTAAATCTGGGGTTTAGGTGCTTAAGTATCTTTGTGAATCCAGGCCTATGTTCTTAGCTTAGCAAGAGAGAGTTCTAAATCCTGAGCTATCTAGAATTAAACCTCTCAAATGATCAAAAGGTTGAGATATTGCTTCCACTTTCAGTCAGGCTACAAAAAAGTGTCAGGAATGCAACATAAATTTGCTTAAATTTCACCCCAGACATCCTCTATAGTGCATGCATTGCTTTTGCTTCTGGAAAAACGACAAAACCGAAATACTATTGTGACTATTCTGTTCATCTCTTTGCAAAATTGGTAAAAAGTCCAAATTCACATATTGATTTCCCCACAACACTTTTCTGGTAGGTCTAATGGACATTTTAGCCCAACTCATGAAAGCCTCAGCCTAACATTCATTGGAGAAATTTCTCAGGAAGCAAAGTGGACAAAGTCACATCAACTCTGCCCAGTGTTACTTTTTTAATAAAGCATGTTTAGACATATATGATTTTAAATGACTTTATAAACAAAACAGTTTAATCTAATAAATGAATGGAAGTGCTTACAATTAAATGTAGAATAATTGTAACATGAAAGTTGGTATGGTTGTGTTTGCTACACGTTTGCTAGAGATACACCTCTACCTCGATATAACGCTGTCCTCGGGAGCCAAAAAATCTTACCGTGTTATAGGTGAAACCACGTTATATCGAACTTGCTTTGATCCGCCGGAGTGCATAGCCCCGCCCCCCCAGAGCACTGGTTTACCACGTTATATCCAAATTCGTGTTATATCGGGCCGCATTATATCGGGGTAGAGGTGTAATTGCTAAAGAGGATTATTAAACTGCCTTTACCCACTAAAATACAAGTTTATTTGAAAGGGAAATGCCTCGTCCTCAAATGTTTCTCTAATTACCAACTCAAAGCTGTAGGTTTTTCCATTTGTTTTGAATAAGGGCTTTTTGAATTCCACTTTAAAATAAAGTACAGTCTTTCAGAACTATTTTCTTGAGCTTAAATAGGCATTGCATTAGATGTCTGTAAAGCAGCTTTTCATGCAGAGTGGCCCATTGAAGCCAAACTGCTAGTAATAGCTGAGATTATTTTAAATACAAATACTATTGAAAGTCAAGGTCAAATGAACAGTGTTCAAGTCTTTAAGAACAAAATTCTAGAGTTTTATTTAAAAATCCAGACTACAGACTCAAAGGTATTTTTTAGAATTCTTATGAGGAATTTGCTAAAAGGAGCTTGTTATTGGGGCTACAATACATTGTTAAATATACATGGAAGTATATACTTTAAAATCTCCTGTTCTTCATGGGTTTATTATATTCCAGTCACTGCAATTCCCTTAATAAAAAAGCAACATCAGAAACATTTGTTACGTTATCAGTTGCCCAGCAGAGAAGACAAAGTATAACCAATTGTAGAACTACTTTAATTGATCCTTTTGCAGTTGTATTGTGTTTATCAGAAATTGTAGATAATAGTTTATAGACACAGATTGTAATATGAAATTTTTGATTATGATTATGTGCTTTCTGGAGTAGCAGTCTTTGAAATGTTCTCTTTACTTCCAATAATAAGATTATTTTGTTAGTGTTTTAAAATTAGAATCATCAAAACACAAAGCACAGTTCTACAGCAGGTAGACTGAAGTAAACTACAATAAATAAAAAGCCTGATTCAGCACTTCATTGCTCCAATTGTACATTTATGTAACTTCCATGCGATAATTTAACACCATGGTAGGTCCCAGTCAGTTCTGCACAGCCACAGAGGACAATAACTATATACAGGTACAAGCATGACTGGAGTGAGTATTATGTGATAATTAACTGGTAGAAATTATCAGGTTATCTCCACCTGTAACTTCATGTGACAGTGGCCATATGTTACCATGATCCCAGTGAAGTTATTGGAAAAATTCCTATTAACTTCAATGTAAGAAGGATAAGGCATCAACTTCTAAATTTTCAAATGTGGCAACTAATTCTTCATTCCTTGTTTTAAAGATTCCTGATTTGAGATACATTAGGGGGTTGGTATGTCTGTGTTTCAAGCTGGACACCTAGAATTTGAGACATTCAAAATTAGAGGAACTTCTGAAACTGGTCATTAATGTGCAAGTATTCCATAATGTAGCTGTTGTTGTGCATGTGTGGAAGCAACTAGCAACTTTAGCTGCATAGTAGAGAAAATGTAAGGAACAAAAATACCCAGGGAGCAGCAGGCTTCACAGAGAAACTGAAAAGCCCTTTGGAGGACCATCACACAGAACTAGTATAAATCCATTCCTGAAGTTACAATATATCTTAGAATATGTAGTTCAACCTTACCATGAATATAACATACATATGGCCCATATTCAACATTGATACTACTCTGGCCTAGTCCAAGAAATGATTATGTCAAAGTATAAGAGAGTCTCACGTATCATGCAAAGACATAGCTTTTCTTTTCTAAACTTTAAACTATGCAAAGGGAAGAAAGGGTTTACTCTGTGGGATCCATTCTAGAATAAGGCCTACAACTGTTCTCTGGGCACCAGTCATGTTACACAAATTTTCAACAGATCAGCTGCTAGCTTAGTTAAAATGGGAAGGTCGAGGGGCTTGCAGAAGTTACATGAGAGGTGGAGGGACAACTGAGTTTCCAGGTTAGGCCCTATCATGACCCCAGGCTTCCTACATCCTGTGCTCACCACCAAGCTTTGCACTTGGAAATTTTATATTGTCACCCCTCACTCTGTTCCCTTATTCCAAGGACCCTGTTCCTAGGAACAGAGTGTTCACGGATAAATATGGTGAGTGCTTTTTTGAAGGTCACTGTGGAAAAACCCCATCACTGCAGCTCCACTCCAGACTTTGTTGATGAACTCTTACTTTATTGTTCACAAGTAAACCCATGAATGGACTCGGTTACTGTTCATCTTGAGGTGTCCTCTCTACCTTGTCAAGCACAGGAAAGCCCTATTGCAGATCCCAGTTGTAACTTCCTTTGCAGAAGTTGCTGGGTCCTATCTCCTCCAAACTTGGTCTCAATCGCACCTTCCTAGTAGCCTGGATCCCTACAGACAGCAATGGACTAGTTTCTGGTATCTTCAGAGTCCATACCTGGCACCTTCAACCAGGCCCCAAAAAGAAATCCACCATTAGCTGACAAACATCAACTCTCCCTTCCCCCAGTTCTTGTCGAACTGATGGCAATTGAAAAGACGTTCAATAGTGGCTACCAGTGACATCCTCAGAAGGGAAATCACTGTCTCCTGTCCAACCACCAGTTTTACTTCCCACAACTTCATACATAACATAAACTCACCACATTAGCTAACATTCTCCACACAGCTTGACACTACTTTCACTGAAGTCAAGAGCACAATTATTGTTGACTTCAAAGTCTGTGGATTCTCTCTGTGATCATAGAATCAGAGAATATCAGGGTTGGAAGGGACCTCAGGAGATCATCTAGTCCAACCCCCTGCTCAAAGCAGGACCAATCCCCAACAAAATCATCCCAGCCAGGGCTTTGTCAAGCCTGACCTTAAAAACCTCTAAGGAAGGAGATTCCACCACCTCCCTAGGTAACCCATTCCAGTGCTTCACCACCGTCCTAGTGAAAAAGATTTTCCTAATATCCAACCTAAACCTCCCCCACTGCAACTTGAGACCATTACTCCTTGTTCTGTCATCTGGTACCACTGAGAACAGTCTAGATCCATCCTCTTTGGAATCCCCTTTCAGGTAGTTGAAAGCACCTATCAATTCCCCCCTCATTCTTCTCTTCTGCAGACTAAACAATCCCAGTTCCCTCAGCCTCTCCTCATAAGTCATGTGCTCCAGCCCCCTAATCATTTGTGTTGCCCTCCGCTGGACTCTTTCCAATTTTTCCACATCCTTCTTGTACTGTGGGGCCCAAAACTGAACACAGTACTCCAGGTGAGGCCTCACCAATGTCGAATAGAGGGGAATGATCACGTCCCTCAATCTGCTGGCAATGCCCCTACTTATACAGACCAAAATGCCATTAGCATTCTTATCAATAAGGGCAAACTGTTGACTCATATTCAGGTTCTCACTCACTGTAACCCCTAGGTCCTTTTCTGCAGAACTGCTGCCTAGCCATTCGGTCCCTAGTCTGTAGCAGTTAATTGGATTTTTCCGTCCTAAGTGCAGGACTCTGCACTTGTCCTTGTTGAACCTCATCAGATTTCTTTTGGCCCAATCCAGTCCTCCCAATCATGTCCACCTTTTTGAATACTCGTTGGCAGCACACACCTAACAAACTCTTCGGTCAAGCGCAAATTACTTGTGTAACCTACTGGTTACTTTGTGTTACAGGTCTCCCTCTGTGCTTGATCCACAGAGCATATGAGTACAGATGAGCAAATAACTGATTTTTCAGTTCAACAGCTGAACTAAAAGTTCACAAAACAATTCAGATAGTTTTGAACCAAAAGTGATTTTTTTCCTCACTGAAACGAAAAACTGAAAAATGTTAAGTTTGAACTAAATGTTTTGAATTGACATTTTCTAAATGAAATGCAAATTGAACTGACATTTTTGAAATGTTTCATTTTGAAAATACCTAAACAAAATATTGATGTTTCAGAATTTCCAGTGTTTTCACCTAAATTGACCAATAAGTTTGATGCCCCCTGGGTTTGTTTTTTTTGCAAATTTCATATTTGTAATAAAATAAATTCACCCAGTTCTACATGAGCTCTACATAATATCAGCTGGGGTGCTTTAGCTCAAGCTGCAGCAACTCATGCTCTTAGCTCTGGGGTTTCCTGTTTTAATCCCAGGTGTGTTGACCAAGATGGTGGCCATCACACTTGCATCAGGTTGTTCCCTAGATTGAAAGTGCATTTCCCCTGGAACATGTAGTTGTGTAAACCTTTGAAAATTAACCATCAATGGGATTTAGGTGCCTAAATGGCTAAATCCCTTTTGAGAATGACAGGGTCTTAAATCAGTTAGGCACTGCAACACCAAGCACAGCAATGCTTGCATGCCTTTAAAAATGTGAGCTGTAGGAAATATGTACTATATGGTCCAGTGCTAATTATAGTTGGTCTACCCAAATATTGTTCTATAAATTATGTATTATGTATACTCAATAATTTATATTGTAACTACTAATGTTTCCACAATGTCAAATTAAAATAATTCATTTAAGAGTTTTTAAATGTTGAAGGGAGTAAGAAATCACAATTCCATAAATAAGTAAGGGAAAATACTAGAGCTATGCAAAATATATTTGTCTCAAAATGCTCCTATTTAAAAGTGAAAATGCATCTGTTGTGGAGATGGGGAATCTCTGTGTGCAGCTGGATGTTATGATGTGTGTATGGATGTGAAGTGAGGTAGATCTGAATGTTAATGTTGTATTAACTGGTGATTTTTGTGTGTGTGTTAAATGGGGCAGGTGGCACTGTCTATTATAAGCTTGTTCAACACTACCCATTATAAAACCCTGGTTTTAGTTGCTTATAGCTTTGCCAAAGTTCAACTGTTTGTGCTGACATTTTTCACACTGGGTGTCTGTGTCAGGTTTTTTGTTTTGTTTTGAAAAGTGCTAGCCAAAAACAGTTCAGCTGTTTCCAAGAACAAGTGTAGGGGAAAATATATTATTTTTTTTTCTGTTCATGTTAAAAAAATCTGCCAGCCTTTTCTTTGAGAAGCTCTAGTGCCCCTCTGGCTTTGGAGCGGGGACTGGAAATTTGGCAGGATGGGTGGCCTTTGTGTTACAGATGTGACATTTGTGAACACTGTGAAAATCCACCCAAATTTGGCCAAGCTATAAGCCTTAAAAAGAGCAGTCCACACAAGGGACTTGCTTCACAGCTAAATTCTCTAACACTCTGTTCATACTGCCTGCTCCAGCCCATGGCTGCAGGAGGCTGAACAGGACTTCCTTGCAATTACAGATCTGGGTTGGATACTGGAATTGAGAGCAGGGAGACTGTATCTCCTATGCTCAATGACTCCCCCACTGCAGGCTTTCAAGGAGGAGGAAGGAGGAGGAAGCTGACTGATTCAGACAGAGAGGGGACAAGAGTGGACCTGGACTGGGGTGACAGAGTAGACTGAGACAAAGAGGCTGGGAGGTGGCAAGGGAAGGGAAATGTGAACAGAGAGTTGGAGTGTTGAGGAGACTGGGAAAAGAGACGGAGACTGGAAGCCATAGGGAGGAGGTGATGGCTTGGCAAGCAAACTGGGGATTCTCCCCTGCCCTCAATGCTCCTCTAGTTGGTGCCCAGGCAGCATGGAGGAGAAGAAAGTAGCCTGACTGCAATGTAGAGGGGGTGAGGAACTGAGGAGGTGGGGAGACTCATACAGGAGGAGTAGATAAGACTCTACCACTGCGTGCTTTAGGTAACTGTCTATTTTCAAAAGACTTTCTTTTCTAATTGTCTGCACTTCCTCTTGCTGTTCTCTTTAACATATTATAATATATTTTAATAGTAATCTTACCATTCCCCCCAGCCCATCCTTGCCAGTCCTTAGTCTTTTCCCCCCAGCTCCTGCTCCTCTTATAGGGACTGAGCATCTGCAAATATTTTTCCCCTTTTGTTTCAGTCCCCTCCAGATTTCTTCAACATAGTAACTCCCAGCCTTGCACCTCACACTTAAGTGGCTTGGAAGTCTCATGAAATAGCACTCCTTGTGGTTTTACCAGTGGAAGAATGACCATCTAAGCCAGAGGAAACCAATTCAAAATGAAGCGTTGTCAAACCACTGATCATTTCCCTATTACAAATGGGTGGTGCCATTTGTCACTGGTTAGGTAACCAGTCAAGGGACCTGAATTCTAGTCCAACCTCTACCTAACTTTCTCTGTGAACTTGAGCTACTTGTACATCTTCACTGCGCCTCAGGTTTTCTGTATGTAAAAGGGGAAACTAGGGAAGAAGGTGGGGATAGAATTTTGGGAAAGAAAGAGATTGAGATCATGCCTATGGTGAGAGACAGGAAAGAAGTCAGAGAGGGATATCAAGTGAGCCTGGGGCAAAGGGAAGCGATAGATGCAATAGAATCCAGGACTTGCTTTACTGGGTGTAACAAATAAATAGGGGTTGAATGTAATTTACACTTACGTCAATTTACATCACTCTGACCATGTAAAGTGTAAAAATTCTAAAAATGAGTGTAAATGTATCTTCTGCACACTTCAAGGCCCCTTACCATTATCAGAGCAGTGCAAAGTTAATGACATATAGGCTCATAAGTGTTTTTCCATGTCAATGTAGCTGCTAAAATCAATGGTTTCACAAATTAGCACCAATCTGCTATGCACCACATCTTCATTCTAAGCTTCTCCACTGCTGTATCTATGATAGCAGGGTAGCTAATACGTTTTTCTGTGAGAAAGGGAGAAAAGAGAACAAGATACATAATTGGAGGCTTATAGGAAAAATGAAGATAAAAGAACATGACAAAAAAAAATCAAGCATAGCCAGTTCATTGGCTTGGTGACTGCACAATAAGGCCAAACATTTTCAAAGTTGGGAAACCTAGAGTAAGACAGCTAAATCCAAATGCAATCATCTAAATAAGTGGCCTGATTTTCACAGGTGTGGAGCACCCACCTCTCTTGTTGACAGGATGACTATGGCAGGAAAAAGAATAAACCTACGCTCAGTCCCAACACCTGCTCTCTCTTTGCAGAAGACTGGATCTAGGATAATAATGATAAGAATGGAAGAGAGTGGATTTCACTGTTAAACCTTCTCTGTGTATATGAATTGGTGTTCTGTAAACATGGCATATCAGCCCTGGGGGAGATTACTTCATTGTTCAATTGGGCAGAGTACTTCTTTCTCATAGGCTGGCTATTCCTACAGTGATGTTGTGGGAGATGTAGTCCAGACAGGGAGGCTGGCCCACAGAGAAAATGACAAGATGAGGCACCATAACTACAACTTCCATGAAGTTCCAGGGTAGCTCAGGTGGATGCAGTTCTATGTCAAACTGAGCTGAAACAAAACATTTGGATTCAGGAATATCAAAATATGTTTCAGTCAAAAATATTGCAATAAAATGTTATCATTTCTCAAACTTTTTTTTAGAACTTTCCATTCCACAACATTTTTTGATATTTAAACTTTTCTTCTCAAATTGGGATGGAAACAATTTTGAAATTAGAATTTACTGTGGGACCAGATTTTTCAACCAGCTCTATTATATTGGGTTTTTTCTCATCTTCTAGTGCAGAGGTCCCCAACCTTTTTTGTCTGGCGGACGCCAAAAAAAAAAAAAAAAAAAAGACAACTGCTACGCGGGCGCACTTAGACCCCCCGGCGGGCGCAATGGCGCCCGCAGGCACTGGGTTGGGGACCCCTGTTCTAGTGCAAAATAGTTAAAGTCCCAGGACTCACATTGCCAGCACCAGAAAAAAAATCCAGTATCCATGGAGATTCCATAATCTCCATTGCAGCTCTCAGAAAACAGACACATTTTCATAACCTCCCTTTAGAGATTTCTTTCAGCTTGTGCTCCGGTCCCCTACATATACACTCATGTTCTTCATGCAAAGAACTTGTTTCCCAGAATTTTTTTGTGTTCCTCTTCTTTCTCTCATGATGCCTATTAGCTCTTTATGTTCCCTCTCTTTCTCCCCCTCTCTATACTTTCCTGCCTCTATATCCCTGAGGCTGTTTACTCGGCTAATTCTGTTCCCATTGTATTGACCTGCCAAGTTCCTTCTGGAAAGTTAGGGCAGGCTTCAACTACACTGAGGCACAGTGCTGGCCTCAGCACTGACTTCATAGAGCTGGGTTTTGTGCTAATCAGATGCCATCACAGTGCAGAGCTAGGAAGTTCCCCACTGTCTCTTTCCTTTCTTCCAGAATTACATTGCATTTCACTGACTCAGTCTTTCATGCAAAGTCTTTTACTAGCAGATAGTATGAGGTCATCAACTGTGCACTTCCTGCAATCTTGAACAGTGGAGCAGAAAATCTCAAATTTTGACATCTCTTTCACATTAGTTGTACAATCATTCATAACGTGCTTCCTACTGCATTTTGGCCCTTCATTTTCTTTCAGTTTGTGATGGTTCTGTTTTGTTTTCCACATCTCACTGCTGGGAGGAATCTGTTAGTGGAAAGGTTCAGGTTAAGAACTTGCAGTGACCAGGTATGTTTTGACTTCTGATCTTTTCCCCAGTCTTTAGTGTCTTGTCCTCTTAAATCTCTGTTTGGAATGTTGTTGAATTTGGAGTGAGGTCATTTGATCTGTTGCTCTGGAGGTCAGTGGTGGTAAGATCTGTTCTATCCCTGTGTCTGCCATGCCTTGTCCCAGGATCAACATCATCACCACATCCCCAGCACTGAGCAGTGGGATAAATCTTAATTGCCTCTCTGATACAGGGATATCCCCAGTCTCGCTTCTTGCTTGTGCATGTACACTTTGATTCTTCACTGAGAATCTCATGTCAATTGCACAGCACAGAAAATGGCACTTCCTGATTTTTTTTTTTTCTGTCTTAACTTTGCTGATGTCATTTTTCATAGTTTGGTATGATTGAAGTTGCAGTAAATATTGCTTTGTAGTATCCATTGGAGATGGAAGTGAAAGCCTTATTGAGTATCGAATAGCAGTAGGCAAAGGAAAGGTGGCAAGGAATGCAAAATATTTTTCTCTTATTTCCGTGCTTTAAAGGTTTTGGAGTAGGTGTGGAGGGTCTTGATGCAATTTTAACTGTCACTTAATAAAAAGTCCATTACTATATAATAGATACATATTCAAAGATGCCTCCTATCAGTATATAATATTAATATATACAAAGATGACTGCTACAGGATTTCCACTTGATGGCAAAATGTTGTAGTAAAGTGACTTTTGAATACATGCCTCTATTGGAGGGAGCAACAATTCACCCAATTATTATGGGAAATCAACAGTATTGAATGAAATGCCTTTCTTCCATGAGACTCCATGGAATATTATTTTAATCACTTTTGATCAGCATTAGAAAACACAGACCTAAAAATCAAAATAAAATTGAAGAGCAGAGGAAGTACTGAAGCACTGGGAAGGAATTCTCACTTCTTCTTTAATGTATTATACAGGTTCATGGTGGATCACACCATGGGACAATGCCTGCTCTCCATCCTATTTAGACATTCACTCATAAATTTGCTTTTGATTGACCTTTTCTTGATCAGATCTAATCTACAAGCTTGCTTTGTTTTTCTTTATCATAATTAGGCTTTGTGCAATTTAAATGTAATCACTACAGATACAGATAGTAAAGCTGACCTGGTTTTACCAAGTCCACCAATGCAATAATTCTGTAAAAAGGAAAACTACTCAGATTTCCTGGAATGGTCCCTGTTACATTACCACTACATTCATTTTTCCAATAAAAATATTTAAATTTAGTGTATACTATATTTGTATGAACAGTTGATTACCATGGAAAGCAAGAGGTAGGGCCTGTAGAACATATCTCTTTTGCTACTGAATATATTGATATTGCTTTAACATTTTTATTTCATTGTAATGTCAGCAGTACAATATTGAGGTATGACAGAGGATCAGCAGTGAGAAGGTTAACCTGTCTCTTGTTTCAGATCAGTGGTCAATAAATGCACAACGTGAAAACCTTACAAATCCCCAACTATTAGTGAGCAACTGTTAAAATAATGGGCTTTTAATTAAAGGTGTGTAGGTAGTGCAATACCCATAACCTGTTTCTATACACGCTTACTAAAAAAGAACCAACTGCATTTCCCAGAGAGTGAGATCTGCTGATTACTGACATAGTGTGCAGTACTAATGTCTAATTAGCTGCTAAAGGGCACCACTCACTTTTATGTGCAGCTGAAAGAATACTCAACATTTGTATTCATGATAAATGTATGCTGCTGCCTTTGCCTTGTTACCTCCTAGTCCCTCTGTAGCATACAGCCTTTCAAAGTGTTGATAGACACCTGCTTAAATGCTGATCTTTCAAAATATACTGCAACACTAATTCTAAATTACAGAAATGATTCAAAGGCATCTTAGGAAAATGACACTTTTTATCTGACCTGGATGGAGAATCTAGCTATTACCCTGACAATAATATAGCACTGGGATTTAATTCTTTATATGTGTTTTGTGCAAAGCTAGTCATTCCAGCACTTATACTCCATCCCACAATCTCTTTAATAGGTACTGAATATTTATGGAAAAGTGTGTTTTCAATATATAAGAGAGAGAATTCTCCTAACATTTTGGGGGAAGAAATCAAACACACAGTAAATTACACCTCCTCCCCTTCCCTTCCCTGCCCTCCCACCCTCTCCCCACCAGGTTATGGTCAAGATTCTGGTACCTTTACTCACCCTGATTAGCATTCTACTCCACTAGTCATTTCACTGACTTCACTGTGACTTTTCCACATGAGTAAAGACACTATTCCACATGAATAAAGCTATTAGAATCTGGCCTCATATTTGCATTCATCCTTTAAATAAAATCACAGCTCTAAACTGTAACATAGGCACACAGATAAATATGTGCATCTCATCATTACTTACAGCTTATCACCCTTCTTTCCAGTAACTTTGCCATGCAAATTTACTAACACACTATAGGGACAGGAAGGAGGAGGAGGAAAAAGAGAACAGTTAGCAATTTAAAGGCAAGGTCAAAAGACACTTTCATTGCGTTTCGGCAGATAATGTAAGTGACAGGCAAGTAATCAATTTAAAACAAAATGTCAACTCTTCATAGTCAGGTAACAATTATCTAAACCATCTTCAACCGTATTTCCCAGCAGCCGCATCTTCATTTAGATGAGCTTCCTTCTGACCTAATTGTGTTAATAATACTTTGTACATTTCAATTTTGCTGGAGTCAACATGGAAGCTTAAAAGCCTGATTAAATGAATTAAGGGCACAGAGCCAACAATGTTTTTCTATGGCTACAAGTTGTACCAACAAGAAAAAATAAAATAAATCTAAACATTATATTACCCTTTCTTCTCTGTATCATAGCCATACTATATAGGGCTGCATCCTTAGCTGGTGTAAATCAGCATAGTTCCAATCATCACAATGTAGGTATGTCCATTTATGCCTCCTGAAGATTTGCTGATTAGTATTTTCCTGCTCTCAGAGGACGATGGCTAGATTTAAAAAGGAACTTAGGCGTGGTAATGCTCAGCATTATAATGCTAAACTTTTAGTGACTAGAAAATCACTCTGGTTCAGAAAACCTGAGTTAGGTGTTTGGGCTTCCTGTACAATGAATGGAAGGACATAGGTGCCTGAGAATGGGGTCCACAAAAGCCAGCATGCTAGGCGGTTCCCTGCCCAAGTTATCCAATGAGAGATGCCAATACAAGTGGTGTGTCTTCAGTTCTGCCCCTCTTGGGGCATTTGCAGCCTATCTCTGATTCACATTTTCAGCTGTGAGCCCTCACCTAATGTTGGGCACCTAAGGTGTTTCTTGCAAGAAGGTGGGGGTGGAGACACTCCCTCCTACCTTTTAACCCAGTGGTTAGGATACTCACCTGGGATGTGGGAGACTTATCCCCAGAAGTTCAAGTCTTCTTTCTGTCTGAAAGGGGAAAAGAGATTTGAATTGCTATCAGCGATCTTTCAGGTGGGGGCTTTAACCACTGGGCTACAGGATATCCTGATCTGGGCCTCCGTTAATCACTCTTGTTGAAGTTGTTCCACTTTGGATTCAATAGCGAGCGAGAGAGAGAGAGAGACTTTTGACTTTTTCAAAACATTTAATAAAATCAGTAAAGAAACACAGTAAAAACAAGAAAATGAATTACAAATTCAAAAATAATTGCCCATCCTGAACAATACAAAGTGCATTTCCTACAGTCCCACTGAATAAATTGATCCAAATCACTTATAAGAATACAATATATAAAATCCAAATGAAAACGTAGAATTATTAAACATCTGCAAATGAAGAACATCAGCAACCCCAGTAACAAATAAATTACATTGCTTTTTTAAATGACCATCTTTCTTTGACCCAAAATAAATTTTGCAAGGCATACCACAGACCTATTTGTGAACCTATAGTTAACAGTAAAAATAAAGACAGTAGGAGAAAAAACAAGGGCAAATAACTGAAAAATAACCGGAAGTAAAATAATGGCCTGGAACATATAAGAAACAGATGTGAAAAACTGTCCTGTCTATATCATAAAAAGGACATGACACATGACACAGACACCTCTGGAGTCAAACAATGCACAAACACTTTCATGGTAATAGTCCCAAAAAAACATTCACCTTAAGTAGACTGTATATTTCATTATTCAGTAATTGAATGAGGGAGACAAACCTGAGCCCAAAAGCACAAAGGGTGCAAAACAAATATCCATGATCTATACAATCATAAGCCTTCTCCTGATTAAGGGAAATCAACCCAACATACAAATCATACACTTCTGAGGTGAAAATTACAGCCCACAGTAGGAACATTTTATCAAAAATTGACCTGTTGGGGATGCAATAGGTCTGATCAGGATGCATGACAGAACCAATAACCGTTTTCAGTCTATCTGCGAAGGCCTTTGCAAAAAGTTTATAGTTGGAGAAAAGCAGACACACTGGTTTCCAATTCTTCACCTCTCCAAATTCTCCCTTCTTAGGTAACAGGGTAACAACCACTCAACAACAACTGAATGGGAATACCTTCTCTTTGTTGCTCTCCTGAAAAACATGGAGCAAGTGCAGTCCAAGAAGGGTCCAAAAGTCCTTATAAAACTCAATAGGCAAACCTTCAATACTAGGTGCCTTCCTTGGAGCAAAGCCATTTAAGGCAGAAGTCAGTTCTGAGAGTGTCAGGTTCTGTTCAAGTCTGTCCATATCCAATGTTGAGATCCTAGGAAGATCCTCACAGAGCTGCTGATTCTCAAATGGATACACAAACTCTGTGGCATACAGGTTGAGAAAAAAGTCACAGCAAAGTTCCTAAATCCCAAAGGATCTGAAAGCACTTGACCCAACAACATCTTGAAATGGCCAATCATCTTCTGTCCTCCATGTTTCTTTTCCAGACTGAAGAAAAACTGAGTAGATGTATCAATTTTAGAAAGATCCTGAAAACAGGCCCTAACCAGTCTCCCTTGAACTTTGCTATATAACAGGTCCTGCAATAGCTGTTTATTTTTTTTTAAATATTTCAAGCTCTCATGCAACCCAACATCCTTACTGCCATGAAAGGCTTTTTCAAATTCCACAGTCCCCAATTATAACTCCTCCATACTCTGGCAAAGGCTTAGGGATGCCTGTTGGGTGTATTGCTGACAAAAAAACATTTAATATTAACTTTACCCACTTCCTACCACTGCCAACAAGGGGGAAACATCCCAGGTTCCCCCCAAAATAATTGAAAGAGTCCTGAAAGTGAACATCTTGTAAAAGATGAGTGTTAAAATGCCAGTATGGATGACAGTCTTGAATAGAAGGAAGAGATAACACAAATAAGACCAAATCCTGATCTGAAATCCCAGTAGACAATACAACTAGAAAGCAAACAAGACAAATGATAAGTAAAAATATAAAAAATGGTCCAAATGAGCCATAAAGAAAGAGCTGGCTCTCAACCACGCGTACTGCTGTGCATCAGGGTGAAAATGTTGCCACACATCAGTCAGGTCAGAAGCCTGTAATAGAGTTGCAAGTCACTGAGCAGACAGTGAATGCAGTTCTACATGATTCCTATCCAATCTTTCATTAAGAGTACAATTAAAATCCCCGTCCAAAATATTCAAATATGATTTAATTAATATTTTAAATAAGAGCACCCAAGCTCTAAAAACACACTCACACACAGAATCTATGTCTACAGTAGAAACACAGGCATTAATAAAAAAGGTGATATTGCTCAAAAGTAGCTTGAACTGTCATTAAGTGTCCTGGACCAACTTCCTGCACAACCAGCGAATCAGGCTTTGTCCTGTCTGCAAAGTGATTAGCAATTGCAGAAGAACCTCCTGTCTCCACTCAGCAAGCTTATTGGTTTGGTTGCCTACATGTGTGTGCATCTCTTGCAAAAATGCAATGTCTAGCTTTTTCCTGGGACAGGTACTCAAGAACAGCCTTTTTTTTTTTTTAAATGCCTCTGGACCCATTCACAGTCAGAGAGCCACATGCAAAATTATCCATCAGACCAATACTCATCAGAAAAAATAAGGAAAAGTCAGACACAGAAAAACAAAACAAAGAACACCAGATTCTCCGACATCTGTTAATCCCAAACGTTTCCACTAGTCAAAGAGGCAAGCACTTTGGTCACCAGTTTTTTCAATCTGTACCACTTCTGTTTAACAAACTTAGACACAGAGACACATCTCATAGTATACTGAGCAGACAACAAAAACAGATTAAGGTCAGGAAACCAATCTACCACCTCTACTCCATGTTTTCCCTTAGTCTCATCCAGAAACCCATCAATAACGTCTGGGGTATATCATGCGTCATGGAGCTTGGGACCCAAAGAATCTGAGTTTGTGATTCCCCCTTGCTCTCAGACTCAGTAATTACCTACCTTGTGGGGGTAGGGAGTGAACAGCAGAGAGAGAACTGGGAGGGAGGGGGCTGCTGTGAGCATAAGGGCAAAAATAATACCTGTGAATTCTCCATGCCCCAACCAAAGAACCTCCCTCAGCAGCACCCCAACAGTGTGCTTCCCAACTGCACTGACCAGACTAGCTCACTTTGCAGCACCCTCAGAAATTGGGGGCCCCTACTCCTGCAACAGCTGTTTTTTGCTTTGGGGTTTTTCCAGCAAGCCAGAATTCGCAGGTAAGGCAGCAGATTCCATAGCAACAGGCTCAGCCTCTATCTTGCAGTCAGCCTCAGGGTGACAGCTACTGAGTCAGGAACCACAGAACCAGTAATGTCATCTCCCCCACATTGTAAAGGGGGCACTACTCCCCCAGAACAAACATCTCGAGATACATCTGGAGCCTGTTGGGACCCTGTGCATACACACCCTGTGCTTTACTTTCAGAAACCCCCACATTCCCTTGCATGGGGTCACCATTCCCATGGGCAGCCTGCCATTTAGGGCACTGATTGAGCAAATGTGTCCGACTCCCACAACGAAAAGAGGCCATGTCCTCAGTGGCAACAAACACAATGTAGACACACTCCCCAGTCTCATACTGCAGGGAAACTTTGGAAGTATTGTTAATGTCATATAAACTGCTTACAAAAGGACAAGAGATGCCAAACCTCGGGGGCTTTACAGCCCACAAGAATCCTCCTAACAGGGCTAGTGACCTTACTATGACTCGCCACTGTCTCTAGACAGCTGCTCATTTCCTAAAAAAGAAGGAAAATTAGAGCTAGTGACTTTACCAGCAGGTGTTGAGCAAGGCACTATAAGGACAAAAACACTCTGCGCAACACTCCCCTCCACAACCATCCGCTCAACAATGCTTAGCGTGTGAACACAGACAATAATAGCCCTGCTCATGCAGGAGGCATACCTCACATTTTCAAACCTAATCGCCTTCCCTGCAGCTAGAACACACATTTCCAGAGGCAGTCTGGAGGCAAAATCCGCAAAAATCCACAACAACCTGAGTTCTTTGTCCCCCTGGCCATGCCAGCCCAGAGGGCAGACAAAAGCCTGATAAAACAAACAAAATCCTGGAATTATACCAACAGCAACTACAAAACTAAACAAAACAAAACATAAAGAAAACCCCAAATCTCATTTCCCCAACAGAAAGAAACATGGAGAACAGCAAAGCGTACTCACTCTCGAAGATGAGAGAGAGAGAGAGAGAGAAATATATGGATGAAAATGACTCTATGACTTGGTGGTCAGAGCACTTATCTGTGCGACCCAGGGTCCAATCACCCTACTCCAATCACTCTTTATTTATCTACAGTGGCACAGCTTCAACAGGAAAGGAGAATATCCCATAGTCCAGTGGACAGGGCATGCCCATGAGAGGTGTCAGATCCCTGTTCATGATCCCTACTCCTCATAAAGCAGAGGGAGGACTTGAAAAGGGGGTCTCCCACAACCCAAGTGAGTACCCTTACCACTGATCTAAAAAAGTTCTGAGGAAGCTCCTGTTCCAGTTGTTTTGTGTGGAGTTGGGTGACATCTGAACATGACTACTGGTTGGGCCCTACAGACTAGTTAGGTGGAGGAGCACCTATCTTCCCCAGGTTTGTTGCTCTCACTGGGTCTTAGACAAGTAAGGCTGTAGAGCTCATGCTCAGAGGCAAAAACTTAGGTGGATAAAGAACTTTAATTTCAAAAACTTAGGGGCCAAATGAGTTTAAGTGCATGCAGGGTTAGGCAGCAGCTGAACAGGGACTTTGTGAATACCAGTGGCATTTAAATCTGATACTTAGACACCTGAAGTGGCAGTTAGATGCCTGTGATGGGGCTCCACTCAGCACTCTGGTGCTTCCTACTGGCTGTCTTGGGGATTCGCTCTACAGGTCATCACGACCTTTCCCAATAGTGCCTCGCCCACCATCACATCTGCTCTTGGACCCATGTCACTCCAAGGACCGCAGCATCCTTATCATGACACAGCCCTGTGGTCTGTGTCACCATCTGTGTTCCCACCTTCCAGGGTCCCTGCAGTCAACCATACATCCACTTCCCCAGTTGTGAGTCGGGGGCACCTGGGCCTGCCCACTACTCCAGGTCCCAGCCCAGGGATCCTGTGGATAGCGGCCACATGCTGTGTCCTCTCCAACTCTTCAGTACATTTCCCTGGGCCACTTCCATGCAACTCCAGCATCTTTTTCACCCTCATCTCAGGGCCTCATCATGCCAGTCCTACCAGCCAGCCAGGAGTTCCCTTTTGCTCCCCTGTTCCTGCCCAGCACTTCTCTGTCCAGAGTACTAGCTTTCATCCACCAGCAAGGCACCCACTACCCCTCCTTCAGCTCCAGGAACTAACTGATCCTGCTCTGCCCTGCAGCTCTTCTTATAAGGGCCTGCTGAGCCCTAATTGACTGCTCCTCTCAGCGCCTCTCCTATTGGCTGCTTCCTGTGCAACCTCCCTAGGGCTCTGTTAATGCCTTCCATGCCAGTGTGGGGCAGATGCTCTATCATAGTGCCTAAGTCCCTTTGTGACTGTAGTTCAGAATACCTATAATAAACCTAGTTGGATGGACAAAGCAAGCAATGATTTAACCTGAAGAGATTTGAGAGTTATGTGGAATTGCTAATGGGATTAAAATTTGATAATGGAATTTAGAGGAAATATTTTCATATAACTACTCTCCTTTCTAAGATTCTGGAACACTTAGCTCCTGATTTTCATTTAGACCAAGGCCACTTTACACCACTCTAGGCATGTAAAGAGGTCTTAAATTGGGTGTAAATAACTTTATGCCCTCATTGAGGGCCCCTTTTGCTCCAAAAGTGGTCTTAGTGTAAATGAGAATCAGACCCCCAAATTTTTATATTAATAGATGTTATAATATTTCCCTTGCCCTCCATTTCTGATGTACAAATGTGTTCTTTTATTAGCCCCTTCCAAGGGATATAGTACTGTCTTTTTCAACGTGTGCTAATCTTTTCTCTAATATATTTCTTAAGGTTCTATATTCCAGAAGTAACATATTTTAGGAAACTGGATCCACCTGTTTCAAATGAATCCAATTTCAGTCATAGGCTTTGAACGCCTGCTGGAATTGTTTCTACTGAATCTGTTCAAATAGCTCTCTTTTACCCTCTTTGAGGTTCTGTGTTGGATTTGCTAATTGGACAGTCTACACCGCAGTAAGGGTTAGTGAAAACCACAGAGTGGATAGGGTGAGAACATACTCCTGAAATCAGTAATCATACAAATGTAGGACTGGAAGCGACCTTGATAGGTCATTTAGTCCAGTCCCCTGCAATGAGGAAGAACTACGTATTATCTAGATCTTCCCTGACTGGTGGTTGTCTAACCTGTTCTTAAAAACCTCCAATGATGGAGATTCCACAACCTCCCTAAGTAATTTGTTCCAGTGCTTAATTACCCTTGCAGTTAGGGAGCTTTTCCTGATAATCCCCTTTATTATCCTGGTAACAGAAGATGAAACATTCCTCCCTCCTCCTCCTCCTCCACTCCCCGCTCCCACCCCTGAGTTCTTCCCTGCTTGGTTTTCTACCTTTTTTTCAGAAGGTGTAGACAAGGAGGGGAAGCAAAAGAATGCTTCCTAAAAATGTCTAGTGTTATGGTCCCTTGTGTGCCACCTGATTAGCACAAGGGGTCATAAAGGGCTACAAAAGCAGAAACTTCCCCACTTGGAGAGGAATTCTGCAAGTGCAAGTGTGATACAGGTGGGTTCCTACCTTATGTTTCCAACTCTGCCCAGTGTAGGGTGTGCATCTCAGGGAGGGGGGAGCGGGTGTGATACAGCAGAGCCCTGCTACACCAATCTTGCACTCGTGCAGAGTCTGTAAAGCATAAGAGTCTGCAGCCATAAGGTTTTAAAGAAGAAATAAATTACCAGCTATGAAAATTCGATAATGGGCAGCACTGGAAATCTACCCCTAAACCTGAAAAGAAGAATATTATGCACATAAAATAATTAATTTGCAGTCAAAGATACACATCTGAAGGGAGAGAGACAAAATAATAATAATAAAAAATAGCCCCTACTTCCTTGAAATAATTTCCAAAATCTCAACAAATGAGACCAAAACAATGACACTAATATGTTTACAAGAAGAAGAAAGGCAGGGCAATAGGGAAAATCCCTCAGTTCCAGCAAATCCCTAGCACAGCATTCTGGTACATATTTAAGGCATGAGTTTTAATGTATTCTCCAAGTGCTGACGTTACTCTCAGGAATGGCCAAGTAGAAGGAGCTATTTCATTAATAGACCTTCACACATTGTTTTTTATGAACTTTGCACACAGGTAGAGTTAAGTGTGTAAAAGATATGCAACAAATATGATGCACAGTATGACTGATTAGCCTTTAGGATTTTTTCCCACACCATTTTGGTGAAAATTTCTGATAGCCTAATTACTGGTGCTATTAAGAACCTGAGAGTAATGTCACTTCTGTACTATGATTTCCACAGCAACTAATTATAATAACAAACAAAGAATGATTATTTTAGGTGGAACATAAGTAGCAGGAGGAACAAAATCTTGAGGAATGCAGTTTTCATGTAAATATCCCTATTAATGAAATACAGAGGAAGAGAAATACAAGAAATATGATATTTAGCAGAAGGAGAATGGTCTCTAAATAGAATATTTTAGAATGTGAAATGAAGATCTCATTCAATACAGTTGGATATTATTCAAAAGAGCCTGCTCAACACTGACATGGTACACTGAAAGACCCATTATGGTGTATTTTGTCTTAATAATGATGAAAAAGGAGATTAGTGCACACTGACCTTTTGATTCAGTGTGATTCCAAATAAAGTGTCTCATGCACTTTCATCTTCATTACAAGGCTCTGTAAAACTCTAATAGCTCCTGCAACCTAAAACAATGTGAGGAATGAAAATAGAGGAAACGCCAACAAGAGCAGGGTGAAATTTTTCAATTGACTAGTTCATTCATTGAATTTGACATGAATTTGCTGAATAGGTTTGGCCAGATATCTTTTTGGTGAGGCTACATTCACAAAAAAAAAAAAAGAGGGGGTTCACTTTGTGTTCAGTGATTAGGGTACTTACTTGAGTTGTGGAACCATGTGCAAATCCTCACTCTGGAGCATGGATTTGAAGCTATGTTTCTACTGTCCTAGGTGAAAACTCCAACCATCTGCCTCTACAATATTTTAAGGTGGATCATTCTCAAACTCTCCTATTGAAGCTGTTTCACTTTGTATAAAATAAATAAATATTCACTGGGGGAAAGGGACTCGAGTCTTCTCCCCCTCCCCCGGTGAATGTTCTAACCACTAGGCTATAGAGTCATTATCACTCTCTGGCCCAATGACTATTCAAGAATATTATACAAAGTGGAACAGCTTCAGTAGTACATAGGCTTATCCCACTATAGCCTTGTGGCAAAGTCTCACATCTAACAGGTAAAAGATTCAGGTTCAAAGCAGTGTGCCCCAGCATAGATGAATGCACTAATCAGTGGGATAAAGGGTAATGAGATGGGTAGATTCTCCCCCACTTCGCTTTGTGTATTGAGCCCTTTAAAAATACCCTGAAACAAAGTTTTGTTTGAGCCAAAATGGACTTTTAGATTCACTGAAAAAAAATGATTTTTTTTCAGATTCTGTTTGACTCAAATCAAAACCTTTTTCAATTTCTTTTTGGAACTCCCACTAAAAGGAAAAATCAGTTTTTCACCCAGCTCTGCTCCAGACTAAAAGTCAAAATGATACTAGGGCTCAGAAAAACACTCATAACAATATATGAAAATTCACAATTAAATAAAGTTAGGCATGAGCTCATGTCCAGTATATGATGCAATCTCTAAGACCAAAGAAAGGAGTTAAGAAATAACACCTTTAATAACATTTCTATAGTTTTTGTCACATTCCTGTCCTAGCCTTCATATTATGTTATTGTAATTTTAGTATAAAGTGATTGTTTTCTTGTTGTGCTTTAGAAATGACTGGCAATTTCCTTTTTTTTCAATATTCAGCTAGTATTGAAAAGTAGGTATGCCAGATGCACATATTTAAGCAATCACAGTAACATCATGGCAATTTAATATATTCTAAGGCCAGAAGGGACCATTGTTATAATCTGTCTGACTTCCTGTATAAATCAGGCCATAGAACTTCTCCAAAAAGACTATATCTTTTACAAAAACATCCATCACAAACCTTGGTAAATTGTCCCAATGATTAATTCATCTCACTGTTAAAAATTTACACCTCATTTCTAGTCTAAATTTGTCTCGCTTCAACTTCCAGCCACTGGATTGTGTTATACTTTTCTCTAGTAGATTGAAAAGCCCATTATTAAATATTTGTTCACCATGTAAATACTTATAGACTGTAATCAAGTTACCTCTGAACCTTCTCTTTGTTAAGCCAAGTCGTTTGAGCGCCTTGAACCTATCACTATGTTTTCTAATCTTTTAATCATTCTCATGGCTTTTTGTTGAACCCTCTCCAATTTCAATGTCCTCCTTCAGCTGTGGACACCAGAACTGGACATAGTATTCCAACATCACTTGCACCAGTGCTAAATACAGAGGTAAAATAACCTCTCTACTCCTACTCAAGATTCCCCCATTTATGCGCCCAAGGTTTGTGTTAGCCATTTTGGCCACAATCTCGCACTAAGAGCTCATGTTCATCCAATTATCCACCATGGCCCCCAAATCATTTTCAGAGTCACCGCTTCCCATGATTAGGTCCCCCATCCTGTAAATATGGCCTACACTCTTTGTTCCTATATGTAAATGTTTATACCCATATTAAATGGCTTATTATTTACTTGCACCCAACTTACCAAACAATCCATATTGCTCTGTGTAAGTGACCTATCCTGTTCATTATTTATCACTCCCCCAATTTTTGTGATCTGCAAACTTGATAAATGATGATTTTATGTTTTCTTCCCAGTTGCTGATAAAAATGTTAAAAAGCAAAGGGCCAAGAACCGATCCCTCTGGGACCCCACCAGAAACACAATCTTGCTATGATCATTCCCTGTTTACAATTACATTTTGAGACCTATCAATTCGCCATATTTTAATCCATTTAATGTGCACCATGTTAAATTTATATTGTTCTAATTCTTTAATCGTAATGTCGTGCAGTACCAAGTCAAATGCCTTACAGAAGTCTAAATACATGACATGAACCCTACTACCTTTATCACCAAGCTTGTAATCTCATCCAGAAAAGATATCAAGTTAGTTTGACAAGGTCTATTTTCTATAAACTCATGTTGGTCTGTATTAATTATATTACCCTCCTTTAATTCTTTATTAATTGAGTCCCATATCCATTATCTTGCTTTGGATCAATGTCAGTCTGACAGGCCTGTAATTACACAGGTCATTCCATTTACCTTTTTAAAATAATGGCACAACATTAGCTTTCTTCTAGTCTTTGGAACTTCCCCTTGTTTAAAGTCAACATCAACAGTCCAGCAAACTCCTTAGCCAATTGTAGATAAACACAACTTTATTACTCTCATATTTTAGCTACATTTAAAACAGAAGGCCCCATGCCTCGATCAGGAAATTAGTAATGGGATATAGAGCCTTATATCTGAGTCATCAGCTTAAATCACCTGGGTACTGTGAGCCCAAATACCCCTTAGGATCTGGACCTAAGCGTCCACATCACAAAAACTACTACTACAGTTGGTACTCATTCTCATCCAATAACAAGGTGGATCCAGGAATCTAAGAAGATTCTAAGATCTTCATAGCAATCAAGGGGTGGAAAAAAGTTTCTACAGGTGTCTGGCTAGCTGAGTTCCTGTTGAAATGATTCCTTTAATGCTACTGGGATTTTTAATGTATTATTTAGGATGTTTTAGGGCACAGAGAAATGAATCAGTGCATTTTTTAAAGGATTTAAATCTAAAAACCTAACACCCTGTATATAATTCAAAGTTCTCCTGTTCAGTTGCCCTAATTTCAGGTGTTAAAATCCTGCATTGTTGTTATTTCTAATACAGTGGCATTTAGGGTATGTCTATGCTGCATCTGGCAGGGGTGATTTGCAGCCCAGATAGATAGACACACACTAGCTCCACTTGAGCCAGCATGCTAAAAAGAACATATTGTGGCATGGGCTAGCCACCCCTAGGTCTGAGCGTGGGTGGCTAGCCTGTGCCACCACCCATGCTGCAACTTCCACACTGCTATTTTTAGTGTGGTAGCTCAAGTGGAGCTAGTTTGTGTCCGTCTACCCACCAAGGTAAAATCCCATCTGCAGTGCAGACATACCTGAGTACAAACCTGCCCATCCTCCTGGGGCTGAGCTTGGGTGGCTACCCCAAGCCGTCACCTGTGTCGCACTATCCACACTGTTATTTTTAGTCTACTAGTTTGAGCTGAGCTACTAGGGTATGTCTACACTGCGTTGTAAACCCAGGTCAGTGGGACCAGGACTTGTAGACTCCGTGTTTCCAAGCTGGTGCTTAAGCGTCCACATGGCATTGTAAACCTGGGTTTACAATTGCTGAACCCAGACCTGACATCCATGCTAACACATCCATACTGCACTACACAGACTTTCTGGCTTGGGTCTGTGGATTGACCTGCATCCACACTGCAGAATGACAGGGCTTAGACCTACATCACAGTGGGACTCAAGCTCTGACCCATCCGCTGCAGCAGGGTGTTAGGATCTGGATCCTGAGTGCTTGCTGACCTGATTCACATTGATTTGTGTGTGGACAAAAGGGGAGCTTGGCTCATGCCTGACTCAGCACCTAGGCTTAGTTTGCAATCTAGTCATATTCTTTAGAGACCATAACTAAGATTGGGGCACTATTGTTCTGATACAAATATATAATAAGAGATGCTTCCTGCTCTGAAGAGCTTACAATCAAAATAAACAAGATGGACAAAGAGTGGAAAGACAATATTATAATACCAATTTTACAGAAGGGGTCAGAGTCACAGAGAGCTTATGTGATGTGCCCAAGATCAAACTACAAGTCTGTGGTACAGCCAAGATGTGATCACAGATTTAAGTCCCAGTCCAGGGTAATTGTTGCTTAATTATCCTTGAAGTTAGCTATCAAGTTGTAAAGAAGTCTGGCATGTGTCATTGAGTCTGTGGGAAGAAGAGGATTTGAACAGAAAATGAAAGAAGGACAGGGGAAACTCTATCAATAGCGAAACTTAAAAAGAATCAAATGACAGGTTCTGATATGTAAATGTTTTTGAGTTACCAGTAAAACCAAATCAAAGAAGGAGTTGATTTAAACATGAGACCCAATGCAATGCCCCCTGAAGTGCATGGGAATCTTTTATTGCCAGTCTTTGTTGGACTAGGCCCTAACTCAAGGTCTGCATGTTTTGTCAAGGACAGGTTAGGGACTCAGCCCATCACACACCCAGTCTCAAAGAGACCAAGGACTGAATGGTTTATCAGACTGAACTACTTACTCACCACTTTAGGTGGTCTCTCCAAGTCAGAGCTGAGAGATAGTGGTAGCCCAGTGGAAGAATTCTGCACTTCCATTGCCCATATTTTTACCTGTTCTGTGGAGAAATGCAGAATCTTTGTGCCCAGGGCTGTCAGTGTGGTACCTGTCACCAGCAATATAGTCGCACTAAACATTGAAATGACCTAAAAAATTGCAGAGCTTTCTAGAACATATTTTTATAATCCAATAGAGAGACTTTGACCAAGTTTTAGTACTATACCCCTGCCAAAGTAGGGTAAGTACAAGCATTACCTGCATAGAGTGATTGTAACAGGTCTTCTAAAACAGCTCTAATATTTTTAATCCAAAAGAATTGCCTGAAGCCAACAATATCTCATCATTTTCATGAGTAAATTCAACGACTAAATTGTCAGAGAATATCTTTAAAAACTCACTCTTTAAAATTCGAAACTGTACTTATGCTTCTTATATTTTTCATAACCTTTACATTTCCCCCATCATCTCCCCTTAGTCCCTAATATGTGTTATTACTCTCTTATACCCAGTCTTCTGCCACCATGAATTACTGCGTTTTAAAAATGTTATGTTGCCATGGAAATCCATTGTATAAACACATTGAGTGACATGATTCTTAGCAAAATAAATATGAAGGGTTAAACCTACTAAAGGTGTTCATTATAACTTTCAATAGAACTCAGAAGCTGAAAATAAACTGTACTGAGTTGGGTCTAAGTCAAGTAGATCTTTTTATGTTTGTTAAAACATGTTTTTCTAAAAGCAGCAAAGAATCCTGTGGCACCTTATAGACTAACAGACGTTTTGCAGCATGAGCTTTCGTGGGTGAATACCCACTTCTTTGGATGACTTGCATCCGAAGAAGTGGGTATTCACCCACGAAAGCTCATGCTGCAAAACGTCTGTTAGTCTATAAGGTGCCACAGGATTCTTTGCTGCTTTTACAGATCCAGACTAACACGGCTACCCCTCTGATGTTTTTCTAAGATATTCATAATCAGACAAAAAGCAATTGACTTAGAAATGAGGCACAGGTCAGAAGCATATTTACTTAAACTAAGGCCTCCACTTCATTACTTCATTAACTCAATAAGCCACACACAAAAAAAGGGGGGGAGGGGGCTGTTACCTAAGTGGACCAAAAACTGAGCACATGCATATGTCTTTTCAGGCCTGGGGCTTTGGTATGTCCAATACTTAGGGCTATGGCTAACCACCACTATCTCGCCCACTGTAATTTTCAATAATTCATAATTACTTAAATGCAAATATCCCTAATGAGACTTTTGAAGCACTAATTATAATTATTTATTAGTACTACATTAGCATCAAAGGGCCCTAATTAAGGCTCAGAGCCTCCTTGTACTGCGTGCTCCAAAAACAAATAATAAAGAAACAATAGTCCCTGAGCCAGACAGTTTACAATCTATGTGATCCTGCAGCATCTTGCACAGGGACTGACTTCTGGGCTTGTTAAATGCACCCGTGAAGTCTGATAAAATAACAAATGTGAATCTTTGTAGATGTTTTGCTTTATCACACTAATTTAATTTAAAATACTTAAGAGTTCTAGTTATTACTGCTATTAATCATAATTATTATCTTGTAGTAATTAAAATGTGTTAGGCCTATCATAATAATAATAAGGAGAAATTATCTCTGTACCAGGGATCTATAATCCCAGTCCCCAATCCTGGTTTGAGAACCACCTGGGCAGACCGTTCACCTGTGCAGAACACCACAACATACCAATTAGCCTCCCTGTAGGTGCAGGAATTTGCTCATGCAATTCTCAGTGCAGGATCAGGACCTAATTACAGGCATGTCTAGAGCTGGATGATTTTTATTTTTTAAAGTTACATTTGCTTTTTGTCCCAAAGAAAGAATTTCATACTTTCATTTTGGAAGAAATGTTTTGGGTTTTCACTGAAAAAAACAAAAACAAATAATTTCATTTAAAACATTTGATTGTTGGTTAATTTTTTGATTTCTTAGTACAATTTTCAGTATTTTTGTTTCAATTTTTAGTTTATGAAAACTTTTTGTAATCAAAAACAGATTTTGAAAATTGAACATTTTTCACTTTTTCATTGACAATCTGGAAAATATATGTGGGGAATCTGAAAGAAAAGTTATTTGTTTGTAAAAATATCTTGCAAAAAAGAATTGACTCTTTTTGACAGCAATAGAAATGATATGGGAAGAAGGGTATAAAACTATAGGAATGTGTAGATTAAGGATGGACAAAGGATACACCAATGTTACTATCTAATTAATCTGCATAGGCTATTGGAGAGCACAGCCGAATAGAGCAAAGGTTTTTATATATAAATTCAATAAATATCTTTATAGATTCATTTATTGTAGGCATTACAGAAAAAGTGCATTTTGAGGAATTTGAATTGTGACAATTTTACTTAATATGAAAATATCAAACACAAACAGTAAGATATTGTTGCTATTTCAAATGTTATAAAAGACATTTTTGTGTGAATTAATAGGAAGGGAACATACAGTATCTTGGAGTCCTGGACTAAACAACATAAACAATATTTCTATTACTCCTGGGGGAATTCTGCACCACTGCACATTGCAGAATTTGGCAGAAATTAATGTTTTTTGTGTAGAATTTCCTTTCCCCCATAGAAATGGGCTGCAGTGTTGCTGGCCACCACTAGGGGCCACTGGACCCAGCAGAGCCCAGCTTGCACATAGAAGAAACTGCTGGGGAGAGTGGGGAGAGTAGAGAGTTCCTAGCTGCTGCAGTTCCCTGCATGCCCTGAGGGAAAGAGAGGGTAGCATACAGGAAACTCCCTGCAAGCCTGGGATCGAGCACCAGGCTGTTTCAGCATCCTGGGCTTTGAGGGGTAGGAGGGGCGGGTGTCTGGACTGGGGTGGTGATGGGGTGGACTAGGCCCAAAGGCCCCCTGCTGGAGGCCTCAGGGTTCTGCCACACCCATCCCAGGGAAGAAGTAGTGGAGAGCTCCTCCAAGAAGGCTAGATTGGCTGAAGAGGAAGCAGGAGGGCCATATAAAAGGAGCTGCAGAGCAGTAGTCAGTTGCTGCTTGGAGCAGAAGAAGAAAGGACTGTAGACCTGGCTGCCTGGAAGAGCAGCAGGGCCATGGATGGTTTGCTAGTAGGGGCCGGGGGAGCATTGAGGGAGCTCCTGGCAGGTGGATAGGACTGAGGAGGGACTGAGTCTAGGGAGAGATGCAGGAAGATAGTGTCTCCAGGGAGGAAGCCCTGGGGATACAGCCCCATAACAGGGCTAGACTACTTGAAGACCACAGCCCAGGGAGGGCTAGAGAGAGACACCACCAGAGGGGTACTGAGATAGGCCCTGGTGGACCGTATACCCTGGAAGGGGGTTGTGCTGGTTAACATGCAGACAGTGTGACTTGGCTGGAGCACTGTGTAACTGACAAACCTGCCTGAGAACTACCGAAAGGCGTCACCAGAACTAAAGAATACAGACTTGCCCAACCAGAAGGGGGCACTTGTGAGAGGTGGGTGCCAACTCCATTGTATTCGGTACCAGAAGTGGGCATTTTCAGACTGACCCATGGTTAACAAGGGGCACAATTATGGAGGAGGTGATCCACCTGTTGGTGGCAGGCCAGCAGCAGCAACAAACCCAGACTCTGCAGATGCAATTAAGGGAGAACCTGCAGAGCAACAGGGGACCCAGTTTGTGGCAAAGCAACGGTGGCAAGAGATCCAGTCCAAGCAACAGGAGTGGATACAGAGGCAGTTGGGTCACACCATATCCGAGAACCCAGTCGGTGGTGGAACTGGTGGTTGGTTGGCTCCAAGCCTGGCGAAGCTCAGACCGGATGATGACCCTCAGGTGTTTCTTCAGACCTTTGAGTGGGTAGACAAGGCAGCAGACTGGAAAAAGTCGACTTTGGTAGTCCACATAGCACCATTTCTGATGGGTGAGACCCAGGCAGCTTACCGAGTGGTAAGCGATGAGCAGGTGAGTTCCTACCCTGTGGTGAAGGCAGAAATTTTGGATCGGCTAGGGTTGACTCCAGAGACATACAGGCACAATTTCTGGACATAATTGTTCCCATGAGGGGCATGACTGGGTAGTTGCCCAGAAATTATGAGACCTGGCGACATGCTGGCTTTGCCTAGAGACCAACTCAGTGGAGAATTTCCTGGATCAGTCTGAAGGTCCTACCAGGAGGGGCACAGGGCTGGGTAAGGCATTTCCAGCTGGTCTCAGTGGGAGAAGCAGTCAAGCAAGCTGAGGCCTACTTTAAGGGTGAAGGAGAGGAACGGTTTAAGCTTATGGTAAACTGAGAGGCGTTTACCAAGGGGTGACCCCAGGAAACTTGCAAGGGGGAAAGACCCCAAAGATTCTAGACTCAGGTGGCACACCACAACAGCAAGGGGTTCGGGGAGCCCTGCAGCCTACAGGAGGTACTAGTGGGAAGGAGACACAATAGTCTGCTACAGGTGTGGCCAGCCCGGGCACATTAAAAAGCACTGCCCAGTAATGGAATGTGACTACCTGAAGTGTTATTACAGTGGAACTTATCAGTGGGGGTCTACTTCAAAGGTCAGGGTGGTCCCACCATGGGTAGTGACAATCAAGCTGGGAGGAACTGCAGTTAAGGGTCTGGTAGACTCAGGGTGTGGGTACACCTTGGTTCAGGCAGACCGGGTGAGGGCAATTGGCCTAGACCGACACCTACCAGTGCACGTCTCCTGTGTACATGGGGAAACCCAAGCCTACCCCCATGGCAGAAGTTAAACTGAAGGTACAGGCTGGAGAGCTTGACTCTGGGTCGGCGTGGTCAAGGACCTACCAGGACCCGTAATCTTGAGGAGAGACTGGGTGGGCTACTCAGTCCTCATGTGGGAAGGAGCAGGACTGAAGACATGGTAAGGAGACCTCGGAAAAGAGCCCAAGACGAGACCAGAATACCCCAGATGTGAGGGAGCTGCTGAGAAATTGCCAACAAGAGTTGGATGAGGCTAACATCTCCAAACAGAAAGTTATTAGCCAGCTGGTCCGGGTAGAGAAGGAATTGGCCCGGGTACAGGTGGAAGCCAAGGGGCAGAGGGAACAATGCTTGGCTCTGCAGGAAGCATTGGCCCGGAGGGAGAAGGATCAGAGGGCCCAGCAGGATACCAAAGGGACCCAAACAGAGGTCAGGGTCCAGCAGAATACTGTGGGAACTCATGCTAAAATACCCAGTGTGCTAACTAGCACAGAGGCCCACATAGATTCATCCCAGCTGGGAGAGGTGAAAGAGAAGGGCTGGGACAGAAAACAGGACCTTAGGATAGGGAATAGAATAGCACAGGCAGGCTTTCTGACTGGATGAAACAACTGCAGGCAGCAGAAAAGGAACTAGAGGATCTCAAGTTCAAGAATGAGCAGCTGAGAGAAGAGCTACAGTTTGCTGAGGAGGAAAAAGAGCGCTTGCTCCATACAGTGTACGATTATGAGACCTAGAGGCTCAGCGTACAGGGACCCTAAAGTCCAAGAGGCAAAGGCGAACTGAAAGGACTATTAAATGCTCTCCAGATAAGAGACCTGGAAGAGGAGACCCTGGCTAAAGGGGGCAAAATGACAGAGAAAAACACTCTCAAGACAGAGAGGTCGGGGAAAGAAAACCATGCTAAACCGGGACAAGAGACAGTAGTAGAACTACCCCCCAATCCTATCAGGGAGGGGAGGGGTGTGATGGGGTGGAATAGGCCCAAAGGCCCCCTGCTGGAGGCCTCAGGGTTCTGCCACACCTAGCCCAGGGAAGGAGCAGTGGGGAGGTCCTCCAAGCAGGCTAGAGTGGCTGCAGGGGAAACAGCCAACCAGGGCCACAAAGGACCATATAAAAGGAGCTGAAGAGGAGTAGTCAGTTGCTGCTTGGAGCAGGAGAAGAAAGGACCGCAGGCCTGGCTGCCTGGAAGAGCAGCAGGGCCACAGACAGTTTACTAGCAGGGACCAGGGAGCATTGAGGGTGCTCCTGGCTGGTTGCCAGGACTGAGTAGGGACTGAGCCTAGGGAGAGATGCAGGAAGATAGTGTCTCCAGGGAGGGAGCCCTGGGAATACAGCCCCATACCAGGGCTAGACTATTCAAAGACCACAGTCCAGGGAGGGCTAGAGAGAGAAACCACCAGAGGGGTACTGAGATAAACCCCGGTAGACCATATACCCCGGAAAGGGTTTGTGCTGGTTAACATGCAGACAGTGTGACTCGGCTGGAGCACAGTGTCACTGAGAAACCTGCTTGACAACCACTGAAAGGGAAAGGGGTCATCAGAACTAAAGAACGCAGACACGCCCAAGCAGAGGGGGTACTCGTGAGAGGTGGGTGCCAAGCCCATTACAGGGGGGTGCAAATGGGCTCTGAGGGGTAGGGGGTTCAGATGTATTGGCTGGGGGGGCATGGCTGAGCTCAGGGGGTAGTGAGTTCCTGTATATTCGGTGGGGGAGGGCCTCACGACTGAGCTCTGGATGGAAGGGGTTGTGAGTGTCGGCCCCTCCGGCTGGGCTGTGGGGGAGGAGGGAGGCAGAGAAGCAGGAAATAGGTTGTCATAGCAGTTACTTTAACTGTCTACTCTTGGGGGGATTTTTTTGTATGACTGGTATTTTGAAATAAATTACGAAAATAATTGAAACTCATGTGATTATGTAATTTTTGTGACAAATAAAATTTGCAGAATTTTGAAATATTATGCACAGAATTTGTATTTTTTGGTGCAGAATTCCCCCAAGAATAATATTTATATATCTTGGTACATTGCTCTCATGCACATTCATGGGGTGGGTTTATAGGTAAGACTATTCAAATGTTTATAGTGTGTGTGTGTGTGTGTGTGTGTGTGTGTGTGTGTGTGTGTATATACAGTGTGAAAGAAGAAAAATATTTTTTTCATTCTGTAGTACACTTTAAAATTTAGCAGAGCACTTATATCCAGCCTTTATGTACTAAAACAAAACAAAACTAAAACCAACAAAACACACCATTTTCTTCTCCTGAGGTGCCATGAAGTGACAGCACGGAGAGCCACATTTCCCTTAATGATGGGCATCAGGTCCTGAGCAGAGATCTGTCAATGACTTTTCATATCACCTAATGTCAAATGACATACTGAAGCCTCAACACATATCCCTAAATGGATTCATTTAACAACAAATTGCATGCCAAAATCTTGACCCAATCAACATTTTGACCACTGTCAGTCAGTCAGTATCTGTCAGTTCAAATGCACGTCCTCCTTGTGATGATTTAGATCCACACTAGCATCTGAAATATAAAGAAAAATATTACTAGACTTCATAAAACAGAACAAAATTGCTAAGTGTTGCTGATATAATAATACTAACATTCTAAACACCAATCATGCTAAATGTTGTTTGATGTAGACTACAGTAATGATGGCTTTTCTCTCTCTTTGAAAATGAATGACCAAATTAGAAGAAATAAGTAAGATTTTCCTCAGGTTCCTCCACTAGCAAAAATGGATGTGAAAACTGCAAAACAGAGGACTTACAAATCATTGGGAGATAAAGAGAGTAGGAGGACATATCTAGCTTGTGACATTGACTGTCTCTCTTTCCTATCATCATCTGCTTTAAAGATGGTCTGAGGGTTCCATTAGCACTGATTTTATTGCTCATATGCATGAAATATTGTTTCAGCATGACATTTTACAGATGTTTTGACAATTTACTTATTGGATATGATAAATATATGTCTGAACATAGTTTAGAAATAAATATGATATATCTGGAAGTCTTTCATCAGACGACATATTGACCTATTTGCAAAGTATCATTCAGCAATGTGACAAATCAAAATTAGCTACTTTAGATCACACAAAAAATATCAATTTTGTATAGATCTACATAACAGATTAGCTACATGGAAATACTTGTAAATAAGCACCTGATTCCCTTTTACTAGAGATTGATTCATTGTCTTCTTCCACTAACTGTTTTGCTGAACTCCAAGTGCAACCTTTTCACCACTGCTGCTAAAGTCTTGATTTATGCAATCAGTTCTAATGACATCGTGGTGTTACCAGTGGCCATAAAAATGATACATTAGAATGTACACATGCTAAGACAATAATGAAGGAGAGACTGGTGCATGGAGTTCAGTGTCTGTATTTGTTAACTTGTGGCCTGGGACCTATATGAAGCCAATTAAAAGGAAGAACATACTTTTAAATGGAAACTTTTACTATATTGAGAATAATTTGTGAGATTTTGTGTTGTCAGAACCAAAACCTAGTCATGATCGGGCCTCACAATAGAACTTTATTCTTGACTCAATGCTAATGCAGATAAAAACATTGCCTCTGGACTATATAGTAATAAAGAGTAACAGCCCCCCAACTAAGGGATTCAACTTTGGAGGAAATAGGGGAGGGAAAAAAAAGATGTGGCATGAGATTTAGGAAATTAATCCCATTCTGTTTTAGACGTATAAACCAAGGAACCTTTATTCATTAACACAAGATAATAGTGACACAGCCGAGTCTCCCACTGGTGCCAGTTTCAAAAAGTGGAATTGGAGCACTCAAGGTCCTACAGAGCAACAGGGAGCTGCACTGTTCCCTGGTGATTTCTTTTTGGCTACTTCACTTCCAATCTTACACATAGACCTTATATAATCCACAAACAAATGGCTCCTTATTGGTCTGTCCAGTTAGGGATGTTGTCAGAAATTTCCTTACTACAAACACAAACACAGGAGCAAAGACACTCAATATTGCTAAAACACAATTTCAATGTATTCTTTCAAGAGTTAGTTCACTCCCATGAGATTAATTTGGAATGTGGAGTTTCCATAAATCCCCTATTGGAGCACTTCATATTCAGCCATTTGATGTCGACTGATATACAAGTCCTAAAAATTAATAAACTCTGAGCTTGGAGCAGAAGAGTGACTGACTTATTTGGGTTCTGTCAGTCACTGCAGAAGTTCATATATGCAAGAAGCTGTAAGTCATTTTACCTTTTTGTACTATTCATTGTCTGTTTCTTTTTAAAAAAATCAATGAAACAATACAAAAAGCCATTGATAAGGCATATTTAGAGGCCATACTTAAAGTTTGGAATGCAGTATTGATTGTTTTGGTGATTGATTAAAAAAATCCATTCCATTTGCCTCTAATTGTACAAAAATTTAAATGAATCAATACCAAATTATTTAATATCTAAACAACCCAACATTAAACTGTATATATAGAAAATTATAACCATCCACATCCTCTTAGGCAGTAATCTGACTAAACAGATACATTTTATACCATGTCCCGGTGGTGAACATACTCTGTTAAATTCTACTTTCACGCCAATATAAACATGGAAAAAATCTATGTGTTGCCTCTGAATCAATGTGAGGGTGAACTCCAGAATCATGGATCCTCCAATGAAAATCTTGTACCATTGAGCCCCCAGAAAGCAGACCCAAATCATACTGCTGTTCTTAAGAACAGTATCCGCTCCCTGAATTGTATTGGGAAACAACTAGGGAGTGAGTGCATTCCTTGAAGTACTGATGTAATATAGTCCAGCAGCTAATACTGTACTGTTAAGCAAATGGAGCAGTGTGTACTTCATTAGTTGTAGCTTCTGAGTAGTGCTCCAAAGTAGTTCCTGATAAAGCACATTCAAGTAATCTTATCTGGTAGTAATAAATCCATGAAGAACTGTAGCAAAGTCCATATGAGAGAGGAAGTATCTCAATGCCATGCCAAACAAAGTCAGAAAAAGGAACTAGCCAGTGAAGTAACCGGGAATTCCAAGAAGGCGGCATACAGAGTATGGTAAGCTGCAGAGTTCATTATAAACGGTTGAGAAAATCCTCAGTTACATGGGGACACCATTCCCTCCCCCCATATGTTAGATACTTCCCCAAACCAATCAGCATCACCCCTCTATCCTGGGGATTGAGCCTCAGGCTAACTTGCTTACATACTTCCCTCTCATATAGGCATTAGGAACATATCTTCTGGGTTCAGTGAAAGAGGCACATAGCTCTAGGTCATTGGAATACTGATAGTACTGTAGCCCATATAACCTACCTTTCTCCCAGCAGTATTATAGAATAGAAAAAAAATGTTTGCAGTGTTGATGTAGCTGTGTTGGTCCCAGGATATGAGAGAGAAACTGCCTCCAACATGTGTTACACATCTGCTTAACAATATTTTCCAGCTTGTATTTAGCTCAGACACGCTGCTTCCTTCCCAAGACCTGAAGAAGAGCTCCGTGTAGCTCAAAACTTGTATCGTACACCAACAGAAGTTGGTCCACTGAGGATCCTATCCTCTATGAACTTATCTAGTTTTTTTTTAACTCAGTTATACTTTTGGCCTTCACAACATCCCCTGGCAACAAGTTCCACAGGTTGACTGTATGTTTTGTGAAGAAGTACTTCCTTATATTAGTTTTAAACCTGCTGCCTATTAATTTCATTGGGTGACCCTTGGTTCTTGTGTTATGTGAAGGGGTAAATAACACTTCCCTATTTATTTTCTCCATACCATTTATTATGATAGACCTCTATCATAACCCCCCTTAGTTGTCTCTTTTACTCTCACCTCATATGGAAGCTGTTCCATACCCTTAATCTTTTTTGTTGCCCTTCTCTGTACCTTTTCCATTTCAAATATATGTTTTTTGAGATGAGGTCATGAAAACTGCCCTACAGTATTCGAAATGTGGGTGTACCATGGATTTATACAGTGGCATTATGATATTTTCTATCTTATTATCTATCCCTTTCCTATTGTTTTCTAACATTGTTAGCTTTTTTGTAGCATCTACAAATTTTGCCACATCACTGTTCACCCCCTTTTCCAGATTACTCCTGGGGAAATTCTGCACCGCTGCATGCATGCATAATTAATGAAACATGCAGATTTTTATTTTTTTGTGCAGAAAAAAAGCTTCTGCTGAAAAGTTGCTGCAGTTCCACCTTTTGACTACCAGGGGGTGCTATGGCGATAGAACACAGCACCAGCTTCCAGCAGAAAATAACTTCCACAGTTCTCCCTTTTGCCTACCAGAGGGTGCTGTGGAGATAGAACATGGCAGCAGCTCCCAGCCAGCTAGGGGAGAGAAAGAGCCTGCAGAGCCTTCTTCACAGTGGGCCAGGTCAGGAGACAGGGGCTATTTGGAGACAGACAGTGTGGGGTCCTGGGGGGTGTCAGACAGGGTTAATAAGGGCTAGTGGGGGAAGACATACTGGGGTAGGGGCTGAATGGGAGTGGAGGCACAGGGCCACAGGGGGGAGGGAGGTGCAGGGCCACATGGTGATGGGGAGAGGGGTTGCAGAGCTAAATAGGGATAGAGGGTTCCTGACGGGGGGGCACAGAGACACATGGGTATGGGTTGGGGGTGCAGGCCACATGGGGACGGGGGGAGTGGGTGTCTGAGTAGGGGTGGAGGGACACATGTGCCTGACTGAATGGGAGAGGCTAGGGGTCACCCAGGGTCTGCATGGGGGAAGCTCCGTAACAGTCCCTCCCCACCTCCCCAGAACCTATTCCATATTTTTCCCACCCATACCCAACAACCCTCTAAGTTCACACCCAGGCTCCTTCCCAGCAATTATTTCCCTCTCCCTCAGCTCCTCCGTTACCCCGACACCCCCCAGCCTTTGCACTGGTTCTGGGGGGAAGGGGTATGGTTCTGTATTGTAGTTTAAATGCATTATTAATCAGAGTTCTGTATTAATATGCCTAGTAAGGAAGCTTTTTGTAAAAAAAAAAAATCTGAATCTTTTTTGTTGTCTATATTGTTACAGACATACTTGCTAACAGGTATTTTGAAATAAATGACCAAACATAATTGAAACTTGTGTGATTATCTTGTGTTATTTTGACAACTAAATATGCAGAATTTTGCCGAATTTGCAAATATTGTGCTCATAATTGTTAATATTTTGTTGCAGAATTTTAATTTTTTTGGCACAGAATTCCCCAGATCATTTGTGAATACGTTGAATAGAACTGGTTTCAATACAGATCCTTAGAAGACACCCAGTATTTACTTCTCTCCATTGTGAAATCTGACCATTCAGTCCTACACTTTGCTTCCTGTATTTTAACCAGTTACTGATCCAGGAGAGGACCTTCCTTCTTATACCATGACTGCCTACTTTGCTCCAGAGCCTTTGGTGTGGAACCTTATCTGAAAGTCTAAGTACCACTATATCAACTGGATCACCCATGTCCATTTGGTTGACAAAGAATTCTAATAGATTGGTATGGCATAATTTCCCTTTACAAAAGTTGTCTTGACTCTTCTCCAACATATGTGTCTGATAATTCTGTTCTTTATCTCTAACTTGTCCCTCTCAAACAGAAAATATGACAGATTGGAAGCCTGTGAAACACCATGATAGAGAGGACTTGGATGGATGAACAATTATCCAAAGATCCCTGTGGGGACTCTCTGAATGGAAGAAATGAAACAAATCACATGAAACTCCAGCCTTCCATGCAATCTTCAATGAAGTCAATGAAACCTTGTCGCCAGAGGTATCAAAGGCTGCTGACAAATCTGCATGGATTCAACAGCAGAGAATCATTGCCCAAATGTGAGCAGTACGATCTCTGTACTGTGCTCAGATTGAAAACCTAATTGACTGAGAACAAGGAAAACTGAGGGTGCCAGATGATAAATTACCTTATCACTTCTTTGTTTATAACTGTGCCATAAAAGGGAAGGAGAGAGAGTTAGATCAGTGAGGTTGTCAATGTTGAGATAGTTTCATGAGCAAGAGCTTGGTAGTGGAAAGCTTTCTCTTGTGGAAAGTAGACAACCCTACCCTTTCCTAGGGATGCATTACGGATCTCAACCAACTACAGATCCAGTACCCTCTACTTAGTTTTATTAGCCATAAAGAACATGAGTTCAATTCCCAGATAACAGCTTGAAGACACCCACCCAGCCAATCCATCCAGAGCCTAATAGTGAAACTCAGCCCTCTTGACATGCAGTAATGTATCTACCTCTATGGAAGCATCCACTTCAGTACAAATGTGATGCAATTCTTCCATAAAAGAAAGAAAACACCTCATATCAAGAACTGTTCTGTTTTTTTTCTAGGCAATTGCTGTCTGGATTCACCAAACTGTATACTAGCTTTAATAGTTCTTCTGGATAAGGCTTTATAGAGGCAATCATCCATATATATTCCAAAAAAACAGAGGACTAAGCTTAGCAGAACTATGGTTCTTTCCATTCATAAAATGATGTGTCTAGATTGATTTTCTTAATTTATCTCACAATGTTGTGAGAGCAAGTTAAAAATGTCACTTGAAAAAGTCAAAGTAAAATAATTTTTCATAGGGTTAAACAAAATGTCAAATGAGAAACTTGTGTTTGACTTGATTTATGTGTAGAACATTTCACACAGCATTAGTATGTGCGCACTGGTATCAGAATATCGAGTGGATAGTTCAATGCAGCTGTACCATCTATCACAATTTCTAATGATGATGCAGGACCCCAGGAAGCAGGCAACATAATGACTTTCCTGAAAAAGAAATGGCTGTTAGATGAAAAGAGAATCACCACAGAAAAAGGATAAGTGCTTAGAGGTGTTTAGCTCCATATGATAATGATTTCATTGTCCTCTGATATCTTGCCCCTGAATGCTTCAATCATTCTTATTAAAGGACCACAAATATGGAGTGAAACACAGTTAGTATAAACAGCTTTAGATTAAAATACTAAAATCTTACAATAGCTATTTTAATGTTATTACAATATTTTGCATTGGTTGATTTGGATGAGAAAGATGTTTTTTTATTTTTGTTTTTTTAAAGAATATTTCCATAATGTTAATATAGAGTTTTCCTCTTTTAATATTAGAAACAGTTTCTTCAATTACAATTTTTCCTCTCTCTTGGAGTAAAGCTAGGTTTTTTTTTTCATATCAAATACTAAACTTATAGTCTGTGACTGTCAATCATCACATATAAGAAAATGTACAAATTAGAAAGCTGCTAATTTGGGGCAATTATACGCTTTCTTAATTACTGATTTGAGTAAATCAAGATACAATAATTTGAACGCTGTGGGTGAGAATATGCTATATTTCTATCCAACTGTTTCTGCTACTTCATATAACATTAATATTAATGAACTTTGATAATCAGAATTCATTTATTTTAATAAATTGACATTCAATTAATGATGAAAAATTATCACTTTTTAGTCTCAGAATGGAATAACTACTAAAAATTAATCAGAGAAACCTCTAATAAATCTTATATGGTATGGGGTGGAGCTAACATCTAATACTTTTCTAAGTGTACAAGCCATTCAGTCTTCATTTGTTAAGATAGCACTTTACTACAAGTATCAGAGGGGTAGCCGTGTTAGTCTGGATCTGTAAAAGCAGCAAAGAATCCTGTGGCACCTTATAGACTAACAGAGGTTTTGCAGCATGAGCTTTCGTGGGTGAATACGAAATATTTCACCCACGAAAGCTCATGCTGCAAAACCTCTGTTAGTCTATAAGGTGCCACAGGATTCTTTGCCACTTTACTACAATTTTTCAAGATTTCAGTGGCAGGGGTGGTGTTTTGTTTTTTTCATCTTCCTTTCTAGATTTTAAGGACAACAGCAATATACCTGGGAATTTGGTAAGCAACATCACACTAAAGGACACAATATTTTAGTCTCTAAGGTGCCACAAGTACTCCTGTTCTTTTTGTGGATACAGACTAACACGGCTGCTACTCTGAAACCTGTCATTAATGGACACTAAGATCCAAATCATGCTCACCTTACTTTGCACAAAAAATTGTAGATCCATTGGAGTTAATGGGACTAGTCTCCTTAAGATAAAAATGATTTCCCTCTATTGTTCCAAAAGTATTCAGCAAACACAGTGTACAAAGTAGCTTTATGGTTGATAGTTTTGCAAAAAGGTAAAACAGTGCAGCATTTTGAAAATTAAGTTTAGCAAATTTACGGCCCAGTCCCACTATCACTTATGCATGTGAATAGCCTTACTCACTTGAGTAGTCCCTTTGAAGTCAATAGGTCTCCTTGCATCAGTACAGTTATTCATATGTTTTGCACGATCAGGTCCTTATTTTAAGTTGGCTTACCTCTTGGTAAGTCAATTTATTCTTTGGCTATGACTGTGAGGCATATTGCTACAATTTTTTAATATCAAGTAGAGCTGAGAAAATATCTGATTTTCTGGTTTGGTGGCCAAACCAAGGGAAACATTGTTTTGGATTAACCAAAATGAAAATGTTTCTAATGTTTTCTTTTGGGTCAACCTGAAATGAAATATTTTGTTTTGATAGAGTTTTTAAATGAGCTTTTTAAATAAAGGTGAGGGAAATTCTAAAACAAAACGTTTTTCTGAAATGACATTTCTGATTTTTTTCAACCAAAACAATTCACCAGAATTGACCCAAATTGGCATATAGTTTTGATCAATCTGAAGTTGCATATTTTTTTTGCTGGAAAAAGGTTTTCTATTTAAAATTTGTTTAGCTCTAGCTTCAAGTGTTTGTGTATGAAAACCAGTATTTTGAAAAAAGTTTTTCAGAATTTCTCCAAGCAATACTATTCCACTATTTCTGCAAGTTAAAACCTGGTGTATGTGTGTGCATGCAAAACTGTGAATTTGTCCAACACAGATATATGTCATTTTACAAAGAAATTTCACCATTCCACATGAACAATCTCAAATATATGATTCCCAGTGTCCTTTTACCCCCTCTAACATCGCCCCAAATCAACTGGGACATAGAATTCATCATGACTTCAGAAGAGAGCTGGCCAACATTTCACAGTTCTTTATTTCACCCTCCCTTTTGTACTCTCTTTAGTTGCTACAGAATAAGATCTTAAACAGATACCGCTGGACTCCTGCAAAAATCTTTTTTGCCTAGCTTTCCAATTCTACAGAGTGCTGGAGATGTCAACATCTCCCAGCATCATTATCTCATATTCTTTCACATTGCGATAAAATGTTTCCACTGTGGAAAGGAGTATGTAACCTTATCATCACTACCGTAATTGGCATATCCTGTCCACAGCATACAGATCAGATATTTCATTTGTATCTATGACATTTAGGGCCAACTTTTTAAAGAAGAGGGTGAAGCTACAGAAATGAACATACAGCTGTCCTGTCCTCAAAAACAAACAAACAAACAAACAAAAAACAACAAAACCCTTGCTTTTGTACATACAAGTAGAATTTTTCTTTTTCTTTTCTTTGACACAAAATGAATAGAAGTGAAAGAAAAGTTGGAATATAGATTAGCAAAAAATATTCATTTGTGCCCAAGAGTAAATATGTTGGTGGGTACTTTGGGTTAACACACATTTTGGGTTTACTCACCCCTCCCCTTCTGAGAATTTGGCCCCTTGTGTTCAACCGAAGAAAGCTCCACAGCCCACTGAGATATTAAATCTGCATACCACATTGGACCCTAACTGTGACCAAGATTCACAGCCTTTTGTGATGTGTAAGATACAGATATATCTGGGGCTGTACAGTGAGCCAAGCTATTTTAGTACAAAGATGGCCCAGTATGTAAAGGGGGAAGAAACCAACACCTTTGCACCATAGCTGGAAATAGTGGAGCTGCTCTAAGGGTGAGAATTTCTGTAAGTGAGCTCAATGCACTCATGGTTTGCACTTTAGACGCTCATGTTTCACAAAAATATCTTTAAAGGAGAAAAAAAGCAGGGAAAATAAGTCTCAGAAGTCAGAAGACAAATGGATCGCTTGCACCAATCAGGATTTCCCCCCCTGCTCTATATTATGTATTTTCTAGGTACATTATACAAACTGTTTTTACTTTCTATAAACCACTGATAAATCTATCCCAAAGAGAAGAAATAATCTAATTTTTTTGACCTATTGGGTTCACTGCAAAATCCCTATGTTTACACGGGCATTGGCAGAGGTTGGAGTCATTTGAGAGTGGGATTTCTGCCTAGAGGAAAAATGCAATGGAGTGGTGTAAGCTGCATTAGTTACATGATTAGTGAACAAATGGTGTGTGGTAGAGAGAATTGCTGCTGCTTTGTTCATTTTTTTATTTGTATTTTCTATGTTCTTATATATCTGAACATATGTCAAGGGCACATAGAGTTTTGGATGGGCACATTTTGATGTGGAGTTTTACCAAAAGTCTAAAATCTCAAAAAAGAGGGACACTTGTATTTAGAAGAAGCCAGGGATTTCAATCAGCATTAATAATAACAATATCCCTGACCCGCTAGCTGTCCATGGGTAGCTCCCCAAAATACAAATAAACCATGGGGATGTTAGTGCTGTTTATATGTAACTCCTCTTGAAAAGAATGTATAGAGAAAGGCTGGGGATTGGGACTGCAGATGAACACAATGGATATAAATCATGGTAATCAAAGACACAGAAAGAAGAGTTAGGATTATAGATGGTAGAACTTGCAACAACCACCTACTGTCTCAGTGAAACAATATAAATGTTTCCTGGCCAAAAGAAATGGTGGTTTTCCTCCCGCCATTCCCCACTCCCTCATTTCAGATACAAAGCAGATGAAAAGCAAGAAAGAAAATGAGAATGAGAGTAGCCTGGAGCACATTGGGCAAGATGCAAATCATCATGAAAAAAAAATCACTGTCATTTTTCCTAAAGAGAAAATTGCACTGCTGCCCATACATTACCTGTGAAAAATAGAGGACTTCAGACTCCAGGGCTATCAAGCTGACACTTTTTGTGAGTACTAAATCTACTGCATTTTTTTTAAAATAGAGAGTTCTGCTTCAACTGTGTATCCTTGTTAAAGTCTCAGGGACACTCAAGGGCATGGCTTATCAGTAAAATCAATAGATCCCAAACTTGACTACCCAGAAAAGAATGAAAATGGTATACCTTGGGATATTATGGATCATAACAATTGGAAACAACAACAAGGGGTGCATCAAAAAGTAAGCAAATAGTAATTAACATTTAAAAATCAAATCAGATCACCAGAAAGACGGTGACAAATGAGAAACGCTGGAGGTGAAATGCTCGGCTCATTGAAATCAATGGCAACATTCAGATTGACTGGGAGTGGATTTCACCCCAAAATGAGGAAGATGAATTCTAGTAAAAAGACAAAAAACAAAACAAAAAACACAAAACACCCTTGGAGAAAGGAATTAGGGAATTTGCAAAACCAGAATGTACAGCGTCTTAACATAAAACCATCATTTGAAGGGTTGGGAGAGGCTGGTACCTGCATCTGTTTCAAGCCACTCATAATTCTACAACATAAATCGCTCATTTTGACTTAGTTCAAAGCAGAACTCTTTCTACTATGTGTGGAGAAGCAGTCTGTACAATATTTTTTATAACCACAGACATAATACATCACAAAGGTTTCCATCATCTGGTGTGCAATGTTGGTGTGCACTGTTGAACAGTTGCTGTATTTCACCCCAGATGTTTGTATTTCACAGGTGAGTGAAGTGATTTCTATCTCTTACCTACTGTACATGAGAACAGGGCCGGCTCTAGGTTTTTTGCTGCCCCAAGCAAAAACATTTTTGGCTGCCCCCCACCCCAGCCCTGGGCTCCCACCCACACCCCCTGCCGCCCCAGCGCTGGGCTCCCCCCTCACCTACCCACCCACACCCCCTGCCGCCCCAGCGCTGGGCTCCCCCCTCACCTACCCACCCACCCCCCTGCTGCCCCAGCCCTGGGCTCTCCCCCACAACCTGCACCCTCCTGCTGTCCCAGCCCTGGGTCACTGGTAACTCGCTCCCAGGGCGGGTCATTCAGCAGGAATTTTGGATGTGCACAGAACACAGACAGGATTGGTTCCCATATAGTTACAGAACTGCAGTAAAGTGAAACAATTTTCAGCTTGTGTGATTGGAGGATATCTGGATGCATATTATAAGACAGTCCTACATAAATGAGGAACAGTTGAGGTGCCTTTATTATTCTTTTGCTCCACTCTTTGTTTCTATGGGGAATTTGCCAATGCAATATCACTGTCTTCCTTTTAAACAAATAAAACTAAAAAAAAAAAAAGCAATGGCTGTTGAAAATAGCAATTCCAGTCCTAATAACCACTGGGAAGCGTTTCTTGCTCAATTTTATCCTACTTTATCTACAGCAAGTTACAGTGGATCAGTATATTTGATTTGGGAGAAATGAAGTAACAGCTGCCCAAATTGAGCGTGAGCACTCCTGAATTTTGAGGGTGTTCAAATCTGGAGGGCAGGTGCTAGATTCCCTTTCTGAATATTAGCTAAATCTAGAAAGGAAAAGCCAATTTCTGCTTCCATGGTTCAGAAGTGGAAATCCTCCTACGTGCCTGGTACTGTATCTAAAGCTGCCCAAGTCCTCTAGTAGAGCTTCCCCTCTTTCAGTTTTCATTTTAAATTCTAGTGGGATCCACGTACCTCCCTTGCTAGGCTTCAGATACAGAGGTACATTGTCCATTTAGTCCACCCAGTTCCTTCTTTGGGGGCTGCAAGGTGAGGTTACACCAGTATCCCTAATCCAGTCTGGGGAAGTCTTCTGAAGGGGATCTCTGCACCAAAGCCGCCTACCCCTTGGGCTGGGCACACTTGTTCCCCATTCACAGGGCCACCCCTTTCAACTCACAGCAAGCTACAGCATGGCTCAGCTACGTCACTCCTTCCCCCTCCCTTTCCTGTTGATAGCGGCCAAGGGATTGCTGGGAAATGTAGTTCTTTCCCTGCTCCAGGGCTGGCTCTCTAGGCAGGGAGCTAGCCAAGGAACTACAGCTCCCAGGGTCCCGTGGGTTCTCAGCTCCCATGCTGGATCCCCAGCTGCTCCGTGGCTCCGCTTCTGCAGGGTTGTGAGAGGGGAAGAAGTGAGTTAAAAAAACAAACAAACAAGGATGGCCCGAATGCCGCCCCCTGCAAATGTGCTGCCCCAAGCAGCTGCTTGGTTTGCTGGTGCCTAGAGCCGGCCCTGCATGAGAAGGTGTTGTGAAGAGGATTCATTTATGTTTGAGACCTGTGGCTGAAAAGTGCTATAGATGTGCAATTACAAATGCTAATTATTATAATCTTAACTAGGTAGCATTTAGGTTTTAATTGACCAACAGTAACGTACAGATATCCTATGCTAACTTCATCAGCTGACTTGTTTTTGCCTTTCTTGTTTTAGGTAGTCTTATTGACATAATTGTGATTTTCATCACAGTATTAGGCCCTGAACTTGCCAACACTTATGCACACTTGTAACTTGATTCAAGTGAGATGTCCATTGTGTTCTGAGACACTTCATTAGGATCAGAGCAATATAGAGCTGGAAGAGATCTCAAGAAGTCAAGTCCAGTCCCCAGTCCCGAGGCATGACTAAATAAGCCTAGAACACCCCAACAGATGTTTGTCCAACCTGTTTTTAAAAATGTTCCACAACTTTCCCTGGGAGCCTATTCCATAGTTTACCTATCCTTATGGTTATATCCTTATCTGGCAGAGATATTGTTGTGGATGTGTTGGAGAATGAGGTAAAAATAAATGTTACCGGGCCAATTAAAAATGGATGTGCCATACAGCTGGGTGAGTGACACAAACAACAGATAACAGTGATTATTGATGAATTATGGTGAGAAAGAGGAAAATAATTGTGCAAATACAATTAATGTTTACATTTTTTCTTAAAGTTTGGGGATCACTATGATCTTCAGGAAATCCTATGGATGACAGCAAGTCTGGGCCTTATTATGTATGCTTGACATATTGAGTAATGCCACACTCCTTGGAATCAGGCCCTTGCACTACAACTGGCAACATGCATGTTAACTGCTAAAACTGTCAACTTAGGGAAAAAAAACAAAATATATACCTGACTCTATTTGACTTTTGTGCAGCTAAAAGAGCGAAAAGGAGGATACCACCTTTGCTGAGTGGAGTAGTCTGAATGGGTCTTTGTGCTAATTCACCGGCATGCCAGGGAATTTGGAGAGCAATTGTGCCTTCTAAGAATTGGAAACTCAAACTGGGCTCATTCATTCTCACACATCATCACCAATGATAAAGATTCTGCCGGTCAAATTCTGCCCTTAGAAACACAAGTACAAAACCATTGCCTTCAAATTTTGTTGTCAGGTACATCTATGAAACACAATTAGCTTTCATTGATGAGTACAGCTGAGGGCACAATTTGAAGAAAACTGGGTTGTACCTATGTCAATTAGGGTGTTATTTGGCCTGTAGATTCATTGATGCTCGTGATGCTTGTGGTGTACTGAACACTGTGTTAAAATTACAAAATATCACTTTAAGAGTAAGGGGTTTCATGGTCCTGCTTGTATACTAGGGGGATCTGTAGAGAAGCTTGTGATCTAGGGTCTTCTACAGTCAGCCTGCAAACTACCAGCCTAGAACTAGGTGAGTTGTTGTGCCTCTCTGCTCCAGCCAGCGTTGTCTCTTTCTGGGTTTGGTTCTTGCTGTGTTAGGGTTCTGGATTTTAAGATATGAAGTAATGTTATGTTATTTCCAGAAAGATAAAACCATAATATACTCTAACGGCTCTGTGTGTATGCTGTGAATGTAACAGTGGTGATATATCATCCAGAAAGAAACCAGCTTAATGTAAATCATAGGGTGAGTTTGAGGACTAAGTAGGGAAATTGCCCTAGTCTGCTGAGCATCCTGGTGGAAGGGGGGGGGGGGAAGGAGGGAAGAACGGGTGAAGTGTGCAACAAACTAATAGTTTGTGGGTTTGGCTAGATCCTGAGCTCCCATAATGTTGGATGGATTCTGAGCCTTAAATGAACTGTTAGTTAAAACCTAGTGAGCACCCATTCAGATCAGCAGTGGTATTTTATAACTCTCTTGCTTCAGTCTCTTCATTGACTCAAATACCTTGTTTAGACTAGCAAAATTAGCAATTGTAAGCAATGGTGCAGCGTCACCAGAGGTAGGAACAAGGTAAGTGTTAGTGTTGACTGGGCTCAGGCATTTTTACCATTGCTCAAAGCAAGTTATGACACAGAGTGCGGTGTCACCGTTACTGGCAGTTCTCAAACTACAGGTACTCATTTTGCAAGTACAGATGTACCTACCCCCACCCTCAAAAAGCCACAACATTACATTCTGAAGGTTATAATGTGAAAAACAAACAAACAAACAACACAGAAGTGCAAACAGCATAAGATTTTTAGTCTGGAATCAACTCACTGTGGAAAATCCTTAGGGAGAAATTAAAGCCTTGGAATTTACAGATTTGGGACACCTAGATTTATTTTCTTTGTCCCTGGTTATCTTTGAAGGAAAAGGTGGCTAAAATATTACGTTAACTAAGTCTTCTAGAAACTGAACTTGTGTTGCTTTTTCATATAACAGCTCACAATTGTAAACAATTAAACAGCCTGCTTATAACCTGAAAGCATTACAATGTTTGGGGTACTTTTTGGAGAGAGGGAGTCCAGTGCATTACATATTACAAAAAAAAATATTGGCCAGAATCATAACTGGTGTATATGAGAATAGCTCCATTGGCTTCAGTGCAGCTACTTTAACTTACAGCAGCTAAAAATGTGGCCCAATGTCTTTAGCCTGGGTTGGAACTAAAATTTAGTAGGGGCTAGGTCTTGGTAAAAAGGATAGTTCTGTGGTTAAGACACTTGTCTAGGGTTCAGAAGAATGGGTTAAATTCCTGGCTCCGGCACACAGACATGTCACTTAATCAAATTGGGTGAAATTCACTCCCTTGCAGTTGTACAGCAACAGAGTTATGCACCACTTAATGCCTATTTTGAGGGCTTAAGTAGTTCATAGGCCTTGGGATGACAATCTGCATGGGCGTGAATTTAATCCTCTGTGTCCCTGATCCCCCCATCTGTAACGTTGGAATAATACCTTTTCCATACCTCACAGAGGTGTTAATGGATATAAAAGTCACCAGGATTCATAAGGCAGTCAGACACTACAAATGTACTGTGGCCATATGAGTTCCTAGATAGCAGATGTTGCATTCCTTACCTATAGCCACATCAGTAACCTGATTGAAATTAATGCTCTACTAGTGTGAGAGTTGCAGGAGTCAGAGTCATAGAGAGTCGCAAGGCTAGAAGGGACCACCAGATCATGTAGTCTGACCTCCTGTATACCACAGGCCAACAACACTACCCAGCACCTACACACTAAACCTAACAACCGAAATAAAACTAAAGCATTACAGCCCACAGGAAACTAGACGGTTACATGCCACAGGCAGGGAATAGGTGGAACCAAGGGGCACCAGTGCTCCCCACCCCCAGTGGCAGGGAAATGATTAGGTGAGATACCCTGGCAAGTAACCTGCACCCACACTCTGCAGCAGAAAGTGAAAAAATCCCCAAGGTCACTGCCAATCTAACCTGGGGGGAAATTCCTTCCCAGCCCCACATAGGGTGATCAGTTAGACTCAGACATGTGAGCAAGAACCAAACAGCCAAGCTCCTGAGAGAGAGAATGCTTGGTGCCATCTCAGAGTCCTGGCCTACCCCACCGAATGTCCTATCTCCAGCCGTGGCCATCCCTGATGCTTCAGAGGAAGGTGATTGAAAAAACAAACAAAAACAAAAACAAAAAAACCCACACCTCCCAGAATACATTGTGTGTAGGGAGAGGTCCCTTCCTGACCTCTGCCAGTGGCTGGCTGAAACCCTGATGCATGAGCTTTAGGAACATAAGACATAAATTGGAAATGATCCCCAAGCTGTTGAGCTCTATCCCTTACCATCACAAGCGACTCTGTCATACAATTGCACTCAAAAATTTATCCAGCTCTGGAAAGGTAGCTATGTGTTGAAATCATTTTATCAGAAGCACAAAGCCTGATCAATCATTCCTGGGCATGTCTGTAATAAAAGCATGGGTATACAGTACTGGGTACCTTCATTTTGCTTTAATATGCAAAATCACTGGTACTGTGCAGCTTACGAAATATACCTCAGAAACACATGCCTTTTAGCCTACAGTAATGTGATGCAGTGTATTTCCCCTTTCATGCGGTAGCACTGCTTGAACTATTGTGATTCTCATAAGTTTAAATATTCTCTGTCTTCCCCGAGAACAATTCAAGGCCATCAGATAACGTGGCAACCATTCATTTCACAACAAAGCACATGGCTCAGTATCAGAAAGATGGAAGATCTAGCACTCTTGACATTTCTTAAAACAACTCACAGCCCATTGCTCATATTTCCCTGAAATGAATGTGCTGCATTTCTTTACTCATTTCTCACTAACTTTCCCTTTACATAGAAATCAATTTGACAAAAAGACTGCACTTTAGAAGGAACATAGTGTAACCTCTAGTAGGAGTTTGCCAGCTCATGGAACTCAACACTGAGCCTCTAGGGGGCCCTATCAAAAGGGGTACAATTAAGATGGCTGCCACCAAAGTCCTCTGACCCCATTCCCAGCATTCTTTGAATTAGAGGTGGGGACAGAGAAACTTGAAACTCCTTCTGAACCAATAGGAAGGTTTCCCTGTGGAACAATCTGGACAAGCAGGCCACTGGACCAACAAGCAGCCAGGCTACACAGCCCCCAGAGAGGGGACAGCCTGAATTTACACAAAGGAGAAAGAGAGAGTTTAGTTTCAGTTTTGGTCTGGAAGGTGTGAGAGAGACAGCACAGGGAATCCCTGCTAAACTCGCATTCCCTCCAAAGAGAATTTTTGCATTTCTCTGAGACTCTAGCTGCTTGGCTAAGGCAGTCCCTTTAGTGACCAGCATCTAGAGAGAGAGACATCCAACCTTGTACCAGCTACGAAGCTCCAGCTGAAACCCCAGAAGGATTCCAGACAGGAAACCCAGCAAGCCTGGTTTGGGTCAGAAGAAGCTCCACCCAGGTATGAAGACTTTTGTGCAAGCCAGCCAATGTCACAGTACTGCAACACTTCTTCTCAGGAAACCTTGACCTTGTACCAGGAGGGTGCACTTTAGTGAGGAAGTGGGGTGGGGGTGGATGAACTTCTGCATATTGAGAGGTGGGGAAATGGTTTATTTGTAAATTCATTGGCAAAAATCTATGTTAACACAGAATTAAGGTTGCTTGGTTGTATGTCATCCCCTTGCAGAAGGCTGAGTTGAGCAAAACTCAAACTTCTGAAACCCAGGAAATGCACAGTTAAGGTTTCCCATGCATCCTTAACTCTGCCCTCTTTGAGCAAAGCCCTATTACACCCCATTAACACACACATCTTTACTCTGCCATCCACCACAGATAATGAAGTGTACAAGCTCTTCACCTCCTTTTACAACCCATTCACTCCCACCCAGAGGATTCTATCTAACTCTGTTACACAAGGAGTGGGGAGGAGGGGGAAGTTTGCCCATGCCATCTTTCCTTTGTTTCCCTAGAGGTGTCAAGAGTCCATGGGAAATATTTACATACACTCCAGGTGCAGTCAGTGTGTTAGGTGTACCTAAACTATATGGTGGATGAGCACCTTAACTGGGCATTTCCTAGTTTTCTTTGAACAGGAGAAGATATGTTAGGAGTTTGTAGTCATCTGGCAATCATACATATGTCCTGCAATTTGCATACCAAGCCAGCCACCCCCCATGCCTCTGACCCAGTTACAGAGTGCCCCGTCTAACCTGGCCCTTTCACCGCTACTGTACACAGGCCCCCAACCACAGGCAAGAAACCCATCTCCTGAAGTCTCCACTCCTTCATATACAAATATTTCAATTGCTGTTGCTTCCCTCACTCCTATGCCCTGACTTACATGCGGTGCTGATAACTACATATATTCTTCCAGCTTTCTGTGGGTTTTTTACTGCTACCTCCCTATCATTCACACAAAGTGCCCTTAAACGTGTGCCCAGGAGCACGTTCAAGTCACCTTGTGGTATGGATGTAGCAATGATTTAATGACCTGCCTTCAAGTCCACACAGTCCTCCACCATCATTCCCACAATTACCTCTTCCTGTATTTTGGGGTCTTTCAGCCACCTCACTTCCCTCTCATTTTGTCTATATAGGCTGAAAGCTACAAGCTGTTTATATATCTTTTTTCAGCATTTAATCCTTTTTACCAATTCATCTCAGTGCGAAGTTCTCCGATGAATGAGAACACCCGATGGAGATGAATACAATATGAAAAAAAAATAGCTCTGAGACATGTGAACTACTCCCTCACATTCAGTGAGTGTTTCCATCCCCCTCCTGCATGGTTCAGAGGCTGTAACATGCATGAAGTATTCTCATTCTCAGTTCCACACCCAAAGGGGACAAGTCTTCCACAGATCCTGGCTTATATGGCGGCACAGAGGAAGCCTCAGACCCTCCCAAAAGGGTAAACACCACCCAAACCTATTTCACATGGAGGGGTGCAAAGAGGAGGGTTCCCAACCCCTGTAGACAGACATAGACCCCCCTAGATCCTGGCACATATACTGGGGACAGCAAGATGGGTGCAGAAACCCCCAGAGCAGTAAGGCCCCCATATCCCAGCTTCCATGGGGGGTAGGAAATGTGGCTCAGACCCTCCTAGAGGGGCAACAGTTCCCCCTCCTCAGATGTGGGAACACACATTGGAGGAAGAATGTGGAGCTGACAGGTGCCCCTGGCCCTATTTTCCCCTATCCTCTTGCTACTTACCCCCATGTTCCCCTTCCCAATCAACTCCCCCTAATGCCTATGCCTTCCTCTCCTAAGCCCCCAATCTCTCTCCAATTCCCTACAATCCATCCCCATTTATCTGCCTTCCCATAAGCCCCCTCACCTTGCTGCCACCTAAAACCCCTCTCACCCTATTGCCTAACTTCTCCACCACCTAATACCTCTCCCCTGTCACGAAGCATTCACATGTCTATTTTCCCCAGAATACTTGATTACATTCTCCCCAAAATAAAATTGCCATCCATGACACACAAATTTTATCAGCCTCCAGCCATTCAGTGTGCAATTCCTTTTGTCTTAGGTTGGGCTTGTGACTAAGTCATCCTGAATTATGTTAGTTGAAGGGTGAGTTCACAGCCATCAATCTCAGTGAGATCTGTGATTCATTCAGTCATTAGTACTACTCATTTTAACAGCACAAGGCAGCAGAAGGAAACCAGCTTTGTCGGGGAGGAGCTGTAACGCGTGAACCCCCCAATCAAATGACCCCATATTTGGATCCTGTGCCGCTGTGCGGTACATCAAATGTTAAAGCAATCTGAGTAACCATTTGGATTTCAGAACACTTAGGCCTGGTCTACACTACGGGATTAGGTTGAATTTAGCAGCGTTAGGTCGATTTAAAAAATGAATGCATCCACAATGGCAGGAAGGAGTAGAGGAGCTTACCTGTGGACATCTCTAGGGCTGGAGAACTGGACCCAGAGGAACCCTGAGAGGGCAAAGGGGAGTGAGGGATGCTTTCCTTGTAAAGATGACCTCCCAGGAAAGAGCGTGTAGGTGTTCCTGCTGGGAATAGCAGAATTGCACTCCAGATGGAAGAGCTGGGGTGGCTGTCTGGGCAGAGAGATAGAAGAGGACCCTGTGTGCCTCCTAGTTGGGTTGGAAGACACTGGAGTGTGGCAGGGAGCAGAGAGACTGGGCAGGGCGGGGTTCCTGCTGGGAAGAATGGGGGATCAAATTTCACGCTGTCAGCCAATGCTTACATGGTACAGGGACAGGAGAAAAATGACAGTGTCTGGTTGTGGTCAAAGGTGCTGATTTGTGTTATGTGGGGCATTAAGGGATGAAATGTCTTGAGTTTTAATGATTGCTTGCACTGAGATGAGCAATGGACTACATGTTACGGTTTTGTTATAGAATACTTGGACTATGTTGTAATAAACCAGCCATAACGAGGGGTAGTGTTGAGGCAAAAAATCTTTAAGTGAAGTTATTTGGTCACTTGAGAAATGAAGAAAATGTGTCTGTCATGCTATGGCCTGCTGTTGACTTTTTGACACTGAGCTTCTTCATTTCTTTGTTGTTAATTTTTTCAGTTAACGCTCTTGCAGTTTTTTTTCTTTTGCACAAATGTTTCAGGAGGTACTTTTAGTCATGCTAGTATAGATATCTATGTACAAATTGGTGTATTCACACGCCAGTTAGCATTTTCATGTGTGATCAAGGGTATTTGTGCCAGAAGTTACTATGCCCAGCCACATTATAAATATATGAAATTATTTAATGCTAGTGTGTCAAAAGAAAATTGACTGTAAAATCTGCCATGCAGCCAAACCAACTGGTAATTTCAACTTCTTTAGCTGTTCCTCTTCCATGAATTACTTTAACATCTGGGATTTATGTACTTAGTCAAATATAATGTTTCTTCTTCTACAAAAGAAAACAGTGTTAGGAAAATGCTGAATAGCTCAATAGAACTAAGGACATGTATATAATCATGTCAGCTATTCCCTATCAGCTTAACTGGCTCATTTGGCTTACAATCATAATGCTGTTATTTTCCCATATATTCTCAAGGTAGTTAGTGCGAGGGAGCAACAGTTATATCTTGTTTGTCCCTTCCAAATGATACATGTATCCGCAACAAATGTTTCTTGTGTACTCCCTTACTGTATGTGTATCCCATATCTATGGGCCAACCTAATGACGCAAAGTTGTTTGTTACTGACTATAAAAAGAGCCAGTCCGGCCATGCAGGGTGTGTCTCTCCTCTGGCATGAGCCGATGAGAACACCCGATCGGCCGAGCGAGTAATAAAGGCTGCTGGTACCCATCTTCTTGTCTCTCCGTGCCTCCTTGGTGTAATTAGGTAAGCTCCAGGGGGAAACGAGCCCTGTTTGGCTAACAAATTTGGCGACTCCGCCGGGACTTCTCTCCCTGTAGGGGGCGCTGACCGGCGGCCGAGGACGACTCTAGAGAGTGGCCACCTCGAGCAGTTTGCTCGGGCTCTGGGTCGCCGCAATCGGCCGGGACGGCTGCGCTCCCTCTATAGAGAACTCCACATGATACGGAGATAAGACGGTACCAGAAGGAGTCCACGAGCTGGACGTAGTCACTCTCGGATGGTAAGAGCGTTGCCTCTTAGGGTAGAGGACAACGCCTCCGAGGTGTGAATTTGGCAGGGGAGTCCGCGAGCTGGACGCAGCCACTCCGGGTGGTAAGAGCGTTGCCTCTTAGGGTAGAGGACAGCGCCCCCGAGGTGTAAAGCGGACGTGGCCACTCCGGATGGTAAGAGCGTTGCCTCTTAAGGTTAGAGGATAACGCCTCCGAGGTGTGAATTTGGCCCCTTTTGGTTGTCTGTGCACAGAAAGGTATGGTAAATGTTAAATGTTGATATAGTACTATGAAGGTTTTGTTATTGTATTGTTAAGGGAATGCGCAATGTCCAATGAATAATTTAACTAATGAAAACTGTGCAGGCTGTACATAAAATTGTAACTCAAGTTGGAGAAAAAAAGATGTGTACTTGATAACTAGAATTGAGCAAGTAAAAGCATAAATCATGAACCAGGCAGCAACTCAAACCTACGCCCAGGGCAAGTTGCAAGCCTTGAGACAGGACTTCCAGACAGAAAAGGAAGCACTGGCTAAGCAAGTACCGGTCCTTCAGGGACTTGTCAATATGTAACCATTGTGCTCAGCATACGCCGTAACAACAGTGTGGCAGTTTGCCACAAGAGAAAAATTGAATAGTTAAACGCCAATGGGCCATGCGTTTTTGTCCAGGTGGCAAGCCTCACGAGGGAGGACTCGGGTAGCCTTGTGAGTAAGAATGTTTAAGGGAAGAGACCAGGAAGGGTGGGGGCTAGTTGAGAAGCCCACCCTCCTAGCTAAATTGATAGTGGAACAAGCCGGAGCCCATGGAAGGGACGGTTCAGCGAGAAATGCAGGATCGGGCCCAAGCGGGCAGGCAACAGATAGAGTATTTGGAAAACTGGTTGGAAACTTTGAGGGCATAGTGGAAGGAAAGGAGTAAGTGAGTATAAGCCTGGGGATTTCAAATCCCCAGGACAATAATTGAAATGGTAAAATCTGAGTTGATTGGGTGTTGTTTTGGGAGACAAGCAAGTGATTTAAGGAAAGAGAGTGAGAAGTTAACTCTGTAGTTGCTAGAGGGAATCAAGCAGTGAAACTTGGTAGGAATGTCTGCAAGTAATCCAGGCAAGAGGTTATTTAAGTTAATCATTCGACTATGAATAAGTTAGTCGAATTTGCTAAAGAACACTCCTGCTGTGTAGAATCTGTGTTTATAAATTTGAGATAAATTGGTATGGTTTTAAAGTTGCAAAACCGAGAATACTTTTGCCAGACACAGGAAACTAGTGTTGTTGAATATGGTATTTAGCATTTAATCCTTAAGGTGACTTAATGCTTGACAAAATTTAAAATGTTTTAAATAAAACCAAAGGTTGTGGCTGCAGCAGGGTAGATAAAACCAGGAGAATAAAAGAGTTGAATTTGTTTTTGAGTAACAAAATAGCAGATAAAAGATCTGGCAAAGAGAGAGAAGGACAGTGCTCTGTGTGGTCGAGCTGTCACTTTACTAGGGATGCAAGGAGATTTTGTAAGCACAAAAGAAACAGTTACACCTTCCTTGTGTAGAAATTGATGTGGCCAGTGTTGTGGAAATTGAATTGTGGAGAGGATGTGCATTTTCCCAGAACATGTGCAGTATATATTGTAGCAGGGATAAAGAAATGCAAACCTACCATGCTATTTAATTAAAATCCTATTAGGCTCTAAGGGGTACTATACGTAGTGTCTTTTTCAGATCGCTGTGTGTTTGAAAACAGGAGTTAAAAGTTAATTGTGTCCCTTTTTAAGTAAGAGTCTTTAAGCTGTGGATAGCTTTGGATCCAGAAGCAAACCAGAAAGCATCTGTGTTAATGCAAATTACTAACTGATAAGGTAAAAGCCACTGAAACCTGGGCTGCCTATGAAACAAATACAAGAAAATATGGGGTAATTCCTCTGTTTTGCCTGAAATCAACAAAAGTATTTGTATATCAAGGAAATATTTTAAGACTGACTGCCCAGAGGGGGTAGACCTCTGTTCTTTTGTCTTTCAGATAATCAGAGAAAACTAATGCCAGCTGAACAGCATTCAACATACCATGCATTTACTGGCACAATAGGAATTATGTTCTGTGTTCTATGTCCTGTCTTGTGGTGCTTGTCTCATGGCCAGAATTGTTGTGTTTTAATATTTTTATAAGACAGTCTAGTTTAAAACTAAATAGAAGGGTTAAATCAAAAAGCAGATACTTGTTTTATTCAACTTAAAATACAAAGTGTATTGGATAATATCAGGAAAATGTGATATACTAAAGTTTAACATATTTGCTTAAGTAAGAAAAGAAACTTCATTGGCCAGATTTTTAATTGAAAAATTGTTGTTAAAATTTGCATACCAACAGTCTTTGGAAGCAAGGACATGAAAGGTTAACCCACTCCCCATATTGCACATGGGATCCTTCTGGCTACCTCAGATTTCTAGCCAGAGGGCTGGGGAGGGAGGAAAGCTATTGGACACCAGAGGTTGTACCGAGTGGACTCCTCAAAAGTGGGTGTGCTTGTCCTGGCTCGTTGCCCCCAAAGCTCTGTAATAAAGTTATTTTACTGGAAGGGTATATATGGCATACATTGAATAATAAGACTAAAGAACTGTATAATGGCGATGTGTATGTGTTCATTGTTGGGAAAAGGTGTATGAGTGAAGAGTAGAAGGTTCCTTTGTAGGTTAAAGGAAGCTAAGAAGGAAAAGGAACAGAACGAGTTAACTGAGGAAAAATATAGCTAGCAAGCTCAGTCCAAAGATAAGATGCTGGCCCCATCCAAGGACATTGTTCACAGCTAAGACTTGGCTGACAACCAAAAAAAGGGGGGGCCTGAATGTGCCCAAGCAACTATGAGATCTGCAAAACACTGCCAGGCATTAATGAAATGTGCTAGGTTTCTTTTCTCACAGATAAAAGTGCTAACCAAAGACCCTAGCAGCCCAGCCCTTCATTGAAACAAGGAGACTGAGTCTATGTAAAGTCCATCAACGAAAGACTGCTTTGGCTCCACACTGGAAAGGCCCTTTCCAAGTCCTGTTAACCACCAACACCGCTGTGAAGTGCCAAGGACTGCCTACCTGGACTCATGCCAGGGAAAAAGCCCAATTGGTTAAACAGCAGGTTACCTTTCTCGGGTATCATCTTCGACAGGGGAGTCGTAGTTTGGGTAAAAACAGAATCCAGGCTATACTTGATAGCCTCCAGCCCCAAAATCCCAGGGAATTGAGAGCCTTCCTGGGGCTAACTGGTTTTTGCCGACTTTGGATCCCTGACTATGGCGGGAAAGCCAGGCCACTGTATGATTCCCTCACACAGGAAGGTCTGCTCCAGTGGACATGGACTAAGGAAAAGGAAAAAGCATTTCAAGAGCTTAAAAAGGCCTTGGTTCAGCCTCCCGTTTTAGCCCTTCCAGATTCCCGGAAGCCATTTTATTTCCCAAGTAGTTCAGCAGGTATCACAGGCCCTTGGTATCCAATGGAAGTTGCATACACCTTGGAGACCACAGAGCTCGGGCCAGGTGGAGAGAATGAATAGGACCCTGAAAGAGACTCTTACTAAGTTGTGCATAGAGTCCGGGTTAAAATGGCCTGACGCCCTGCCCCTCGCCCTCACCCGCATTCGGAGGGCCCCACGCAAGGGACTCAAGCTTTCACCCTTCGAACTAGTTTTCGGGTTCCCCCCCCGAATACTCATCCCGGGGTTCCGAGAGGATGTAAACTGGGAGGTGGGAAATGACTCCTTATGGAAGCAGGTTTCTGCGCTGCAATCTGTTTTGTTACAGCTACATCGCTACGCGGCGCCTTTCCAGACTCTTCCCTTGGATCACCCCGTGCATTCATTCCAGATCGGTGACCAAGTCCTGGTCAAAAAGTGGAAGCGTGATCCCCTCACAGCACGGTGGGACGGCCCGCATACTGTTTCGCTCATCAGCCAGGCCGCGGTTAAAATTCTTGGAAGCGACAAATGGACACACCACACACGGGTAAAGCGGTTCCTGAGCCCTAACCTGGAAACTGAAGCAGCAGAAGAGGACATCAGCCCTCTGCTTGCCCCGGCTCCGGAAGCCCGAGGTGACACAGGTGAAGCAGAAGAGGACATCAGCCCTCTGCTCGCCCCGGCTCCGGAAGCCCGAGGCGACACAGGTGAAGACTCCATCTGGGAGTATCAAGGACTAGAGGGATTGAAGGGACTGTTTAAGAGAACGAAATAATGAAACTCTTCCTTGTGTTTTTGTTATATGTAGCCCAGTATTCATATGGTTGGGAAAACGGGTTTTTGCAACTCGGGGAGTTAATAGCAAATGCCTTTAACCTTACTAATTGTTGGGTGTGTGTGGCGGTCCAAGAGAATTAAATGAATGGCCTTGGGTAGCCCAACCAGTCGAGCCCAAATGGTGGGTCAGTAATTTAAGCATAGTACATAATGGGACAGAGAGATGGGCTGAGGACAATAATCCCTGACGACTCTACTCTTCCGGAATAGGCAGCTTTTGCCTTAACCGGACAAGACAAGAGGGGGTGTCTGTAGGGGAAAGCAAATGTGACTGGACTCTATCCTTAGGATTTGATTGTGATCATCCCGACTGTGCCCCTTGGGACTGTTCTAAATATCAGGGGCATGGCAACACCAGAATAGGACCCGACCCATTTTAGAAAGTTCTGGTTAAGTACCAATCAGCCAAACTGATCCTGTAATTGTGTTTGGAAAGCAGGGGCTGGGGCATGGAGATGTGAATATTGTAATCCTGAAGGCTTCTCGTCCATTGTATTGGGAGGGCCCTTAGGAACAGGTAATCACTTATACTATGAAAACCCACTGGATCCCAAAACCTGGGATGGCCCCTTTGCTAATGGGACTTGGGCCCTAAAAGGCCACTACTGGATCTGTGGATCCTACGCTTATCATAGGTTGCCTCCAAATTGGTCCGGAATATGCTATGTGGGATATATTAGGCCCCTCTTTTTCCTATTGCCCCAACTCCAAGGAAAGACTTTGAGGGTCAAAGTATATGATGATCTAATTCGAGAAAAGCGGTTTGTGGACTCCACTTTAGCGGCCGGGAGCTCCCAAACTTGGAGAGATCAGGACTGGCCCCCTGAAAGAATCATCAAATATTATGGACCAGCCACCTGGAACCCTAGTGAACTTGTGGCAGGGGCCAGAGAACCAATATATAATCTAAACCGCATTATTAGGCTGCAGGCTGTCTTGGAAGTATTAACCAATCAAACGGCCGCAGCACTAGACCTATTGGCTGATCAATCGACTCAAATGAGGAATGCAATACTGCAACACCATATAGCCCTTGATTACTTGTTGGCAGAGGAAGGAGGACTTTGTGCAAAACTAAATGAGTCCAACTGCTGCCTACAAATAGATGATAATGGACAGGCAGTAAAACGATTAACCACGGAAATGAGAAAGATAGCCCATGTCCCAGTACAGACTTGGGGTGGATGGGACACAGATTGGTTTACCGCCTGGTTGCCACAGTTAGGATGGATCCGAAAAGGGTTTCTCCTCTTTGTATTTTTTGTTATCACCCTATTAACCCTAGCATACTTCGCCCCCTGCTCAGTTTCACTGATTCGAAGGCTGGCTGCCCAGGCTACATTTCAACAGATGATGATGTTATACGCGCCAGTAAGAATAGAAGCTTCAGAGCGGGGATTATAAGGCTCTTAAAATGCTTTTAAGGGGGGAGAAGTGTTAGGAAAATGCTGAATAGCTCAATAGAACTAAGGACATGTATATAACCATGTCAGCTATTCCCTATCAGCTTAACTGGCTCATTTGGCTTACAATCATAATGCTGTTATTTTCCCATATATTCTCAAGGTAGTTAGTGCGAGGGAGCAACAGTTATATCTTGTTTGTCCCTTCCAAATGATACATGTATCCGCAACAAATGTTTCTTGTGTACTCCCTTACTGTATGTGTATCCCATATCTATGGGCCAACCTAATGACGCAAAGTTGTTTGTTACTGACTATAAAAAGAGCCAGTCCGGCCATGCAGGGTGTGTCTCTCCTCTGGCATGAGCCGATGAGAACACCCGATCGGCCGACCGAGTAATAAAGGCTGCTGGTACCCATCTTCTTGTCTCTCCGTGCCTCCTTGGTGTAATTAGGTAAGCTCCAGGGGGAAACGAGCCCTGTTTGGCTAACAACAGGAAGATATTTAAAATATCGTAACATTCCTCAGGCCTTCCTCCCTCCTTGGTGTGTTTGCCCCTCTCAGGTGCTTCACATTCTCTCCCTAAGAGAATCAATGTTGTATGGTGAAATTCCCTCCTGTGCAGAGGGCCACCACAAGCCCAAGACATCACCTAAGTGCCACTTAATCTCTCCATCATAAAATGGTGCATGGGCCTCATGTTGGCTGTCTGGACAGCCTTAGTGATGTCTCCGGGCACTTCCCTTGTTTATAAAAATTACTTCGTCCACTCATGAAGCAGAAAGCATGTCATGTGACGTAAGTGATCTGTCACATGTCCTTTTTACCACATTCTGAATACTCAAACAAACACTCACGATGAAGCACTTATAACCATGCAAAGGCTTAAATATATCAATACAAACTGTTGATCAGACAATAAATAATGATAAAAACATAAAATCCATGATAAGTCAGGGATATTTTGGATGAAAATCACTCCTGTGCAGAGGGCCAGCACAAGGCCTCTTAAGCTCTCGGATACTTAGAGTAAGCAGTGAGTAAGTCTTGAGCTGGCCTTCAGCAGCTAATTCCCCCCCCCCACACACACACACACGTATTCAGAAAAAGGGTATATACAATGAGTAAATTGTTTTTAATTCACAGTTCAATCTGTTCTAATTGGGGTAATGAGTTAGAAAGAGGGTATGGCCTCAAAAAAAGTAGAGACCATCCATCCTCAGGGAACCTAGGCCACACCCATGAACTAATAGATATATCACTTAACAAGCATTCTTTTCCACTTTTAAGCTCCTCTCTCCCACAAGCAATAGGTAAATGTGTTTGCCTTCTTTTTATAGAAGGGGAAATATGACTTGTTCTAGCTTCACCTACCAAGTCAGTATCAACATCTGAATTAGAACACAGGCCTCCTACTCCCCCAGGTCTGACCCTAATCTTCTAAAACACAGTGCCCCCACAGGCAAGTCTCTTGAAGATTTGGAAGTCAAAGAGCATTGCATGGATGGAGAACTAAAACATATTGTTCTTTCACGTTCATCTCAATCTTGTTCCCCCCCCTCCCCCCATATTCCTTCCTGATAAATCAACTATTTCATCAATCCATTCCTTTACCTGCCTTCATAAAAGGGGGGGCGATCCTGACTTTTACTTACTCATTTGCCTTCCAGAATAGAAACTTTTTACCTTTGTTGGATAATATTAGACTATTGAGTGTTCCCAAATACAGCCTCTTCTTACACTAGGGAAACTTTCTAAATATTTTCTCCCTTACTAACACTGGTTCAACTTTACTTGTGTTAGTGATCCTGGAGAGATTCTTAATTTGGTGTTAATTAGGTCTGTTCTGAGCAGGGTTACATGGGATGGTGTTGAAAAGAATTGTCGCAGCCTGTCTACAGTAGGGACCCAAATATTAGTACCACCAGTGTAGAGGGATAGGTGATAGGAATAGCAGGATTAAAAAAAAAGACCCTAGTGAAAGAGGGTCACAGATTTGCTGTACTTTCAAAAACATCTCTTCAGCTCATATGTCACTTTAATGTTGACTTGCTAAGAGAAGTTATTTCAAGCCCTGCTGTTTTTAAACCAGCTGTTTACTTTTCTCTGACCCCGTATACTTTATAGTCCCAGATTAGCAGTGACTTCTTCATTCTCTTGAGACCTGCTCTTGTTTATGAATCTTATTAAGCTCAAGATTTACCTCTGCAAGATTTCTTACTGCCAACAGCCTTCTTACACTCTGCTACAAGCCAAACAAGTATGGTATGATTCTCCCTTTGGTAAATATACCCAGTGCCCTTGCTGTTCCTGCTATAAAATTCCTGTTTGTAGTTCTTATAGCTCTCACAGTGCCTCTAAATTCAGCAGTTCTTGAAATAACAGGATGGGGTCACTCTGCTACTTTTTCAGTTCTGCTTCGACCATCTCTCTCCCCAAATACAGGTGATATGGCAAGTATACTATGATACAAAAATAAAGGTTTTTACTATATGAGTATTCATTTGAGCAAATTGTTTTTGCTAATATTTCACTGAAAATTTAGTCCAAGGTTTATTTCTGACAATTTCCCCCCATAGTTTTCCTCCAGATTTTGTGGTTTAAAAAAAGCCAAATTTGTAAAAAGTTTAATATTAATATTTCTATGTTTATAATAAGAACATAAAATCGATCTAAGCTTTCAATAACAGGATATTAGGTCCTACTATAAGGTTCCATTTGTAAATATTTTATAAAAGGTTAATATATGATTGTAAATGTTACAAGTATGTTAAGACATGAGCAGTATGTGTTATAAGCACAACAGTAGAAGTTGTTACGGATGTTATAAAGCATGGCTCTAAGCAATTTATTGACTTATGGGATTCTGTAAAAATCTGTAACAATTGATTAACCATATATGGAAACACCTGCTAATCATGTATTAATGCTTTTGATTTTTTAATTGAATGTTAATATAAAATATGACTGAATATTAAGTCAGTTGTGCATATCCACATCACACTCATTGTCTTGGTGGAGTGCCTCCTCACCAGCTGCACTTGCATCGATGCACAGAGCAGTGCACTGTGGGTAGCTATCCCACAGTACAACTAGCCACATGGTGTTTTGGGAAGGTCTTGCAACACCTCATGGAACCAAAATATTTTTCATGGGGGGAAATGAGAACATGGCTTCAGCCGTCTTAGATGCATTTTCCTCCCTCTCTCCTTCCCTTCCTCCTCTGATATCCCTTGTAAACAACCCATGTTTTTTCACGCCTTTTTTCAAAAGCTTGGCTTAGCAGCGCGTATGCCATAGCTCGAGAAGCAGGACCCTGCTCAGTTGTGCTCTCTTGTGAGCATTACAAACAGTGCACAACTTATTCTGCAGTATTTCCAGAGCCAAGAGAGGAGCCGCAGCACGGAACGCTGCAATGTCACGCAAGCAGCCCTTCTGCAAGCCATAGAGCGAAACAATTTGCAGTTACTGCTGGAATTGATGCATCCACTGAACATGGTGGAGCACCATTTCTGGTCTCAGGAAATAAGCACTGACTGGTGGGACCGCATAGTTATGCAGCTATGGAATGATGAGCAGTGGCTGCAGAACTTTCGAATATGAATGGCCACTTTCCAGGAACTTTGTGCAGAGCTTTCCCCAGCCCTGAAGTGCAGCAACAGTAAAATTAGAGCTGCTCTCACAGTGGAGAAGCAAGTGAGTGGTGATCGCTCTGTGGAAACTTGCAACCCCAGACTGTTACCAGTCAGTGGGGAATCAGTTCGGAATGGGTAAATCCACCGTGGGAACTGTTGTGATCCAAGTGTGCAGAGACATTAATCCACTTCTGCTAAGGAGGATAATGATTCTGGGCTATGTTCAGAACGTAGTGGATGGCTTTGCTGCGATGTGGTTCCCTAACTGCGGTGGGGCAATAGATGTCATGCATATACCTCTCTTGGTACCACACCACCTTGCCAATGAGTGCATAAACTGAAAGGGATACTTTTGAATGGTGTTGCAAGTGCTGGTGGATCACAGGGCATTTCCCCAACATGAATGTGGGATGGTCAGGAAAGGTGTATCACACGCTCATCTTTAGGAGCACAGGTCTGTTCAGAAAACTCAAGCAGGGACTTTCTTTCCAGACCACAAAATAACTATTGATGATGTTCAAATGCCAATTGGGATCCTGGGAGACCCAGCCTACCCCTTGCTCCCATGACTCATGAATCTATACACCGGCTGCCTGGACAGCAGTAAGGAGCGGTTCTACAATAGGCTGAGCAAGTGCAGAATGGTGGTAGAATGTGCCTTTGGACATTTAAAGAATGTGCTGGTGTAGTTTGTTTACTAGATAAGACCTCAATGAAAGCAATATTCCCATTGTTATTGCTGCATGCTGTGTGCTCCATAATATCTGTGAGACAAAGGGAGAAAAGCTTCCACTGGGGTGGAGTGTGGAGGAAGATAGGTTGGCAGCTAATTTTGAGAGCCAGATCCCAGGGCAATAAGAAGAGCCCAGCAAGGGGCTCTGCATCTCCATGAGACTTTGAAAACCCTTTTCAGTAATGAGCCACAGTAATGTGTGCCTCTTATCTGCGTTTTGCCATCCCAAACCACCCCCTCCGTTACATGGGTTCCCCCAGTCCCTCATGATTGTAATAAATAAAGAGCATTTCTTTCTTGAAATGTTTACTTTTAGTGTATGCACACAAAGAAACTGAAATAACAGAAAAATAATTTAACCGTGGGCTGATAAAATTGGGAGGGGAGAAAATACGTCAGCTTGTTTTCAAAAGCATGATACTCTTGACCATCAAAGATCTTGGAATGGGCACCTTCTATTCTTTGTACACTCCTCCCCCCCGCTCCGGAGTGAGTGGAAGGGATACTTAAATCCCACCTGTCCATCTCCTAGAACATTTGGGAGAGGGGGATTGTGAAGAGGGCATTGCTTGCAGGCAGTTTAGGGAGGGTGTCTAGCTTCAAGCTGCTTTTCTTGAAGCTCAACTAGATGCCTCAACATGTCTGATCGGTCTTTCATAATCTGCAGCATCTCCTGATGCATGGCACGCTCCTGCTCCTGGGATGCTCTCCTGTTCTCCATGTCCAGTTTCTCAGAGAGTGAAATCCTCCAGGCTCTGAGCCCTGTCTCAGCTATAAGAGACGTTCATTATCTCACTGAACATGTCATCCCACGTCCTCTTTTCCACCTCCTAATCTGAGAAAGTCTCTCTCCTGGAGTGGAGGATGTACCAAATGCTCCAGCCAGGAGGCACTTACCACAGGTGGCTCCCGGACAGCGGCGCAGCAGGGCCAGTTCTCGGACAATGGGAGCTGCAGGGACAGTCCTAGGGGCAGGGGCAGCACACGGAGCCACTCTCCCCCCTGCCAGGGGCCACAGAGACATGCCAGCAGCCAGCTGCTTCTGGGAGCAGCGTGGGGCCAGGGCACACTGGATATCGCTGCCTGTGATTTATTTTTTGCAGGGATCCCCTTGAGCCAGGGCCCCAGGCTTCGGCCCCTAGAGCCCCTGCCTTAATCCGGCCCTGCCTGTGACCATCTGAACTCTGGAGTTAAAGAACTCCTGGCTGTCGGGGAGAAAGGGAGACAGGCGAGTGGTGGATTCATTCTTCTCCTCCTCCTCCTCTTCCTCATCCAGAATGCCCTCCTTGTTGTTGCCTGAGGTGGCCTAGGACTCAGACTGCTGGGAGGTGTTCACGCTGCATTTGGGGGGAGTGATGGGGTCGCCGCCAAGAATCACATGCAGCTCATTGTAGAAGCGGCATGTCTGTGGGGTAGAACCACAACGACTGTCCGCCTCCCTTGTCTTCTGGTACACTTGCTGAAGTTCTTTTATTTTTTACCTGGCACTGCTGCGTGTTCCTGTTGTAGCCCTTCTCCCCCATGCCCTGTTTGATCTTTGCTTAGATGTCAGCATTTCCACGATCTCCTGTGTACTCTAGGCTGGAGCATGTTTGGGGAGTTGAGTCGCCATGATGAGCTGGGCTGGTGAGCTCTCCACACTGATCAAACAGGAAATGGGAATTCAAAAGTTCCCCGGGGCTTTACCAGGGGAGGGGGTGTTTCCTGTGTACCTGGCTCCTGTGCAGCAGAGTTGGAAATGATCTCCAGAGCAGTCATAGCGGAGCATTATGGGACACCTCCTGGAGGCCAATTAAGTCAAATTATGCAACGTTGCATCTACACTACCTCTCTGTCGACCCATCAAGATTGAATCAAGTGCTACACCTCTCGCAGAGGTGGAATACAGACGTTAATATTACAGGTGACTTAGGTCGGTGTAAGAGACCTGGCAATGTAGATGCATACATTATTAGGTTGACTTAAGTCAGCTTCCGTTGACCTACATTTGTAGTATAGACCAGGCCATGGACATAAATTGGTAGGCACACCAAGGGCTGCCAAGCGTAGCCCAGGCAACCCTGCCATACAATCCCACTCTGTTTGCCCCCACACTGCTATAATTTTTATTTGATACCAGTTAATATAGAGAACCCCCACATTGATATTTCTATCCTTACCACTTCCAAATCCATTTGTATGATTTGTGTCAGCATTTCAGAATTTTCCATCCTTGTACACTTTTATCTTAAAGACCCTTGTCTTGTATCCTTAGAAAAATGTAACTTCTCATTTCTTCCCCCTTTCCCCCAGGAATAAAAGGCAATTTTGAAGAAAATTAGTTTACTTCCTATTTATCCTATCTCATCTATATAGCATCTACAGTACCAGACTGTGTCCTCACTTCTTTATTACATTTTACTTAGACTTCTAATTTGTACCTCATTTGCTACCTTCAGTTTGCTTCTAGCCTCCAGAGCTCTACTTTTACCCACTGGATACACAGGTTCTGCTCCTCTGATTGAGTTTGTTCAGTACTTGCATCCTATTCAGCTCATTTCCAAATATTTCTTCACTGTTGGGATGACATTTTTGGTTTGTTTGGGTTTTTTTGGGGGGGGAGCGGGGGATTGTTTTGTTCTAGACCTAGCATGGCAAGGATATTTTCATAATGATTTCAATACAAGTCTGTGCTGCATTCTTCTTAAAGTTTATCATCATCAGGCTAACTGGTTTGTGAAGATACTGGGGCGGGGGGAGAATCAGAAACATTTATGTATGTAAAGTAGATGCTTGAAAATGGATATATTTTATTGCTCTGGCACTGAAATCATGCGTAATTATTGCCAAGAGTGTGATTGATCTTTTACATTTTATTTTTTGTAAATATACTTTTGTTCATAAGATGTTCAAGTGCAAGATGTGAATACAGCTGGACTGCTTGGTAATAGTGACCATAATATAATTAAATTTAACATCCCTGTGGTGGGGAAAACACCACAGCAGCCCAACATGGTAGCATTTAATTTCAGAAAGGGGGACTACACAAAAATGAGGAAGTTAATTAAACAGAAATGAAAAGGTACAGTGCCAAAAGTGAAATGCCTGCAATCTGCATGGAAACTTTTTAAAGACACCATAATAGAGACTCAACTTAAATGAATACCCCAAATTAAAGAACATAGTAAGAGAACCAAGAAAGTGCCATTGTGGCTAAACAACAAAGTAAAAGAAGCAGTGATAGGCAAAAAGGCATCCTTTAAAAAGTGGAAGTTAAATCCTAGTGAGGAAAATAGAAAACAGCATAAACTGGCAAATGTAAGAATCATAGAATATTGGGGTTGGAAGGGACCTCAGGAGGTCATCTAGTCCAACCCCCTGCTCAAAGCAAGACTAATCCCCAGACAGATTTTTGCCCCAGATCCCTAAATGGCCCCCCTTAAGGACTGAACTCACAACCCTGGGTTTAGCAGGCCAATGCTCAAACTACTGACCTATCCCTCCCCCAAGAAGATCATTAGGAAGGCCAAAAATCTTTTTGAAGAACAGTTAGCCAAAGACTCAAAAAGTAATCAGGAAGCTTGCTAAACAACCAGTGGTGCCACTGGTTGATTGAGATACTAAAGGAGCACTCAAGGACTATAAGGCCATTGCAGGGAAACACAGTGAATTCTTTGCATCGGTCTTCACGGCTGAGGATGTGAGGGAAATTTCCAAACCTGAGCCATTTTTTTTAGATGACAAATCTGAGGAACTGTCCCAGATTGAGATGTCATTAGAGGAGGATTTGGAACAAATTGATAAACTAAACAGTAAGAAGTCACCAGGACCAGATGATATTCACCTAAGAGTTCTGAAGGAACTCAAATGTGAAATTTCAGAACTACTACCTGTAGTTTGTAACCTATCATTTAAACCAGCGTCTGTACAAATTGATTGGAGGATAGCTAATAAAAAGGGCTCCAGAAGTGATCCTGGCAATTACAGGCCAGTAAGCCTGACTTCAGTACTGGGCAAACTGGTTGCAACTATAGTAAAGAACGAAATTGTCAGACACATAGATGAACATAATTTTTTCGGGAAAAGTCAACATGGTTTTTGTAAAGGGAAATCATGCCTCACCAATCTACTAGAATTCTTTGAGAGGGTCAACAAGCATATGGACAAGGGGGATCCAGTGGATATAGTGTACTTAAATTTTCAGAAAGCCTTTGACAAGGTCCCTCACCACAGTTTCTTAAGCAAAGTAAGTTGTCATGGGATAAGGGGGAAGGTCCTCTCATGGACTGGTAACTGGTTAGAAGATAGGAAACAAAGGGTCGGAATAAATGGTCAGTTTTCAGAATGGAGAGAGGTAAATACTGGTGTCCCCCAGGGGTCTGTACTGGGACCAGACCTATTCAACATATTCATAAATTATCTGGAAAAAGGGATAAAGAGTGATATGGCAAAATTTGCAGATGATACAAAATTACTCAAGATAGTTAAGTCCCAAGCAGACTACAAAAGGATCTCACAAAACTGGGTGACTAGGCAACAAAATGGCAGATGAAATTCAGTGTGGATAAATGCAAAGTAATGCACATTGGAAAACATAATCCCAACTATACATATAAAATGATGGGATCTAAATTAGCTGTTACCACTCAAGAAAGATCTTGGAGTCATTGTGGATAGTTCTCTAAAAACATCCACTCAATGTGCAGCAGCAGTCAAAAAAGCAAACAGAATGTTGGGAATCATTAAGAAAGGGATAGGTAATAAAACAGAAAATATCATATTGCTTCTATATAAATCCATGGTATGCCCACATCTTGAATAATGCGTGCAGATGTGGTTGCCCCATCTCAAAAAAAGGTATGTTGGAACTGAAAAAGGTTCAGAAAAGGGCAACAAAAATAATTAGAGGTATGGAACAGCTGCCATTTGAGGAGAGATTAATAAGACTGGGAGTTTTCAGCTTGGAAAAGAGACCACTAAGGGGGAATATGATTGAGGTCTATAAAATCATGACTGGTGTAGCGAAAGTAAATAAGGAAGTGTTATTTACTCCTTCTCATAACACAAGAACTAGGGGTCACCAAATGAAATTAATAGGTAGCAGGTTTAAAACAAACAAAAGTAAATATTTTTTTCACACAATGCACAGTCAACCTGTGAAACTCCTTGCCAGAGGATATTGTGAAGACCCAAGACTACAATAGGGTTCAAAAAATAACTAGATATGTTGATGGAGGATAGGTCCATCAGTGGCTATTTTCAGGATGGGCAGGAATGGTGTCCCTAGCCTCTGTTTGCCAGAAGCTGGGAATGGGCGACAGGGGATGGATCACTTGATAATTACCTGTTCTGTTCATTCCCTCTGGGGCACCTGGCATTGGCCACTGTCGGAAGACAGGATACTGGGCTAGATGGACCTTTGGTCTGTCCCAGTATGGTCATTCTTATGTTCTTAATGATGTTCAGTTTGTCCCTATGCTCATGTTTTAGTTTGACCCTCCAAATGGTCCAAAATTTAATTAAACAAACATCTAAGATTTCCTGCCTCCATCTCAGGCTATATGTGCACAGGGATTAAAAAAGCCATGGCTGGCCCGGGTCAGCTAATTTGGGCTTCGGCTTCAGGGCTGGAAAAAAAAATCACTCAAAAAAGTCATGCTTGGTCTGGAGTTTGAGCTCTGGGACCCTGCAATGTCTATATAGCAATTTTTAGCCACACAGCCCAAGCCCCGTGAGCCCAAGCCTGCTGAGCCAGGCTAGCCATGGGTCTTTTATCCTTGTGTAGATATGCCCTCAGACATGATAGCAGGGAATGGGATTTTTGAGGGAGTCAGCAAGATACAATTCAACTGTAGAGAGCAAAGGTTTACAGCTTCAGAGGGGCATGAGATGCAGAGCCAGAGGCCCCTACAAGTGATTTAGGGGTGAAGATATACAGTCCTGGTATATATCAAGCACCCCTACCATCCCAAGAACTGCAGTAATTCAGGAGGGGGCAGTACAGGCATCAGCCCCAATTATTCCCCTCCATGCATATAGCAGGGGCAGGGACAAGCCCCTCTTTTTTTCGAAAGAGAGGCAGCAGATGAGTGAAAAAAGAATAAGCAACCCAAACTGTAGTGGGTTGTAGCATGATGGGAAATGGGGGCTGGAGGAATATACATTTCTCACTCTATCCCAAGAGGGGCTTCAATGATGAAAAGGTGAAGAACCGTTGAAATACATTTTGACACCCACTTGTACACTTGTCTCTTCATATTTCCAGTTTGCTTATAGCTTTTGCCCTTCTGCAATTTCTTCTGTTCATGCGTGTGGATTTAAAGACTGGAATTAGAATTAATTTTGCATAGATAAACCTTAATAATTATATTGGTGTCCTAACACCGAAGAGCTTTTTTCATAAAAAAGATTATATGTTTTATTAGAAAAGACTCCTTAATTTTAAATACCACTTGTCTCTGCTGATTTTGTGGTTAAATCTGTTTCCTACAAGTATCTCACAAGAACGCAGGAACTGTTATGCTGGCATTATTCAAAGTCATTTAATTCAGTATCCTGCCTCTGACAGTAGCCAATATCAGAAGGTTCAAAAACCTCTAGTTGACAATTATGGAATAAGTGCTGCACATGTGGACAAGGCCTCAGATATTGAAGAATAGTGCCATTTAGGCACCATTGTCCTTTCAGATGCATTAGTATTGTTGGAAATTAAGGTAGTAAGGCCACACGATGCATAGTAACTAAAACACTTGTTATAATGTTCTGAAAAGAAAGTGGAGTTAATAATTCGTAGAACAGGGGAATGTGCTGCTCAAATGTAGGGATATTTGGGTAACACATAAAGGAACAAGAGGAAGATTTGGGGAAAACAGAAACAACCAGATTTTTTTTTAATCTTATATTTTTTCCACCCAGGAAGCATTTAATTGTATCCCCATGCAAAACTCTCATTGACTTCACCAGAACCAGGATATCACCCCTTATATTCTCGAACAGCTGTTCTGAATACTGGGCAGGAAATGGTTTTCCTGTCCTACAAGAATATTCAAGGTTTCAACATTTTTTCCTGACCTAAATCAGGAAGAAGTCAAAATCTTCACATTCTTGGGAAGAAAAAAAAAAAGATCAGATCTATGTAAGCATTTCGTTTTGATAATTTCAAAAAGATTTGTTTTGATTTTGATCTTTTACTTATTTAAATTTTTACTATAAATTAATTTAAATTTGAAATAATGTAATTTCAATCTGTATAGAAAGAAAGAAATCCAGAAGGCAAAAGAAGTGTGTGTTTTTAAAAAAAACCCACTGAAATGGATTGGATCAGGGGTAGGCAACCTATGGCACGGGTGCCGAAGGCGGCACGCGAGCTGATTTTCAGTGGCACTCGCACTGCCCGGGTCCTGGCCACCGGTCCGGGGGGCTCTGCATTTTAATTTAATTTTAAATGAAGCTTCTTAAACATTTTAAAAACCTTATTTACTTTACATACAACAATAGTTTAGTTATATATTATAGACTTATAGAAAGAGACCTTCTAAAAACATTAAAATGTATTACTGGCACGCGAAACCTTAAATTAGAGTGAATAAATGAAGACTCGGCACACCACTTCTGAAAGGTTGCCGACACCTGGATTGGATGCAAAAGAAAAGGAGGAATACAAGGAAAAGGGTGTTGTCTGTTCAACATATCTAATTTTATGTACTGAAGTTTTTCAAAATAGGAACAATACAGAAAAAGACGTATGAGGAAAGAGAAACAATATTATGTAAAACAAATACAAAATATATAACAGAGTACACTGTAGTTCAAGATTTAAATGAAAAATACAAACACCTGAATTATGGTAAATTTGTGCAACGGTAAGGCAGCTATGTCAAAATAGGTTCCAATGTAGCGACAATGGTTTTGGAAACAAACTTTTTTTGTATATACTTTTTTGGCCTAATTTAAAAAAAAAATGAATAGTCATTTTAAATGCTTCAATGTTGGGGTATCCACTTCAAGACATTTAAAGGAGCCTTCTCCCCACCCCCAAAATAAGGTTCCTTTAAAATGTTTCAGTTTGGACATCTAAAATCACTTTTGAAGATGAAGTTCTTCTAGAACAATACATATCTGACAAAACATGCCACCAATGATGCAACTATATAATATAGATTTTTTTCCAGTTGATTGGATTTATTCATTTGTTCACATTAAAACACACACCCAAAGCTATCAGTGTACAGATATGAACATCATAACATTCCAGGGCCAGCTCACAACATTTTGGCACCTGGGGCAGGGTAAGCTCAAATGACGCCCCCATGCTCCCTTGCTTGGGCCAAAACTTTGAAAGGTCTCAATTCTGCCTTCTTCCTGTTCTACCCCTCTCATGGTACTGCTCTGCTACTTACCCCAATAAAGAAGAACTAACAACTTAAAATTCCTTGTTCAAAAATTTTAAGTAACACTTAACTTTTCTTGTCTGCATAGTAAACACTGATTATTCAAACAGATAAAAATGCCAAAGTGGTGCTTTCCATGCCTTCTTGGTTGCAAAGATTTGAACTGCTTCCGGAAGGCCCACAGTCTGGGCCAGCTCATGCTCTATTGCAGTGTTTCTCAAACTGGGGTCGCCGCTTGTGTAGGGAAAGCCCCTGGCAGGCCAGGCCGGTTTGTTTACCTGCCCCATCCGCAGGTCCGGCCGATCGCGGCTCCCACTGGCCACGGTTCACAGCTGCAGGCCAATGCGGGCTGCTGGAAGCAGCGGCCAGTAAGTCCCTCAGCCCACGCCACTTCCAGGAGTTCCCACTGGAGCAGCGAACCGCGGCCAGTGGGAGCTGCGATTGGCCGGACCTGCGGATGGGGCAGGTAAAGAAACTGGCCCGGCCCACCAGGAGCTTTCCCTACAGAAGCGGTGACCCCAGTTTGAGAAACACTGCTCTATTGAGATGGTTGCAGGGCCGACCAGCCTCTCCTGTGTCATTGTGGAGCATAGCTGTGTGGAGCATAGATAGCTTGGAGAAGCTGCATTGCGTTCTCCACTGGCAACTGTTACAGGAAGTGTTAGAAGTATGCGCCGAGCAACAAAAGCATTTGGAAAGAGGGTGGTCATCTTATTTGTACACATATATTCCAGAACAGCCTTTGGAGTTGATCTTGCTGAAATGTATCTTGAAAGGGCTTTCAGTTCATCACCTAAATCACTCGCATCAATATCGCACATGTCATCATATGTCAGCACTGTCTCTAGTGCCCTGCATTGCTGGTGTAGGTCTTCTTCGGGTATAGTGAGGCGTTTTGGAATATCATACAACATCCAAAATATACTGCTGTGTTCCTTGAGCTGCATGAAACATTCTTCAGCTGACTGTATTGAACAATCTAGCACCTAGTTAAAGAATTCAACTTTGAATTGTTGTTTGGGGTCTCTTATGGGATTATCCCGTTCCTCGTAATCAAAATGTCTTCTTCTTCGGTGACTCTTGTATTCTTGAATGGGTGGGAAAATAGATTCAATGTGAAGTTCCTCTGCCAACTTCTGTTCACTCTTCAGAATGTTTTGAAATCCCTATCTGACCTGTAAGACTGTAGGTATGACTTTGCTTTGTCCAGTTGTTCCATTGCTCCAGAGATATCAAGGACAACACCTTGGAGTCTCTTGCTTACAACATTTATTTCAAACAGTATGTCATGCCACAACACTACGCCACACAGAAATTTGAAGTTATGTATGTTTCTGGTGATTCCATTTTCCTCTGCCACTGTTCTCCCACAAACAGTTCCTGTCATAGCATTATCCTCCATAATGGCAACTATGGCATCATCTAGCTTCCCAATTTGGTGTTTGATAGGCTTTATCGCCTCCCCTCGACTTTCCCTTCGTGTGGCACTCAGTGGTTTCAGTGTCAGAGAGTATGTTCCCAGATGTTGCTTCAAAATTTGCCATCGATGAGTTGATGCAGAGAAAAATACATAGATGCTTTGAATTACATTAAAAAATTCAGCAGCCTCACTAGAAGCTGATGCTGCATCACTGACCACCAAGTTCAATGAATGAGAACTGCATGGGACAAAAAAAGCTCGAGGGTTTAACTCTCGGATCTATGTCTGCACTCCTCTGTTCTTTCCTCTCATGTTGGCACCATTATTGTAGCCCTTGTCAGCTATCGCAATTCCCGTATCTTCCAGCTTTTTAAGAAGCACATTTGTCATACCAGCTCCTGTAGTATCATCAATGTCAATAAATTCTAGAAAATGCTCTCTGACAGTCACCATTGCAGGGACATTTTCACTAGGTTCTGTTGTTGTTACAAAACGCACCATTAAAGTCATTTGTTCCGTATGGCTGATGTCAGGTGTGCAGTCCAGAATAACAGAGTATTATCTTGCTGACTTCAAATCTGCCACAATCTTCTGTTTGACCTTTGTTGCCAGTAACTGTATGTTCTCATTTTGAATTGTTTTTCCAAGGTAGTGGTGTGTGTACATTTCTTGGGTGGTGATTCTTCTTAGATGCTCCTGGAGTACAGCATCAAACTCAGCCATCGGCTCCACAATTTTAAGGAAGTTTCCATTGTTTGGCACATACAGCTGATCTGAAGTGCCACACAGTGCTAGGTTTTGGGTAGCAAGCGTTCTCACAATGGCAATGAGCCTTTTCAGAACATTTTGCCAGTAAAGAGACTCTGATGCAATCTTCTCTTGATGCTGATCATCTATGGTGGCCTTTATCCTTAGTCTCATCTCAAGCTCTTTCCACCTATGGAATGCTCTCTGGTGATTTGCTGCCTTCTGCATGCCAGATTTTTTAGCCAGATTTTTCCAGTTCTTTGTTCCTGTAGAACCCAATGTGGCTGGAACATCAGACCAGAAGAGTTTGCAACAAAACAGTATGTAGCATTCTGGGTTTTTGAGTACATAAGCCATGTCCTCTCTACCTTGTCACCATTGGGGATTTCACACCAGTAATGTGTTGGATGGAAACTTCTATTTTCATTGTCTTTGGGGAACATGAAGTTTTTCACTTGCTGTGGCCCATGCAGTACAAGGAAGTCCCTCAGGCTACTGCTCAAGAGGGTCCACAGTCCTGGATCATCTATTCTTAAGGAACTAAACTCAGCAGCAGCCGTTTCTTGTGCCTCCACCACACTCTCTTCTCTGATCTACACTTTTCTTCAGGAATGTACATGGTTACATCCATTTGAGATGGAGATATGGATGCTGCAGTAGCTGCCAGGTCACCTGCACTCTGACTAACTGGAAGATCAGGCACCTCCTCACCACTCACATCCTCACTGGGGCAGGAAGGCTCACTGTGAATATTTGTGTCTGTGTATCTCAGGAGAGCTCCTTTCTGCTTAGATAGAAAAGCTTCCTTTGCTTGCTTTCTTTTTCTGAATGCTGCCCCAGAGGGGCGTTTTCTTCTTTCACTCCTGACTGCTGTTCTGTGCCAGCTATAGTGTCTCTCAACACTCAGTTGAAGGGGACAAATAAGCAGGCTGATAGCAGGGCCTGAGTGAGGGAGGATATCAGCATCTTAAGGGCCTAACTGGCTCCTACTACTTCAGTTGACTGCCTGTTCTCCTCACGTGGGTTCAGGGAAGCAGCAGGAAATAGGAAGCTCCCCGAGAAGCTGCTGTTAATCAGTCCAGGCTCCTGGGGGTGCTAGAGACGTACATAAGAGGCTCCTCTTCCTCCCTCTCCCTGCAGCTCCTGCCCCTTTCTGTTATTCCCTCTCACCTTTTCTCCTGCCTGCCTGTTATGTCTCTTGTGCCCTCCTTCCTCCAGCACAGCACTCCACCATCTCTGTGCATCTAGAGCAGAGAGAATACATATGCACCAGCAGCAGACACAATTTTCTACTCTGGGTCCTAGTGGCGCCCCCCGTCCCAGTCTGGTACCTGAGGTGGCCACCTCAGTTCACCTCATGGTAAGGCCAGCCCTGTAACATTCACTAACAATTCTAGCCATTCCTTCTATTTCAGTTTCAAATAAAACCTTTATAAAGATACAGTGCTGCTCCTTGGAATCTAATGATCTGTGAGAAAAGGATGGACTGACAGGGGAAGTGGCTGTGACATGGTAAATGAGCCAATAGAGGAAAATAACAAGGGTGAGCTAAGAAAAGAAGAAAGAAATACATATCTGAGGGTGTGACATTTAAGCAAAGAAAAGTCCTAACCTTGTTATTGTGAGGTTAAGTCCTGAACTGGGTGCAAACTTTGGTGTATGGGTTCAGATCCAGATCTACACTTCCTGGCATGGGCCCATCTTTGACAGGAGTAGTCAAAGGCCAACCAAGATGCCGCAAAGCTTCTACCTTGCAATGCTCATTATTTCATATTTACAATGTTTTCTCACATAAAAAGTTAACATAACTGAAAAAAGAAATCCATGTGAAGCATGTTTTTACATCGTGGCTCAATCAATATCCTTAACTCAAGGCTGTTGTGTTAAATGATTGAAAAATCACTGCATTGAGTGTATGCTGAAATACACAGGTAGAGTTTGACTATGTGGCAAATGAGTCATTCTAAGACTATAAATAAGTAGAGAACAATGCATGCATTCAGACCTTGGCACAATATGTGTCCATTACCAGTTTCTTTAAGTGATGTTGAAAAGAGCCATTTATTCACTGACATGGCCGTGTCTTGAATGAAAAAAAACAGGTAATCAACATCGAGAGCACACCAATCAAAACAAATTATAAGTGTAGGGTGACCAGACGTCCCGTTTTTAAAGGGACAGTCCCATTTTGGGGGATTTTTTCTTATATAGGCGCCTATTACCTCCCACCCCCTGTCCTGTTTTTTCACAGTTTCTATCTGGTAACCCTATATAAGTATGACATTAAATATGTGAGTAATGTGTCAGTAACAAGAAGTTACAGCTTACAGTTACATCAGTAGATCTATATGTCTGCAAGGAACCTACATCACATCCTCATGAGCAGGTGGTATTTTCACTATGAAACTTCTCCAAGCCAATCATCCATAAAACAAAAAAGATATCACCTAACAGCTGACAGCTTTCACATTAAGTTCAACTTGAAACTAGCCAAAGAGCTGATAAGACACCATGCAACGGGTCATATCTGCGTCGACTCACCTCCAGATGTTGACCACTGAAAACTGTCAACACTGTGTTTTAGCAACAGGCACAATATTTTTTTGTCAACAGTAGATTTTCAGAAGTACTTTTTAATGAAAGGAAAAAGAATGTGCATAACACACAGTAGGATAACATCAACCAGTGCTCGGGGAGCTCTTTTATGAGCTGTTCAAGATGTATACACTCCATGTCATTGTAAAGTTTTACCAAATAAAAATAAATCCAATGTTGTTTCAGATCAGTGGGAGAATGAGTGAGGATGGAAAGATTAAAGAACCCAAGATCTGATTAATTTGTTTGTAAAAACGAGACAGCCTGCCAGGAGCAGGGACTAGCTTAGAGGAAGCTTTATAACTTGAACAATTGCACTTTTTAATAATGGGCGCACATTGTCCCCAACTGGAGCTGTTGTTGGGGTGCGATGGCCTTGCACTTTTCCTTATGTGGTCCTAAGGGAAGCAATACAGTCCCCTAAAACGCATGTTCAATATACCCTACATACCTGCCCAGGATTTGTTCATGTAATGTTAGCAATGCGCTCCACTCAGGAAAGGATCTCTTGCTTATACACATACTGATGTTGTGGGTAATTAGGAAAAGATAAAGATCAGTTTCATAATTGATAGCTGAAATAAGGGAGCCAGTAGTGGAGACACTTATTCAGTATCTTGGCATTTATCTAGAGAAGAAATTAATCTTTGTGAACTATATTCATTCTCTAATTTTAAAAAAGGCATACCCAAAACTCAGGCTTCTTTGTTGGTCATGTCAGAAGGGTCAGGCATAACAATGATTCCCCCCACCCATCCCAGATCTGCAAAACATCACTAAAGTACTGTAGATGTTCTACCAAATTCACTATAGCTGCACTGAATCCAATTCAACAACACTGTGGGTATTATAATTCTTTGCTCACCATCCTGACAGACACCAGATTTTATTACAGGAAATAGTTATTTTCCTATATGCGCCTGATCCTAAAATAATTTGTATAAAGGCAGTTAAGTGTTTCTATTCACCTTCCTAATATAGGACAAAGGGCATTTGTCTAGCTGTGCAAATATGTGAGGAGCAAAATTCCTTCTCAACTCCAGCAGATGACACTATAGTAAGACTCATAAAATCTCATAACTTTGTAACTTTGACATAACCTTCACCTTTGAGTTTCCTCTCATAAGGTAGGTTTTCCATCCTTTGGTCATCCTAGTAGACCTTCTCTGCACCATTTCCAGTTTCAATTAATCTTTCTTAAACATGAGAGACCAGAACTGCACACAGTATTCCAGATAAGGTCTCACCAGTTCCTTGTGTAATTTAACTAACAATTTTCCATGTGGAACTGTATCAAATGCTTTACCTGGACTTCGGTAAGTTAGATCTACTGCATTTGCTTTGTCTAAAATAATCAGTTATCTTCTCAAAGAAAGAGAACAGGCTGGTTTGGCACAATTTACCTTCTGTAAAACCGTGTTTTATTTTATCTCAATTACCATTTACCTCTATGTCCTTAACTATTTTCTCTTTCAAATTTTTTTCCAAGACCTTACATACAATTGAGGTCAAACTAATTGGCTTGTAGTTTCCCAGATCACTTTTTCCCCTCTGTCTTAAAAACAGATACTATATTAGCAATTCTCCAGTCATAGGGTACAGCCCCTGAGTTTATGGATTCATTAAAAATCTTTGCTATTGGGCTTGCAATTTCAGTGCCAGTTTCTTTAATATTCTTGGATGCAGATTATCCCTCACTCCTCAACCCTGATTTGGTACCATTAAGCTGTTTGAGTTTGACTTCTGCCTTGGATGTGGATGAGACCTAGTGTGTATATGGGGGTGGATGAGGTGTGTTAGTTCCTGCTGTGGGTTTCTATGCCTTCTTCTGAAGCATTTGGTGCTGGCCACTCTCAGGGACAGTATACTGGACTAAATGGACCTTGAGTCTGATCCAGTCAGGACAATTTCTGTTCTCCTGTGTCCTATGTACCATTACCGATCTTTTTATTGAACGTGCCCAGAATTGTCTATGACTGAAATGCTGCAAGTATGCTTAAGTATAATAAGTGTTGCATGTCTCATGAGGTGTCTTTGTACTCTGGGTAGTGAGCTCAATCACAGGCAACTGATTCAGTTCTGAATCACTTGATTTAGGGATACTCAAAGCCACCTGTACATCTATAGCAGTGGGATCCAGTGAAAGCCTTGGTGTTCCACTACAGTTAAAATATCTATACATATGTTTTTATGTGTATTTAAGTAAGGGTACATCTTCCCATCTTAGGTAGATGTACAAATTAGGGCTGTCAAGCGATTAAAAAAATTAATCGTGATTAGTTGTGTGATTAATTGCTCTGTTAAATAATAATATAATACCATTTATTTAAATATTTTGGATGTTTTCTGTTTGAGCTAGCATGCTTAAATTATCGGTGTTGTCATGGTGGCATGAGCGGCGGCTTGGGTCAGCCACACAAGTACGTACCTAGGATCTCGGATGGCTAGCGCAAGTCACCACCTGTGCCACCACGACAACACTATTTTTAGTGTGTTAGCTTGATCAGACCTAGTGCACGTACATCTACTTTTACCATCTAAGCTTTTGTAAAAGGAAATCATGCCTCAACAATCTATTAGAATTCTTTGAAGGGATCAACAAACATATGGACACGGGTGATTCAGTGGATATAATTTACGTGAACTTTCACAAAGCCTTTGACAAGGTCCCTCACCAAGGCTCTTAAGCTGTCATGGGAGAAGAGTGAAGGTCCCCTCATGGATTGGTAACTGGTTAAAAGATAGGAAACAAAGGGTAAGAATAAATGGTCAGTTTCAGAATGGAGAGAGGTAACCAGTGGTTTTCAACATATTCATAAATCTAGAAAAAGGGGTAAAGAGTGAGTTTTCTATCTAAAGTCCTGCAAATCTGCAGATATCCACTTGCTATTCATGGATCACTTTTGCGGCTCGGATGCAGATACAAATTTAGTATCCATGCAGGGCTCTGATAAAGGGATCTCACAAAACTGGATCATGGGGCAACAAAGTGTCAGATGAAATTCAGTGTTGAAAAATGCAAAGCAATGGACATTGAAAAACATAATCCCAACTATACATACACAATGATGGGGTCTAAATTAGCTGTTAGCACTCAGGAAAAACATCTTGGAGTAGCTGTGTATGGCTCTCTGAAAACATCCACTCAACATGCAGTGACAGTCAAAAAAGCTAACAGAATGTTAGGAAACATTAGGAAAGGGATAGATCAAAAGACAAAAAATATCATTATGTCAGTATATAAATGCATGGTACGTCCATGCAATTCTGGTCACCCCATCTCAAAAAATATGTATTAGAAATGGAAAAAGGTACAGAGAAGGGCAACAAAAATGGAAGGGTATGGAACAGCTTCCATATGAGGAGAAATTAAAAAGACTGGGACTTTACTGGAAAGAGACAACTAAGGGAGGAATATGACAGAGGTCTATAAAATCATGAATGGTGTGGAAAGTGAATAAGGAAGTGTTATTTACTCCTTCACATAACACAAGAACCAGAGGTCACTCAACGAAATTCATAGGCACCAGGTTTAAAACAAACAAAAGGAAGTACTTCTTCACACAACACACAGTCAACCTGTGGAACTCATTGCCAGGGGATGGTGTGAAGGCCAAAAATATAACAGGGTTCAAAAAAGAACCAGATAAGTTCATGGAGGATAGGTCCTTCAATGGCTATTCACCTAGATGGTATGGGATACAACCCCATGCCCTTGGTTTCCCTAGCCTCTGATTGTCCAGCCTCTGACTGGACAACAGAGGATGCATCACTCGATGATTGCCTGTTCTGTTCATTCCCTCTGAAGCACCTGGCATTGGCCACTGTCAGAAGATAGGTGGAACATTGGTCTCACCCAACATGGCCATTCCTATGTAACTAAGATGAAAATTACACTCCCAGCTGCAGTTTAGATATACGCTGGGAGAGATGTGAAGGGAGGACAATCTGTATTTTGTGAACTGTAATCTTTTGCATCAATGATATAGAATAATGTATTAATGTTACATAGGTTTGTATTCATAGTCCTCTTTAAGGATCTGGTGATTTCCATTTTAAATAGTTGCAATTAATAGTAATAATTAATAGTTATAACAATATCTATGGTAAACTTTCCCTTCTTTATTTTGAACATGCCTGTTTTCTCAACCATTTGTGATCCAATAATATCAGCCAGCAATGCCTACTCTGCAGATTCCTGTGCTGTTTTGTCAAATAGAAATGCGAAGTAAACAATCTGCTGTTAATTAACAGTGGGCTGTGTCCACAGTGCCTGAAACCAATACTCTTTAATGCATCATTACTTTATTGATCTCCATCTGTAGACTACAAATAGAATTGCATGGTTCAGATGACAATGATTATTTCCCTAACAAAACTGTATAGCATGATTTATTGAATACATTCCCTTAGAAAAAGCTCAATATAAATTTCTAGCAAAAGAGATATTTTACACCAAGAAATCAGTTCTCAGATGCTTTCAGTAATGAAGATATGTAGGTGCTATTTTAGAATGGGTGCAGAGGAATGACCTAAAGCCATGTTATTGTATCATTGTTATCAAAACACCCATTTCCACGCTAGATGTTCATTAATCTGGCAGTAGACCAGCCTCCCTTGTAGCTGATGTGAAAAGTATACCCCGTCCTATATAATTAATTACATCTCTCTCATTTTCTCTTATCCTCATGAAAAAAAGAAAGGCTATCGGTGTCCTGTTTCCACAACGTTATTGCTTACCTTTCTGTCAGTGATATATTGCATGTAAGTGCCAGTGTCATATACCCTAGGAATGAATGACAATTTAATTGCATGGCTACAGTATCCAGAATCTTTGCATTTGTTAAAATGAGGGGGGCACAGCTTTGGGGTGCAACTTAATGTAAATAAAAAGGAGCTAATTAAGGGTCCAGTCCAGCATTAGTTATACACCCTAAACTCCCTGTGATGGGGCATCCACTCCAGACAAGGTTGAAAGTGGTTAAGGTAGCCAAGCAGGCCAATTAACTCTACTGGGTGCACCTGGAGGAGGCGCCAGGGAGCATGCCACTAATTAGAAGTAGGTTCAGCTGTGCAGGAACAGGTGGGGTAGTAGAAAGCTGGGGAGCAGTAAGAGGTTTGCAGGAAGGGAGGCTGCAGTTACTCCCTGAGTGAAGGGAATTTGGAGGCTGGCAAGCCCAGAGAGCGGGAAAGCCAGATGAGTAGGAAGAAGCTTAGGGAAACAGCAGAAAGGGGTCAGACTGTGCAGAAAATGTGGCTGGTTTTTATAGGGTCCCTGGGCTAGAACTCAGTGTAGATCATGGGCCTGGGTTCTATTCCCCACCACTGGGAAGTGGTAAGGGCTTTGGAGACACCAGCCAGACAGTGGGTCTGGAGGGACTTTGATTTCCCTAGAAGGGGAGGATCTTATTGACCTAGCTGGAGGGCTATGCCATGAAGAGGAGACTGCAGAGAGTTAGCAGGGCCATGTTGTGGGACAGGATGGGGGAGACACCACTGGAGGAAGAGTGCAAGTCTGGCAGAGCTAATTCCCAGGATGGCCAGTGGGAGGTGCTGCACCCAACCTGACAGTGAGAACTCTGTTTTTCTCTGACATCCCCAAATAATTTTGGTAGCAAAAGGTGGCAAATGTATATATAAAAAAATAAATTAAACAATGCACTCAGGGAGAAAACTCTTATAAAAGTGGTTACCTGTCCCAGGGTGGCTGGCCCCTCTAAATGAAGTAAGTCCAGCTTGCCTGCACCAGAACAGACACTTCCAATTTTGCCAGTTAAGAAGGGTGTGGGTCAGTACCTGGGGACTGTAAAGGACCAGGGAGACTCTGTAATGGAGGAAGACCCAGGAAGATAGAGGCAGTAGGAGTCCGGGACAGGTTAGAGCTGCCAGAACTAGAAGGTGCCTGGGAGAAGGCTGAAGGTAGGGGACCAGCAAGAGGGGTTTGTTATCTGGCTCACCAAGCCAGAGAGCTAGGGCAGGTGGCTCAAGCTGCCGGTGGTGGCGGCAGCAGCACTAACAGGGAGGGAGGTGCTGGCTCTAAGCTGGAGAGCTAGAGCCAAGGGACAGAGATGTCTGAAGGAAAGGTAGCAGCAGAGGAGCTGACTTGTGAACCTCTCCAGGGCTGGAGAGCTGGACCCAAAAAAACCACAAGAGGGCTGGGGGAGTGAGGGATGCTCTCCTAGTAAGCATGATTTCCCAGGGGGGAGGGGGGGTGTTCCCTGTTGAGAAGAGTGGTGTTGCACTCTGTCTGGAATGGCTGAAGTGGCTGACCTGGTGGAGGGACAGAAGAGGGCTGATAAGGTGCCTAGATGTGGGAAAAGATCATGGCATTTGGTATGTTGGGCATTGTGTCACGGGATTTTAAGGACTATATGCACTAGAGTGATACGTGGATTACTTTCAGGACTTTTGGTATGCGCTGTTTGGGTCAGGTTTATTGTAACATTATAGTCCAAGAAATGTATGGTTGAAGCCAGACAACCTAAAGTGGAGTCTTTGGGTTACCTGAGAGGGGAAACTGAGGGAGATGCACTTGTGGTGTGGCCTTCAGCAAGAAGTTTGCTCCAGCTGGGGTTGCTTTGTGACAGCACTGAAAGTAGTATTTGGATTGATTTCATTGGTATGGACAGCAATCACAATTATTTTTGTGCACATACAGGCATTTTCAGGTCTTCACCTGGGGTAACTCACTGAAGTCAGTGGTGATATATGGCTTTGGATCATTTGAGGATCTAAGGCCCAGATTCACAAAGCCTAGATTTAGGCACTACAATCCACAAAACTCCTGCATGGCTGCCACCTAACCCTGTAGGCACCTAAATTCACCTGGGCATAAATTTTCTTTGCAAAATTTCCCTAGGTGCCTAACTTTCTGCCTCTGAACATGCACACTACTGCTTCCCTCTAGATGTTGAGATGCTTATCTCCAACCTAAGCACCAGTAGGATTCACAAAACAGGAGAAGATAGGCAGAGCAGCATATGTAGCCTGAATGATTAGGCGTGCTTAGAGTATGCCTACCAGATTAGACCCCATTAGAAATCCATGAGGAGGTGTGTAGCGGGGTGGTCACCCCACTCCTGCCTGGAAGGGCTTGAAATCAGCCCTGGGAGAGGGCTGGGGCCGGAAAAGCGGGGTTGATTGGGGAAGCAGCCGCAGCTGGGCCACGCCCCACTCAGGCCTCAGCTGGCCCTATATAAGAGACTGGGAGCCAGGAGCTCAGCAGACTCTCTCTGAAGGCACAGAGAGGCCTGGCTGCTGGGAAGCTCAGGGTGCCTAGAGTATGGCAGGGCTGGGGAAAGGTCAGAGGGGCTGGGGAGCTCCAGACTGGCAACTCCCCAGGCTGCAGGGCCTTGTCCAAGGCCCCATAGAGGCACTGGGTTGCAGACAGAGGCAGCAGGTCCAGACCCAACCTTGCCTATGATGAGTGGCTTTTACACTGCAGTCTGCCCCAGGGAGCAGAGGCTTGATGATGACTGGCAGTAGCCCAGACTGAGGCAAGGTGAGGATTAGAGGGTTGGGGGTTCCCCAGAGAGGGGAGACCCAGAGGCAGAGTGTGGGGGTATTGCCAGGGGGCAGCACCCCAGATAAAAGGGCACTGGGGTCCGGGAGGGACATGGGGCCGGCGGCAAGCGGGACACCGGCCTGCAGAGGGCGCTCCAGAGGCTGGATGAGCTAATTCCCTGAGAGACCAGCAAGAGGTGCCGCAGGGGTGAGTCCCGCATGTTTATAAGGTGATGCCACTTCATAATTTTTAACCCAGTGGTTAGAGCACTCACCTGGGATACGGAAGACCCAGGCTCAATTCCTCCCTCTGCCTGAAAGGGAGTGAGGACTTCACCGGGGTGTGTCATACCTCTCAGGATTGTGGTCTAACCACTGAGCTAAAAGTTGTAAGATGGGCACCACCCTGTCTTTCTCCACTTTTTGTGGAATGAAGCAAGTGTCTAACTCATTCTTGCACAAAATGATATATGTGCCAAACTACTTGACTGTAGGAGTCTCCCAGCTGTGGATTGCAAGCAGAGATAGGTGCCTCCCTGCAGCCTGGACTTAGGCACCAAAGTCCCTGAAAGGGATGGGGTTTAGGACACATCCCTTTCATTGGCATCTCCCATTTGTTTGTTTAAGTGGCTCCCCACCTAGCATGCTAGCTTTTGTGGATCCCAGTCTTAGGCACCTGGCTCTCCCCACTGATTGTATAGGGAACCTAAGTGCCTAACTCAGGCTTTGTGGATCCTATTCAGTGGCAGAGCAAAGTTTTGGAACTGGGGGGTGAGGCGGTAATGGGACATTGGTGGTGCTACCTTCAATGATACCTATTGACTTACTAATTTCAAACATGTTATCATGCCCATGTATTTCACATGTTATCTGTGCTGTAGCCAGCCCCACAGCAGCTGCAAGGAGGACAAGTGCTGGCAGCTCCACTGCCCACTAAGGTTTGGCCCCACAGTGGGGGAGGGGCCAGGCCCAAAACTGAGTGAGTAGCATGGAAACCTGGTGCATGGGAGTAGTGGTGCCGTTCATGTTTGGCCATGTGTCCTCTCCCTCATGAGGCGTTGCTGTTATTTATTTATATTATTGCAACACCTAGGAGCTCCAATCTTGGACCAGGACCCCATTGAGCTAGGCACTGGACATGTTAGCACAACTCTAGGGCAATAGGACTATTCATAAGTAGGGCCCTACAAAATTCACAGCAGTGGAAAAAACACATCATGGACCATGACATTTGTTTTCCCTGTGAAATCTGGCTATTGTAGGGGAGACCAGATTTTACAGAGCTGGGCAGCTGGAGAGCAGTGGCTGCTGGCCAGAAGTCCATCTCTGAAGTCAGCTTTGCCACCAGCAGCAATGAAGAAGTGAAGGTGGCATGGTATGCGGGGGTTTGTTACTTTTTTTGGGAGGTAGGGAAGGCCTTGTGGGTGGGTGAGTGTTTGCCCAGGGCCCCTTTAACTCCTGAGCACTGGGCCTAGAGCCGGGGAGGGCCGGCGTTGTGGGCACCCTAGCTGGCGGGCTCCTACTTTGAGTCAGACTCCAGCTGTTAGTCCTGGCTGGGCTGGAGAGGGACAGGACTTCCTTTCCCACTGCACACACCGCTCCTGGGGCCAGGTCAGACCCACCTCCTGCAGCCAGGGAAGGTTTCCGGAAGTGCCACAGCTGGGAGGCCAGCTCTGAAGGCAGTGCCTCTGCCAGCAGCAGCACAGAAGTGAGGATGACATGGCATGGTATGGTGTTGCAACCCTTACTTCTGCGCTGCTGCTGGTGATGGCCTGCCTTCAGATCTGGGTTCCTGGCCAGCAGCTGCCCTCTGGCCACCTAGCTTTGAAGGCAGCAGTGCAGAAGTAAGGGTGGCAATACCATGACCCCCCCACAATAGCCTTCAACCCCCTTTTGAGTCAGGATCCCCATGGTTACAATACTGTGAAATTTCAGGTTTAAATAGCTGAAACCATGACTGTGAAATTGACCAAAATGGACTGTGAATTTGGTATTTCCTATTCAGAAGCTTCAATTATGTATGTTGCTGCATTGGGGCATCATATCTTAAGAGCTGACCAAGGATTTAGGACTTGATCCCTTTCTGGCTGGAGTCTGTCAATGTTTCCATTGACTTCAGTGGATATTGGATTGAAACCTTACAGTAAATTGGCTAGTCAGACTTGTTAGAGCCAGTCAGGATTCTCAAGATGAGAAAAGGAATTTTGAAATCAATGTTATTTGGCAGGAGCCAATTAAAAGCTTTTAGGACAAATGACATGCTCAGTAAGGCATGTGCCTATAAAGAACATGAGCTGATTCATAAAAGAAACACTAACACATTTGGACGAACTGGACCATAATGTAAGTTCTCCACAACTAGAACAGGAAAGATGAAGAGTTTTGTTTATCAGCTTAATCCCAGATCATGTCAAGCACTTACATATCAATCTTCAAAAGACAAACATGAAGTGTAACCTCTTTAGAGCTGGTCAGAAAATGAGAACTCTCTTCTGGGGGAAAGTTTAAAAAATGAAGAAAAATAATTTAAAAGATTTCACAGATTGTTTTGTTTAGTTTCAAAACTGAAACATTTTAAAATGTGTCACTGAAAAACCAGAATAAAAAGGAATGGCCTCTTTTCACTGAAAACAAACACACACACACACACACACACACCCCGCCAAAGTGTCAACCAGTTCTAATAATCTCAATTAGAAAACCATGCTAATGAAAATAATGCAGCATTGGACTTATTTATCCAGGTCATTGATTAGAAAAATAATTGTCAACAGAATGCCAGTTTACTCCAAGCTTTTGTGTTAGGGCTATTCTTAAACATCTCTACAACACAATAAAACACCTCCTTCAGATATTCAAATCAATCAAAAACGCTTATTTGGCCAAGTAAAATATCAAAAATAGACTACCAGAAGATTCGCTCCTGCAACTCAAACATAACTATTTGACTGACTAACACTTTTCTCTCTGTAGTTTATCTTGCAGCTGGTTACCACCTGCTGCAACAGATTGTGGTGGGTTACACTCTAATATGAGCTGTTCCATTATTTATTGACAGTAGTGTCAACTAACTAGAATATATTTTATATCATTTAATTAATGTCTCAGATACAGTGTTAGGCATCCTAGAAACAAAGATAATGCACTATGAGTACTGATTTGGGTACGCTGGGAGGCTTGTCATGACTGAGCAAAAGTTCTTAAAATGAATGAGATGAAGGCAAGATGATAGTTGATCTATTTACAAAACAAATACAATTCAAAACAGTTGATTAATTCTAAAATAGATTAGAACTTGCCTGATACTTATTATTTTTAGTGCTTACAATCATGCAACATTTCTCACAAATAGGGTTTAGATGAAAATGCTTATCAGGTGCTTGAGCTTGTCTTTGTCATAGTTTAAAGTTGTCTGATTTACCTTTTTAGTTTATGCAGCCTTTTCATTAAATTAACAACAGACAGTATTTCATTTTTTTTTAAAGTGGAGGGGTTTAGGGTCTACAACATACCATGCAGAGAGGTAAGAGGCATACGCTAGACCAGGGGTCGGCAACCTCTGGCACGCGGCTCGCCAGGGTAAGCACCCTGGCGGGCCGGGCCAGTTTGTTTACCTGACGCGTCAGCAGGTTCGGACGATCGCGGCTCCCACTGGCCGCGGTTCGCCGCTCTGGGCAAATGGGGGCGACGGGAAGCCGCGGCGAGCACATCCCTCCCCCGCGCCGCTTCCCGCTGCCCCCATTGGCCGGGACGGCGAACCGCGGCCAGTGGGAGCCGCGATCGGCCGAACCTGCCGACGCGGCAGGTAAACAAAGTGACCCGGCCCGCCAGGGTGCTTACCCTGGCGAGCCGCATGCCAGAGGTTGCCGACCCCTGCGCTAGACATTGCACTGAAAACTGTGATGGAAAAGTTGACCACCAAGTGAAGTGTATGCTCTTAGACAAGTATAAAACAGAATTGTTTAAAAAGAACAGGAGTACTTGTGGCACCTTAGAGACTAAGAAATTTATTTGAGCATAAGCTTTCGTGGGCTACAGCCCACTTCTTCGGATGCATAGAATGGAACATACAGTAAGAAGATATTTATACATACAGAGAACATGAGAAGGTGGAAGTAGCCATACCAACTGTAAGAGGCTAATTAATTAAGAGAAGCTATTAACAGCAGGGGAGAAAAACTTTTGAAGTGATAATCATGATGGCCCATTTCGGACAGTTGACACGAAAGTGTGAGGCTGCTTCAACATGGGGAAATAGATTCAATTAGTGTAATGACCGAGCCATTCCCAGTCTCTGTTCAAACCTAAGTTGATTGTATCTAGTTTGCATATCAATTCAAGTTCAGCAGCTTCTCGTTGGAGTCTGTTTTTGAAGCTTTTTTGTTGCAAAATTGCCACCTTAACGTCTGTCACTGAGTGATTAGGGAGGTTGAAGTGTTCTCCTACTGGTTTTTGAATGTTATGATTCCTGATGTCAGATTTGTGTCCGTTTATTCTTTTGCGAAGAGACTGTCCGGTTTGGCCAATGTACATGGCAGAGGGGCATTGCTGGCACATGATGGCATATATCACATTGGTAGATGTGCAGGTGAACGAGCCCCTGATGGCATGGCTGATATGATTAGGTCCTGTGATGGTGTCACTTGAATAGATATGTGGACAGAGTTGGCAGCGGGGTTTGTTGCAAGGGTAGGTTCCTGGGTTAGTGTTTTTGTTGTATGGTGTGTGGTTGCTGGTGAGTATTTGCTTCAGGTTGGGGGGCTGTCTGTAAGCGAGGACAGGTCTGTCTCCCAAGATCTGTGAGAGTGAGGGATCATCTTTCAGGATAGGTTGTAGATCTTTGATGATGCGCTGGAGAGGTTTTAGTTGGGGGCTAAAGGTGACGGCTAGTGGCGTTCTGTTATTTTCTTTGTTGGGCCTGTCCTGTAGTAGGTGACTTCTGGGTACTCTTCTGGCTCTGTCAATCTGTTTTTTCACTTCAGCAGGTGGGTATTGTAGTTTTAAGAATGCTTGATAGAGCTCTTGTAGGTGTTTGTCTCTGTCTGAGGGATTGGAGCAAATGCGGTTGTATCTTAGAGCTTGGCTGTAGACAATGGATCGTGTGGTGTGTCCTGGATGGAAGCTGGAGGCATGTAGGTAAGTATAGCGGTCAGTAGGTTTCCGGTATAGGGTGGTGTTTATGTGACCATCGCTTATTAGCACAGTAGTGTCTAGGAAATGGACCGCTTGTGTGGACTGGTCTAGGCTGAGGTTGNGAATTGTTTGTTCATCTAGGGGTTTGATCTCATAACCATCTGAAGGGCAGCTCGTGGATAGAGAATCTCACAAAACTAAGTGATTGGGCAACAAAATGGCAAATGAAATTTAATGTGGATAAATGTAAAGTAATGCACATTGGAAAAAATAACCCCAACTATACATACAATATGATGGGGGCTAATTTAGCTACAACGAATCAGGAAAAAGATCTTGGAGTCATCGTGGATAGTTCTCTGAAGATGTCCACGCAGTGTGCAGAGGCGGTCAAAAAAGCAAACAGGATGTTAGGAATCATTAAAAAGGGGATAGAGAATAAGACTGAGAATATATTATTGCCCTTATATAAATC